>JAMPIV010016341.1:0-24500 GCA_024509875.1 Oreohelix idahoensis
CTTTTCCTTTAATTCCTGGTATGCCAATTCCCATTGTGCTGTCCATGTAATTCGATCTGGATTTCCTTTGCGTGTCAAATCAGTTAACGGTGCACATATGGAATTAAAGTTTTTGATATACTTTTGGTAGAAACCACATAATGAGACAAAGGATCTCACGTCTTTCTTGGTTTGTGGTCTCGGGGCTTTCTTTAGTTTCTCTAAATTCTTGGGGTCAGGGGTCATGTTTCCCTGATGGACTGTGTGTCCCAAGAATTCTAATTCTTTACATCCAACGCAACATTTGGTTGGTCGGGCTGTTAAATTCGCTTCCCTAAGTCGATTAAACAGCATGTTCAGAGAGTCAATATGTTCCTCAAATGTTTCCGTTGCTATAAGGATATCATCCATGAAATTTGTGATGCATGGATTATTCAGAGGATCCAACAATTTTCTCATCATTCTAGAGAAGACACTAGGCGCATTCTTCAATCCAAATGGCAATCTGTTAAACTCATAGTGTCCCTCTGAGGTACTAAAAGCTAGGTATGGTCTAACCTCAGGCTTTACTGGAATCTGATAGTATCCTTTGCTCAGATCCACTTTTGAGAAATATTTAGCTTTATTTAGCCTGGCAAACAACTGATTTGTATCCGGCAATGAATCCACCTGACCTTCTGTGATAGCATTCAGTCTCCTGTAATCTATACAGAGTCTATGTTCTCCAGAGGGTTTCCTTAAGAGTACCACACTGGAACTATATGAAGATTCACTGTGTGAAATTATTCCTTCCTTCAACAGATAGTCTATCTCTTCCTTCAAGGCTTTCTCCTTAGCAAAAGGAATCGAATAGGCTTTCATACAGACAGGTGTGGGGTCTATCAGTTTCATATCATATTCCAATAAGTTTGTATGCCCCGGTCGGTCCGTTAACACCTCTGTATGATCATCTAGAACCTGTTGCACTCTCTCCTTCTGATTTTTCGTTAAATGTGTACTGATTTTCACCTGTGCAGCTGTCTCACAAGGATGTAATGGATATTCAAATGATGAAAGTGGTTCCTTTTTCATCTCCATTGCAATGGACAAGGTCAACAAGTGTGTCTCTTCCTGATTTTCTCTTTCCAAATATTTCTTCAGGAGATTCACATGATAGATTTTTTCTTTCCCCTTCTTATCTATCTTATAATTGGTTCTAGACACCTTCTCTAGAACTGTATATGGACCTTGCCATCCAATTTGTAACTTATTCTGACTACCGGGTAGAAGAAGCAGTACCTTCTCTCCCACAGCCAAATCTCTGTCTTTAGCTTTCCTGTTGTAATAGGCAGCATGTTTTTTCCTGGCTTGTCTCAAATTTTCATTGGCAAGTTTCCAGCCAGTTTTTAAACGAGTGGTCAGCTCATTCACATATTGGTATGAGGATGTAATAATTTCCTCTGCCTTTTCATCAGTCCACGTTCTTAACAGAGCTTCGAGTGGACCTTTTATTGGAATTCCAAATAATAATGTTGCCGGGGCCATACCGGTTGAACTATGGGGTACCTCCCGATAAGCAAAGAGGGCGGCGTGAAGGTACTGGTCCCATGTATCTGGTTTTTCGTGTGCCAACTTTCTCAGGATCGACATCAACGTGCCATTAAATCTTTCCACTTGGCCGTTCCCTTGGGGATGGTACACACTACAATGGAAGTGTTTGGCCTGGAAGATCCTGAAAACTTCTTCTGTTAGTTTCCCCTTGAACCGAGAGCCATTATCAGTCAAGATTTGATTGGGAAAGCCTAACCTTGTGAAAATTGTGAGTAATGCCTCTGCCACATGTTTAAAGTCAATGGATGACAGGGCTACCGCCTCTCCCCACATAGAACAGGTGTCTACCAGAGTCAGAATGAAGCTGTTCCTCCTCTTGGTTCGAGTAAGAGGTCCCACAAGGTCCACGGCAACTCTCTCAAAGGGTGTTCCCACTATGGGCATTTCCCCCAGAGTTGCTGGTGCAGTCCAATGCTTAGGTGCTACTCGTTGGCACTCTGGACAGGATTTTACATATCGTTTGATATCTTCAGTTATCCCTGGCCAAAACACGCCATTATGAGCAATTTTTAATTTTTTTAAAAAATGTTTAGAACCGCCACCTGTCCTGCCTTTTCGACTGTTCTGTCAGTATAATGTCAGGATTTCAGACGTAAAACAGTATTGTGTCATGTTTCCTAATAAGCATTAAACATGTTTCCAAAACCTGACCCTCGTATTGGTAGTGTTTTTTGTCACTGTTTATTTTGAAAAAAATCAAGCCTGCATGCCTTTCTCTTGGGGGTGGCATTAATTGTGTATCGCGAGACGGCGTGTTAGTGTGGCATGCCTTCCTCCGTACATCTCTCTCTCTCCCTCTCTCTCTCTCTCTCTCTCTCTATCCTAAGTCCGTTTTAAAAATATGTATTAATTCCTGTCAATAATAGATATCCTGATTCAACTACAAAGTGAACCAGGAATCACAATCAAATGTAATCACGAGTTGTATGTACACAATTTATAGATAGGATCTTTGTATTGACATACATTATTATTGCAATATGTGTGTAAGTTGTGCTGTAGTACTATGAGGTAATACTGGCTATTCAAGCTATGTTGTTGTTTGTCATCATGACTTCAAGTGTTTGTTTCTGGTGGAAATAATATTGGAAAGGTTCACAGTTTCTTTTTATTTGAAACAAATAAATGTCCCTCTTGATTTAAGGTAAAGTCACTTTTAGAGGGGGGTATACACAAGATTGAGCTGCTCTGGCCACGAACTCTTAACTTCTGTGTGGGCGGCAGGAAACAGTCTCCACTGCTCGCTTGCTTCACAGTTTTCTTGAGAAACAACAATGGTCGATATCTGACCAAGGAGTATGCTATCAGCCTCTGGATTCAGCAAAACTCAGACCATGTGCTGCTTTAATACGTTAGTACCACGGTCCCTGAAACAAGAAGGTTGTACCTCCTACTTCAGAACTAATTTATAATCTATTTCCACACTGAAGCACAATACATAACAAACACTGAGTTCAGCGCGGTAGGCCAACTGTTAGCTTCTCATGTAACAACATTCACCAGTATTCCTCTCCCTAATGGTTACAACGCCTCTGCAATTCCAGCTGTAATTCCTTCTATACAATAAGATAGGTGTCATAGTACTATTTGGCCATCCCATGCAGTTATACTCCACTCCGACAAGTTTTATTCATGGTGGAGCCATATCGAGGTTTTGCCTCTGTTTATTGTTACTGAACCACACACATATAGACATAAATTATCAATTCACATTCAATTTTCATCAACAAGATATCAAATAGGTCTAGCTTACCACAATTCATGGAAATATTAAACAAATACGTTGACTGGCGATGAGTTATGGCACAATTCCGATCTGCCTCTGTCCCAGGCTTTTATTTAGAAAAATATGAGCTGGATCTCAACGCACTTGTTTTTACAAATTGGATTTTCAAAAAGTGGCACTGAACTGACGCTCCTAATTGACTATATTAAATGGTCTAGCCAATGGGACCATGTTTACAAAAGCTTTTGAAAAAATGTACCCTTCCTATCGTTTCTAGTAACAACCAAAATTAGTATTTGCAATCGACTAATCATGTTTCGCCTTACATATTATTCTAGCCAATCAAATCGGATTTAACGTTGTGGCCTCATTTTTTTCTAAAGCAGTGTCCAAACACGCCATTATGAGCAAAAATGATCCTGTGTTGTCTGACAACCTCACTATAGTATTTTGGCTATAATTGGTTAATTATTAGACTAATTGCTTAACACCTAACATATTCTTTGTCAGCAAGTCCTAAGGCACCCAAATATATAAGTTTTAAGGGAGCTAAGTGGCTGCGTTCAAAATATGTATTTTCTTCTAGGATAGTCGTGTAATTGTTTTTTTATTATTTTTTTTTAAATTTTTTTTAATGTTTAGAACCGCCACCTGTCCTGCCTTTTCGACTGTTCTGTCAGTATAATGTCAGGATTTCAGACGTAAAACAGTATTGTGTCATGTTTCCTAATAAGCATTAAACATGTTTCCAAAACCTGACCCTCGTATTGGTAGTGTTTTTTGTCACTGTTTATTTTGAAAAAAATCAAGCCTGCATGCCTTTCGCTTGGGGGTGGCATTAATTGTGTATCGCGAGACGGCGTGTTAGTGTGGCATGCGTTCCTCCGTACATCTCTCTCTCTCTCTCTCTCTATCCTAAGTCCGTCTGTCCTTTTAGGTTAGCGTAGTGTGTATAATTTAATTAATGCTAGTATTATATCTGGGTCATTAAGCATCTTGCGTATCTCAAGGTTTTCTAAGAAACACAGTACCGGTTTTATTTTTTTGAAACGCGTGTATGCTGCTGTAGGCTTTACCAGTAAACGTGAAAGCGTTACAATATGCAGACGAAGTAGAAAAAGGGGGATTTTTTGTTTAACTAGCATGACGTTCTATACACAGGCGTACGCTATAGTGACGGCACTGTTCTTTACCAGTCTTCTTTCCTTTTATTGAATTAATTCGTTAGGCTTTACATTTACTTTTTAATTTAGATATGTGGATTTAGAATGTTTCACGACAGGAGCATCAGGCGACCTATTACTCTTAAGGGTTTTACAGGCAGCGTGGTACAACAAGACCATACCAAAGGATTGGGAGATTGCCATCATAACACCAATTTTCAAAAAGGGTGACAATCGACAGTGTGGAAACCATAGAGGCATATCCCTTCTCAGTGTCCCTAGTAAAATCTACTCTAGAATCCTAGAGCAGAGACTCCGACGCCTAGCTGAGCCACAATTGGATGAGGTCCAGTGCGGATTCCGAGCAAACCGAAGTACTCAAGACCTAATCTTCACACTCAGACAGCTGAGTGAAAAGGCCCTTGAGTATAAGAGTGAGATCCATCTTTGTTTCATAGATCTGGAAAAGGCATTTGACAGGGTCTTCTGGAGCAAACTTTGGGACTGTTTGGCAAGGAAGAATATTCCAGCACCTCTGATTCATGCTATACAGAGCTTCTACAAGTCTTGCAGAAATTATGTGAGGACAGCAAACCACAAGTCAGAAGAGTTTAGGACCACCACTGGTGTAAGAAAAGGTGATATCTTGTCACCTTACCTCTTCATAGTCCTTATGGACGATGTCATCAAGGCATGTAAGGAGAGAACAAGAAAATATTCAGTGGGGTACTGGAAGATGAGACAGGTCTATATTTCGGAGCTGGCATTTGCTGATGATGTTGCCCTGATTGCTAAATCAGAGGCACATCTCCAATCCAACCTGCAAGTCTGGAAGGAAGAGCTGGAGAAGAGAGGGATGGTCATAAGCAGCTCTAAAACAAAATCCATGGTGATATCACGAGAAAAAAGAAGACATCAGATTAAGCTGGGAGAACAGGTCCTGGAGCAGGTCGACCACTTTAAATACCTCGGAGCTATTATAGACCGAAAGGGAGGCATCAAAGAAGAGTTGGCCACTCGAAAAGCAGCAGCTGGGAGACTTTTTCAGACCATAAATCAAGGATTCGTCACCAAGAGAGAGGTTGGTAAGAAAACGAAGATGGCTGTATACCGCTCCACCTATGTCCCAGTCTTGACATATGGATGCGAGTCATGGGCAATGACTACAACCCATAAAAGCCAGATCCAAACCTCAGAAATGAGATATCTGAGGAAGGTGGTTGAAGTAACAAGAAGAGACATGGTACGCAACCAGACGATACGTCAAGGCCTTAAATCCTACCCCCTGCAGACCCAAGTAGAACAGTCCCAATTAAGATGGTTTGGCCATGTCTGCAGAATGGGAGAAGATCGGCTACCACGACAAGCATGGGAAACAAAGAGCCAAGGATCCAGACCCCGAGGACGACCCAGAGTCCGCTGGGAGGATAACATTAGACAATCTATGAAGGACCGAGGACTAGAATGGAACCAGGCCAGGAGGAAGACAGCCGATAGGATATTCTGGCGCTCTCTCTTCCAAATCTCTACACCTCACGGTAGAAGGGGAACGACTAAGTAAGTAAGTATGATTCCTAAATGCACACATTTGGGATTCTCGCCTGTGCTTTGGAGTTCGTGCATTGGGCTGATATCCTCGTTGAGATCTAAGGGAGGAGATCGGAGCTCTGATGGAGTTGTCCGTGTGCAGTGAAGATGGTCATTAAAACCAAACGACACAAACCTTTTCCACCTTAGGGTGTATAGGTTAGCCAGAGAGAGCGCCATATTATCATGTAAACTGCTTCCAGTCCAGTCCTCGGTCCTTCAGGGATTGTTTAATGTTGTCCTCCCAGCAAACTATGAGTCGTTCTGGAGATCTGGATCCCTGGCTATTGTCTTCCCATATGTGTCGTGACAGCCGTTCTTCTTCAATACTACAGACGTGACCAAACCACAGTAACTGGGACTGTTCCACTCGGCTTTGAACGACCAGTGCTATTGTAAATAAGCACAGACAAAAAAATGTGGCAAAGGAAGAGAAACAGCGGTTACAGAAAAACACATTCGTAATGAAGTTTCTGTTTTTGGATGTACGACAACATTATTTTGTGACTTTCGTAATTTACTGGTGGTCCTCCAAACACCAAGAGATGTTTAACCCGTCAGCCACTAAATTCATTGCATCTAAGATAAGTGTTGTTCTGACACTTGGATAAGTTGAGTCTCGACTTACAGGATTCAGAAAGTAAGTATTCATTACTAACATGCTTCATTACGGTATTTTTTTCTCTGGAACTGGAGTGCTGTCTACCTATACAAAGCAGAAAGCCACAGTTTAAATAGACGTAAAAATTAATAGCATAGACTTCTCTGGAACTGGAGATTGGTAAGTACCTAGCAGGGGCTCCCACCCTATGGTGTGCCTACCACATGGGGATACGACAAAGCATCCACAGTTACACATAATTTTCAAATAAATGGGACGTAAAAATTGGAAATAGCATAGACTAACGTACAGGAATGATGAATTTGAAGTTCTGTAGAGCAGGGGCTCTCAGCCTATGGTGTACCTACCATATGGATATACGAGAAGCATCTCACATGGTTACACATAATATTTAGTAAATAACTATAGGATGGGCCAAACGTCTGGAAATAAAAGCAATTTGCCTTATCTAAATTTATTCGCCTTTCTAACTTATGTAATAATTGTTGTCTGTGCCAATATGGATTCGACATTTGCAGCAGATTAACGCACAAAGATTGTTCTCATGTACACAAGAGAGGGATCCTCACAAAGACAAGTAGCAGCCGAATTCTCTATGAATCCAGACTCTTGGGACACACTGTAAATAATTCAACTGAAATATTCCAAAAGTAGTAGTGTTAGTGAGAAACAAAGTTGAGGAATGTTTGGTTGTACGGAAGTTTGAAAAAACAGATTAAATATGTGAATTTATGGTCAGCAAACCAAATTGCACGTGATCACCATGGTTGTCGGTGAGTTGTTTTTATGCTTAACGTGCGTAGAGGACTGTCAGAGGAAGATATTGTACCAATTTTTACTAAAAACTTCCTTCATTTAATCATTCTATGCGCTTATATAAAAGTGTATTGAAAATAATAGGGTGGCCCTTGACTTTTGACGAGTAGTATAATTAGCACAGACGAGAATGAGACAAGAACAACCATACACAGCAACAACCAACCAAACAATCAAACAACTTCTGCGAACAGCAAGATCTTAGGCGGTCCCCTTAAATAGGAGCATCATTCTTCTATTTAAATCTCTACCACGAGTAATATTGAACAAAAATTGATACACTTGAATACCCTCATCATTATACTCTAAGTTTGGCCATTGTTAGACATCTGCTGTGTAGCGTGGAAGACGAGTCACGCCACAATTATTAACATGAATTACGTTTCTTGTCACTCCATAAGAATTGCGTATTTGTTTCGGCTCAGCTAGTAAATGAGATTGGAAAACAAAAGTTGTTGATGTTTGTATTGCGTATAACACACTTGAAGAATTAGGGCAGGTCATGTGACACAAGTCATCCTGTGCAAAACGTGTCTCGATAAATACCTATTTATGTTGAAGGGATAAGTCTTAAAATTTATACTTTCTTAAGTTATATGCACCTGTTAAATGTATGAAATGCTTGTTTCTGTAAAGTTCCTACACAAAGCACAATAGCTAGAACTTCTAACTGCTTCGTGTGGGTTTCCTCGCAAATAACCAATAGCAGGGGTATTTCCTCTCCATAGAGAGCAGACGGAGGATGATTAGGACATCATAATGAATGATTCAAATGACGGTAATCTATTTCACACACACACACACACACACACACACACACACACACATATATATATATATATATATATATATATATATATATATATATATATATATATATATATATATATATATATATATATGATTCATTTGCAATCTATCTATCTATTTAATACACTGACTCGAGGGTCTGAGATTTCATGCTCGTAGGCATCAGAAAAATTCAGAGTAGGATGAAGTGGTGCATTAAAGCTGAGGTCGCCTGATGCTTACATCAGTAAACAAAAGATTTACGGGAGATTCGAATTTATATTTCTCTCAGTTCCTAGTACTAGCTACTAGTACGAAACTCTGAGCACCACCTGTAAAAGACGTGTCCAAAATATGCACAGTTTACAACAAACCTAGTAAATGCAATTGTTGAACTTGCCATCCTAGAAACTGCTGTGAGACTTCCTGAAATAGGAGCATCATTCTCTCTATCACATTACTGCCAAGAGTAATTTTAAGCGAAAGCTGCTTCTTTAAAACAATTTCAACCATGTACTCCAATGTTTGGTCATTCGTGAACCACTACGGCAGATCAAGGGAAATCATCCGAGACAGAGATGTGACACATTCTGTTATATATCAACATCTCACTGGCTTCAATTTTTTCTTCTAATTGCTTACTCATTGTCCATGTTTCTACACCATACAGTAAGGAAGAATATGGCATTTAATGATTCTCAATTTGAGTGTGCGAACTAATTGGCTGGATGTTAATTATTTGTCTCATGTTGTTGAGTGTAGCTGTAGCCATTCCAATTATGTTACTGATTTCTGCTTCTCATCTGTCATCGTCTGTTATTATGTGACAACAATATGAGAAACAATTGACTTGTTTGACAATTTTATGTTAACGCTCAAATTCGAATATAAAAGACCTTGTATTCTAGTATTTACTTACATCTGCTAATTATCATAGTTTTTATTTTCTCATTGTTAATGTTCAACCCATATTCATGACATACGAGCTTTACTTGCTTGACTAGTTGCTGTAATTGTGTTAGACTGGTTTAGCCAACAAAACTCTTCTATCTGCTTATCAAAATTGTTTATTGATCTCTCACCCGATGGTCAATCTTGACATTTCCTTTATCTGTTTTAAACAGTTTTTCTGTGTATGGATTCTATATGCAGGGGGGCAGTACTCAACCTCGTCTAACATCTCTCTTTATGTCTTTATGTGATATGCCAGATCTTACTGTGACAGTTTGTTCTCAGTAAAGCTTACCAAATATTCTCATGTCTTTTCCATCAATAGCTTCGAGACATTCAAGTGTTTTCTCATGATTGACGCTGTCAAAAACCTACTTATAGTCAATGAACAACGTGTCATTATTTTTGGGGAGTCTAGTTATTTTTCTGCTAACATTTGTATACAAGTTATTACCTCTCTTGTTCCGCTAGACCGTCACAAACCAAACTGTTCTACCTGGACTTCGTTGTTTACCTGAAATTGTGTTTAATCTGCTGTATGATTATGAGGAATATTTCAATGGTATGACTGATTAGGCTGATAGTTCTAAAGTCTGAACATTCTGTTGCATTAGGTTTGTTGGGTAACCTTATAAAGACTGATGCTTTCAGGTCATGAGGTATGTGTTCCATATTGAATATTTCGTTGCATAGATCTGTGACGGTGTCTATATCAAAGCTCTCCAGTGTTTCTGTTAGTTCTATTTGTATGTAGTCAATGCCTGCAGATGTTCCATTTTGTGTGAAATTTATTGCTTTCTCTACTTCTTATATGAGAGTTTTTTGGGCCCTCATTAGAAACTAGTGATTATGTTTTGCCTCTGTTGTCCTCGAATAGTTCTTTTACATATTCTGCCCATCTCTTTGACATGTCTATCTCATCGAGTAAGAGTATACCATTCTTATTCTCATCCTTGACGTATTTGACAATTTCATTATTTCTTCATGCAGATCTCTTGACATGTGTTTAGCTTCTTTGTCTTCTATTTTCTTGCATTTTATTTCTATCCACCGTTATGTTGCTTGTCTACACTTCGTTCGTATTTCTTTGTTTATTGTTTTATATTCTTGAGTATATTTTCTATCTTCTGTCTGTTAATTTTATTAGCTGATGGAATGCTAATTTTTTTTAAATTATCATTTTTATGCTCACTTTTTCTTCTGTCTTCATCCACACCGCAACAATTTTCAATATTCAGACATAGCTACGATCAGCGCCACATTAAAATAACAAAGCACCATCCTTGATAAATAATACAGAACAATACATACGGCATACACAATCACAAAATGTATCACACTATACAAGAAGGTGTCCTGATAAACAGATCCTTGCAAACGGTTAATGGTTGAAAGAGATGCTCTGCGTGCAAACGTAACAAATTTAATTTTTTTGTACCATAAATATATAAATAACATTATCTTCAAAATATCAGAATCTATCTCGGACACCACAATTTACCGCCAGAACTAACTTTTAATCTTAAGCGCTTCACTTTCGCTCTAGAACTAACTGTATTACACAACGTTCCAGACAACCAGGTCTACGATTCATCATCATCATCAGTTGCCATCTCCACAACGAAGGTTGGCTGTAATGGATCTCCAACGTCTTCTGTCTCTTGTCTTGGTGGTGCACTCTGATAGACTCTTTCCTGTCCATCTCTTGATGTTATATTCCCACTTATAGCGCTGTCTTCCCCTTGCACGTTTGCCTTCAACTCTCCCTTCTGTTATGGTCTTCTGCAAGGTGTTATGCCTTTTTATGTGGCCAAAGTATTTTAGCTGTCGAACTTTGACCTCCCTCATTAGTTCTCTTTTCATACCTAGATTTTCTATGACCTCCTTATTTGTTTTCATCTCTTTCCATGAGATACGCCCCATTCTTCTATATATCCACATTTCAAGAGCCTCAATTCTTTCTTCCAAATGCTTATTCATCGTCCATGTTTCTGCACCATACAGAAATGCAGAATATATATAACACTTTATGTTTCTCAGTTTTAATTTGTGAGATAACTGTTTGGATGTCAGTATATGTTTCATGTTGTTGAATGTAGCTTTGGCCATTCCTATTCTCTTCTTGATTTCTGTTTCACATCTGCCATCTTCTGTTATTATATGACCAAGATATACATAGCTCTTGACTTGTTCCAGGATTTTCCCATTTACGCTTATCTTTAATGTGGGTTTATCGTCTGTTTTGCTAATTATCATAGTTTTTGTTTTCTCAATATTAATGTCGAGTCCATATTCATGACTTATACTGTTCACTTGCTATACTAGTTCTTGTAACTCCTGTTCGCTTTCAGCTAACAACACGGTATCATCTGCATATCTAAGGTTGTTAATTGACCTTCCACTGACGTTCAGTCCTGGTATTTCCTGTATCTGTTTGAACATTTTTTCGGTGTATAAATTAAATAGACAGGGGGACAGCACACAACCTTGTCTGACACCTCTTTTTATGTCTATGTATGGTGAATAATTCCTTCCCGATCTTACTGTGGCAGTTTGCTCCCAATAAAGGTTACTGAGTATTCTTATATCTTTTCCATCAATACCTATGTCTTTGAGGCATTCAATTATTTTCTCACGATGGACTCTGTCAAAAGCCTTCTTATAATCAATGAAGCACATATACATACTTTTTTGGACCTCTGTATATTTTTCTGCTAATATTCTTAGGCAAAATATTGCCTCTCTTGTTCCACTGTTCCGTCTAAAACCAAACTGTTCTTCTTGGATTTCGCTGTCTACTTTACTCGTGGAGTCTACGATTAGAGCTCTTATATATTTTAGGATGTTGATGACTTCTATGTTTGACGAGAATCACACAAATAGATTATCTGTATATACTTGGTTTAACCTGAGCAGACAGTATGTGCATGTGAGACAGTGTGATTTCTTGTACCTACCTGTAAACTGTGAATTTCTAAACAATAGAGGAATTAGATGTGAGATGTTATAGAAATGTAATCGGAAAATCTAATAAGGATCGTATGAAGCATGGCCAGATAAGACATACAGTTAGAAGTGTTGTGGAACCATATGTGACATACTGACAACATTAAAGTAACAGAAGCTGTCATTGTACAGCCACGTGTGCGTTACTAAAAACACAACAGAAACACTAACCGCAGTCGCGGACACTAATCACAAACGAAATTAATATATATATACATACAGACTAAATTGAAATTGATAACGAAGAACTGGAAAGTGTTAATGAATTCGAATACTTAGGATCAATCATCAACAGCTCTGGCGACTGTGCAGTAGAAATTAAAAGAAGACTTGCAATTGCTTCACATAAACTAATACAGATGAAAAACCTATGGCAAGGCACAAGCAAAGAAACAAAGTTACAACTGATCAGAGCATGTATATTCCCAGTAGCAACATACGGCTGCAAGACTTGGACACTCAATAAAACAGTTGCAAAAAAGATTACATCATTCGAAATGAAATGCTACAGAAGGATGTTGAGAATACCCTGGACAGAAAAAAAGACCAACAGAGAAGTACTGCACTCACTAAACGTACAGGAACATTGGCTCCTAAATGCCATCGCAATAAGGAAGCTGAAATTTTTCGGTCATATAAAAAGACATAATAGTCTGGAAAAAACTGTGATGGAAGGCATGGTCCCTGGAAAAAGGGGAAGGGGTCGACCTAGACGACAGTGGACCCAGGACATCACAGAGAGTCTGAACTTGTCTTTGGCTGATGCAGGTCGACTTGCCCAGAATCGTGATGCGTTCAGAGCAGCTGTAATGGAGACAACGTTCTGGAAAGAATACGTCACATGATGATGACATATAGACTTCTGTACGTGTTAACGGTGACAAGTGAAGGGAGATAAACCCAGGGGAGATAATATAATGAAAACACAAATACTGTACTGAATCAATTATTTTCTTTTAATATTTATTAAATTCAGAAAAGGTTTTAAAATATATAATGCTCATAATTGTGTTTTATCTTCTGTTGTACATCTTTTAAATTATTTGAAAGGTCCCTGTTTTCTCAGTATTTATATAAGACATTTCTCAAAATGTTGCAGGTGAAGCATGTGTTGAAGTAGTGAACACTTACATGCTGTCTTACTTTTTTTGTCGGGATATCACAATGCTTTTAAAGTGGTAGATGCATACATTGAACTGTTCTGTCAGCGCTGATCGAGCATTCCTCATGAACATAATGTACTATATAATTCTGATATTTCTTTTTGATTCGATTTCTTCTGCCTTTTTTTTCCTACTCAGTATATTTCCTCTTGTCTCTTATTTAATGTTTATTTTTTACCTCTTGGTTGGCTTATGTGTACACTTTATGAGCATTGGATTTGGAACTTCTGGTTTTACTTCTGATCAAATCTGCTTTCTTGATTTTCCAGTTGGGTATCTTATTGATGGGTTCCGATGTTAGCACAACAAGGTAGTTCATTCACTCCAGTTTTTGTTATAGTGATGTAAGTAAACAAAGAAGATAATCTGCTTGTATGGGAGCTACCACTAAAATAAAATGTGTCTCGGGTTTCATAATGTTGTCATCATTCTAGGTCAGCATTAAACTTATGGTGTTAGAACAGCACAACCACGTTCATATAATGAGTTTATAATTGAAAAGTTTTGACACTTTTAATATATATAGGAAACACTTGTAACTTAGTACATGTACTGTAGTGAAGTGCTTTTACGACCACAGAGAAGAATATATATATAGTTGACTAAAGTGCTTGTTTATTACATATGAACACTTTGATATCATCATCCACTCCCTGCTATCTGTGGATCCTGGAGCCACCTCTGTTGTTGGTCCCTTGTGAGGAATCCCACACTAAGCAATGACCAGCTCTCTTACAGTGGTGGTTCATGTGTGTCAAGTTAATTACAGTGATGATGTTGTCAGCTTCATACGTCTACAAGCAAATTATACATGTAAACAAGTGTACACATTACAACTGTTCGTGGCTAATATAAAAGTACCTCCCCCCACATAATTCAATAAAAAAGGACAGAAATAACAGTACAGCAAAATATACTACTCGTCAAGAGTCAAGGGCCACTTAGAAAAACCTTGGTTGAAACCATAAAACAAATCTGATATAATTGGTATCAGTCAAAACGGCATTTATTGAATACCAAATTGACATGTCACGTAAAGAAATGGAAACACACATTCAAACGCAATGAAGCTGTGAAGTGTGTCACCCACCGTTTCAAAAGTCACACAATAGATATTGGACAAATAGACATTTCAAAATCGGGTATGACCACCGTTTGCAGTAAGGCATTCAAGACAGCGTAGACGCATCGAGTCCACAAGGGTCCGAAGAGTATCCTGAGGAAGAGCTTGCCATTCCTGAAGCAGAAATGCAGTCAGCTGTGCAACATCTATTGGCAGGGGGTGATTTGTTGACAATCTTCGACCAAGGACATCCCAGAGGTGCTCAATCGGAGAAAGGTCAGGTGAATGAGCTGGCCACGCCATCCTGATGATCCCATGTTGCTGAATAAACTCATTCACCACACGAGCTCGATGGGGTCGAGCGTTATCATCTTGGAGGATGGCATTACAACCTATGGCCTCCAGAGCAGGCTGAACAATTGGTCTCAAGATTTCGTTCTGGTATCTTGGGCCGGTCAAGTTGCCTTGGATGATGTAGAGTGGGATCCTGCCGTGTCTGTAGAAGCCTCCCCAGATAATGACAGAACCCCTACCATAACGATCCACCTCTCGAATTGTGTCATCAGTAAATCGCTCTCCTGGTCGTCTCCAAACTCGAATCCTGCCATCATTGAATGACACAGTGAGGCGAGATTCATCAGTGAAGAGAACTTGACTCCATTGTTGCCTTGTCTATCGGATGTGCTCGCGACACCAAGCAACACGGGCTCTGCGATGAGCAGGAGTAAGAGGGATTCTGACTGCAGGACGTCGAGCAGCCAGTCCAAATTCATGTAAACGTCTGCGAATGGTGCTTTGACTGACATTAACGTTTACAGTTTGTCTCAGCTGACATCTTAGAGTGGAACAAGTCACTGTTCGATGGCGCAGGGCTGACAACCAGAGGTACCGGTCATCATGTCTATTGGTGCATCTAGGGCGACCTGGCCGGTGGAGATCCTCCACACTTCCTGTGGCCTGAAATCTCTCCAAAATTCTTTGGATAGTAGAGTGTGACACTGCAAGCCGTCTAGCAATCTCACGGACAGATAAACCACTTTCAACCCACGCTATAGCCCTCATTCTTTGTAAGGTGTCAAGACTTCTTCTCGGTGGCATGGTTTTTGCAAGTGATGAAACTACCCTAAGTCTGCTGATTGTAAAACAAATTAAGAGTGAATGTGACTGTGGATTTTGTGGAGGGGATGTAAATCCGTCTATCACTTCTAGATAAGGGAAACAATCCCGGGACTTTCTTTGTAGGGGTTCTTCTGGGGAAGACTGGTTATACACCAAAGTTGTTGCTTCCAGAAGAGAGGACAACCCAGGTAATTAAGAGAACTCGTAAGTGCCTTTACAAATTTAGTATTGATTTTTCAAAGGGTAGTAAGTAATTAGCAACTCGAACACTCAATGGAAACTTTTAATGGTGCAGAGTATTTGATAAGTCCAAATGGTTATAAAAGATATTCTTTATTTTCGTTTCGTATTTCAAACAAACAGTGGCAGCTCGAGATAAATTTCTGGTGGGGGAAGCAAAACTGCCAGCTTTAGCCTCCAAGGCGAAAGGCTTACGGCTCCTTAATACTCTAGTCGTTTTATGATCTGTGGAAATCCTAGCGAAATAAAATACGATTTCAGACTTCAATCAAAACTAGTTCGAACTTACTTCAAGTGGAATGAACCACTCACATAATCGTGGCAGGGGTTAGCGCTGGTTCATTAACCTTCCTGGTCGGTAGGAGGTCTCTAGATAAAACGTAGGAGTCAAGGGCTTTTGTTCAATAGTAGTCGTAGCGCCAGGTTGCTCCAAACCTAAACTAAAGAACTGTTTTTTTTTTTTTTTTTTTTTTTTTTTAAACCTTTATTCAGGTAAATATATCAATTTACAAAGAATTTTTACATTATCACATGTTATAAAAGACAAAGACTAATAACCCCCCCCCCCCCACCCTTCCCTCCCCCAGCCTAGCATTGCAACAAGTCAATATCAAAACAATATACCAAATTATAAACAATATCACATAATAAACCATACTAACGATATCCCCCCCCCCCGCCCCCCCACTAACTTTTATTCAAGTCAATGTTCACATTGATGATGAATGGAGGTGAAATGATTGATGGTACATTGACTAAATGATGATGACACTCTACCATGAGGTGATTAGTGAAGACATAAATGATAAATGATATTTATATTGCTTGATATTTACAGAAGTATTTATAAATAAAGCTACTTGCTTCACGTTGTATAGTTAAACAAAGAAGTATTTAAGCAACAAGAAATATTTTTAAAGTTGTTCTGTTATGTTTTTTGTTATTTGTTCGTATATCTGTGAAAATATTCTACTGTCGTAATGTATGCCGTCATGTACTGCCCTATTTCTACATATCCACACTAAGTATCTAAATTCTGCTAATAAAGTTAAGAGTTTAAGCTCCGTCTGTCTCGGTAAAGTCGGTAAAGTATTCAACATGACCGCTTGATACATGTTGAGTGATTGCGGTGTTTTGGAAGCTATCAGTGTTCTTAGTTTATTTAATGTGGGGGCCACTGTTTTACATGTGTAAAACAAGTGGTCCTCTGTTTCTATTGTGTTGTTACTGCACAGTTTACACCTTGGTGGCGCCTTGCCTGCTTTCATTGCTGAATGCTTACTCATGATAGGTGTTAAACCGTACAGTAACCTAAATGTAACTTGTTTGGCTTGTGGCTTGACGTCTATTGCATGGATGTTTGTGAAGCTTTGTGTGTAGTCTGTTATGAAAAGGTTGTACCCTCGTTTTATTCGAGTACCTAAGTGGGGTTCCTGTGCTCCTACTAAAAGTTTGTATATGAGTTTAGTGTCTTGTTTTATTAACTGTTCATTCCCTTTTAGATTTTCTATGCATATCCTATAAAAAGGTGGTGGGGTGTCAAAGGAATGTGGTTGGTTGTTTTCTAGTTTGTGTAACTTAATTAGCCTAAGTCCGATATAGTAATGTGCTAGGGGGTACAAGCTTGGGTTTTTAATTATCTCCCCTATATATTTAATCCTTAAAGCTTTAATTTTAGTGTTGATATCTTGTAAAGCTATCCCCCCTTTATGTTTGGGCTGTATTAGGGTTAAATGTTTAATGCTTTTAAAGGTGCCCTTAAAAATGAAATTCCTAATTAGTACATTTATTTTAGTTACCACTGACTTTGGCATAATCTGGATATTTGCTGTATATATTATTTTAGGCATAATGAAACAGTTCACTATGATACTTCTCCCAAAAATAGTAGCTGTCTTGTATTTATATTTCTCTAACATGTTTTGAATTTTATCTACTAACTTTACCCATGTCTCTGTATTAGGGTCGTGGGGGCTACAAGAATAGTTTATCCCATAAATTTTGATTCTGTTAACTTGCGTTAACTGAAAGGGGAAATCTGTCTTATTTGCCCATTTACCTAATCCCATTAAACTAGATTTTTGAATATTTAGTTTGGATTCGTTAGCGTATCCAAACTCTGTAAAGGTTTCTAATATCTTTCTTATGGAATCTACAGTTGCTGGAAGGAATAAAGTATCATCAGCATACGCTAATGATTTCCTTTCCCTTGCCCGGGTATAAAAGTCCCCGCGATGTTTACATCTTGTCTTATTTTTTCCAGCACTGGTTCTAGTGTTAAAACGTATAACAGGGGAGACAAAGGGCAACCCTGTCTCACTGATCGTGTCAGCCTAACTGGGTCACTTAAACTGTGATTAATTAATATTTTACTATGGGGTTTTTTTTATATAAGATTTCTATCCATGTTCTAAAATAAGTACCCATGTTGTTTGCTTGTAAAGTTTTGTGTAGGAAGGAATGTGATACCCTGTCAAAGGCTTTTTCCTGATCTAGTGATAGTATTGCACTTTGACACTGTCTATCATGCGTGTATGTAATGAAATCCCTTATGAAGTGTGTATGTCTACAAATGTTCCTACCATGTACACTACATTGTTGGTCAGCGTGTATCAAATTCTTCATGAATAATTTAAGTTTCAGAGTAAGAGCTTTGGCCAAGATTTTATAATCAGTATTTAAAAGCGAAATAGGCCTGTAATTTTTTATTGACTTTCTGTCAGCATTATCTTTAGGTATTAAAGTAATAAAGGATTCATTTAAACTATTCGGAAGCTCTCCTTTCTGGAAGGCTTCCTCAAATACTTTAATTAAAAGGGGGCCTAAAATTGGGAAAAAGAAAAAGTAAAATTCTGCCGTTAAGCCATCTGGGCCGGGTGATTTATTTTTCAGGAAAGTACTGATCGCTTCCCTTAAGTTTTCTAAAGTTAAAGTTTCGTCTAATTTCTTGCTCTCATCATCACTTAAACGTTTTGTGTAGTGTAGAAATTTATCCTGTATGTTTACGTTAGTTGGTTCTTTAGCGTATAATTTTGTGTAATATTCAAAAAAAGGCGTGTCTAATATTAATGTCTTCTGTCTGTTGTTTCCCATTCATGTCAAATATTTCCTGGATCTGCCTACTGTGTTGTACATTTTGTTCAATCGCTAAATATTGTCTACTGGGTGTTTCTTGTGTAATAGTATTTAATTTTGACCTAAGGAGAGCCCCTTGGTATGTGTGTTGTTTGTACAGGTCTAATTTCTCTTCTAAAGTATGAATGTGTGGGTTAGATTTGTCTATCTGTTTAGTTAAACTTATTGCGTCTTCCAATATATTTTGTTCCCTCTTAAAAGCCCTGTGTATTGTTGTTGCTAAAGTCTGTGTTCTGTCCCTTATTGTGTTTTTTAGCAGGTCCCAATATTCTGCAATGTTGTTATTGGGGATATCCTGTGTGTAACCCTGAATGAATCTGTGTTATTGTATCTGTGAAGAAGGTATTTGTTAGCAAGTTATTGTTGAATTTCCAATGCGGGGATCTCTTTAATTTTGTATATGTGTGTCCCGTACTTAGAACTGTGTATACTGCTTGGTGATCTGTAAATTTAAGCGTGTTTTTTATATGGTAAGTTTTGTGTATATTGTAATTATTGGATGCGTAGAACCTGTCCAGTCTTGAGGCCTGTCTAAAATATGGGTTTGTCTTGTCGTGAAATGTGAAAGCTTGTGTGTTCGGTTGTAGTTTTCTGTAAACGTCTACTAGGTCATGTTTGTCAAGAATGGGTTGTAAATGTCGTATTGATAGGGGTATTTGAATTTTCTTTCTCTGAGATACGGGGCCTAAGGAACTACTGTCTAAATTGGCCAAAACACAGTTAAAATCTCCCCCTAACACTATTCTAGTTCCTTTGTAGTGCTTATCTATAGTGTCATACAGTCCGTCGTAAAATTTGGGTTGGTCAGTGTCTACTGCGGGTGCGTATATATTAATGAGCGTGTGCGTGTCATGTTTATTGTGTTTGCTCTGTATTTGAATTATAACGGTTCTGCCACAACCGTCTGTCCTATAATGTACTGTGTCCCAATCTTCATTAATTTGTAAGATGGCGACACTGCTATGCCTGGGGCCTAGGGCGAACCAGCCGTGTTTAAGTCCTAATCTAGTTACAATCCGACTGGCAGAAAAGTGGGACGTAATCCCTGTCTGTTGCAAGAACAAAAAATCAGGTTTATCTTTTTTAATCAGTTTGATAATGTGCTCTAGCTTATTCCCCAAACCGTTGATATTGAGGGATATTAGAACTAGGCTGCTTGACAAAGTGGTATCTGAGGGTTGGCCACTTGTTGCAAACTGTCTACCTGGCAAAGTGGCAGAGTGGGCACTTGCCATATCTAAAATATTTGACAAAACGGGGACTGGACCGTTCGTCTTTTTTGAATTACAAAGCGGAGTAGTGGTCTGAGGCTGGCTACCCGCTACAGGTGAAATATTCAACAAAGCGCTAGTTGATGGTTTATCATGTGTTTTAAGGGTTGTAATAGGCAAAGTGATAGGCTGGTCACTTTTTGCACATGGTTTACACACCAGAGGTGTGACTGTGGGCTGACCGCCTTCTGTCTTAACTAGGCCGCTCGACACATTCGTGTTTACATTGTTAGACCAATCAGTGCATGAGGGCTGACCGATTAACCTAAATTCTTGGTTGCTAGACTGGATAGTGACTGAGGACTGGCTATTCGTCAAATTGCCCTGATAGTTCGGGCCAGGTGCAGGCAAAGCCGCACCGTCAGACCTTCCCGCCTTGGGGGGGGGGGGGGAGGGTTGGCTGCCTAAGTAAAACTGTGCGCATTTAAAAGTGTAAGTGTGTGTGTGTTTGTGTGTAAAAGCAAAAACATCAAAGAACTACTTACATTAAGCACAACTCTTATAATAATAATAAATAATAATAATACACACTCCCTAAACTATAGGTGTTTACACGTTTTACTTTTAAAATTACATCATTATGAAATAAAGGAAAAAAGTTCATTTCTCCGGACACCGGCAGCTCACTGTCTGTTCTTGTTGTAGGTGCAACCAAGGCTTTCCTATACTTGGGAACTGGACAGGTCTGTCTGCACTGGGCCTCAGTGCACGGGGAAAGAACTTCTAGTAGTAAACTCATTTACTCACATGTTCAAAAGGCTTGCCCATCTATGAAGATATCTGCTTGAGACAACATGGCCTCCATGTCGTCCTCTTCTGTAGTTGCCGCCCAACAGGAGGAGGCTTGCGTATTGAACGGCGTCGGCGCCTCTAGAACCTCATGTCTTGTTGGTGATGATCTTCTGCTGTTAGGTGCTGACATCACACGCTCGTCGGCGACAGGTGTCGACGAGTTCCCTCTCGGGGAGGGCACCGGCGTAGGCGCCCTGGGTGATGGTGGTAAGTCTCTCCGGCTAGGGGAGGGCTTGCCCGGCGACCTGCTTTCACTACGCTTTACTTCTTTTGATCTCACAGGCTCTGTTGCCTGGAGCAGGAATCTCTTTCTATTTATTTCTTTCTTTTCTTTCTTGTTATTAACAACTTTGCTATATCCATCGCCCTCACTGGCATCTGGGCAATCTGGGGTAGGGGGCTCGTCTGCCCTGCTCTGCTCTGCCGGTGTTTTGTCGACAGCTGTCTCTTCTTCCCTCATTTTCTTGACCTGGGGATGTGGCGCTCGCTTCTTGGGGCATTGGTTCACCCAATGGGTGTCTAACCCGCAGATTGCACATTGAATTTTCCTGCCTGGCAACGACACCCATATGCGCTGGAATTTTTCTTCTTGTCCCGCTATTTTTAAATGCATAAAATGAGGGACCTGACATGTCGATGGTTTATACATGATATTCCATTTATCAGAGGCCGTTTTTATTCTGGTTACCTCGGCGTCCTTATCTCCGGTCGCTGCTGCCGCCAGTCGTTGCACCGTTTCAACCTTCATAGTTGGTGGAATCCAATTCAAGATCCCCTTGGCTTTTTCTTTATCTTGGTGCTCAATATACACCGACATTTGTGGGTTGGTCCATTCCAATCGTTTCCCATGAAGGCCTTTATAATGCTTGAGCTGGGCCGCGGCTGTCAATGTGGCATACCATTTGAAAGGTCCTGCAAAGCGATATAGGGTGGCAATCCCACCTGTGCCCACACCTGCAGGCCCTGCGAGAATGCTCGCTATCAGAGAATATGAAGCCCTATTTGCCTGTGGGCCGGTAACACTAATAATCAAAGTACCTGGCTTATGGAAAGCTCCACCTTCAAAGTCTTCCTCCATGTTGACAGGGAAAATCGGAACTGCTGGCGCTGCCATCTTATAATAATTATTCCTCTTGGTTAGAAAAAACCAAATATGGAAACAAAACGAAGCTGTTAGCTGAACAGCTACACCACAGCACACACAAACCTCAAGAAAGAAGACGCCTTCGGTCTGGCTCTAGCTTTGAGATAACTGTCTCAAGCTCTGACTGGTTACTAAGATGCATCAGTCTTTATACTGGTCTGGTGCTATGGCTCGCCAGAGGAAGTATTTCTTATTGGAGTTAAGACCGGAAACTTTCTAATGATTGGTCTTGGGGGCTAGTGGACTGTTGAAATAATCTTTAACCTAACCATCTACAAATCCTCTAGTCTGAAATTATTGTTTCTATGTGATGATGACCAACCATTGTTTGAAGTTCTCTCTAATCTAAATGTTTTCCGGTCTGACTTGTATGGAGGCCACACAAGGTTTGATGACATCATGGGTTCATGTGTGTCATGACTGATGATGTCATTGATTCTTGACTAGTAGTTTATTTATCTAACTAGTCATTCATAAAATACTTTACTATAAGGCTAACAGTTGTAGCTACTTAATAGTCTACCCTGTTACATACGCCCGGGGGCCGCCAAAGTGTATCCCGTAGGGAGACACTTTAGTCCCTAAAAAAAAATGACTAATCCCTAAAAAAAATATCGGGGTTCAGGTATCCCACCAGAAATCATGTCGGATGGAATACAACAATCAATATATGGAATGATGGATGACTCAATTAACATTTCAAGAATTAATTGTAAGTGGTGGGGACATAGTTAAGGTATTTAAGTAGGGACTGATGGACATAATCAAGGGACATAAGTAGGGACTGATGGACATAATTAAGGGACCTAAGTAGGAACTGATGGACATAATCAAGGGACACAAGTAGGGACTGATGGACTTAGTTAATGCACATATGTAATGACAGGGGATGACATGGTAGGAACCATTAGCAATAATAATGGGCAAAAATATAACAGTAATGGAACTGAACAATCATCAACCAACTAGCAAACCGCTTTTATGGGTCGATAGTTATCAAATATCTCTCAAAATACATTATAAAACATAATACATCATGACAAGCGAGTTAACGTCGCAAAGGAGAACTGAACTGGAAACAAAAATGGCGGGTGCCCATAAAATATGGCTATCACCCTACACTTCAACTGAAGTGGGTGATAAAATAAAATAATGGAACAAAATGAAAATGGAACCACGAAACTTGGTGGTAAGGTATGGGAAACATGGGTAAGTCTCAATAATAAAAATGACTGTACCGGTATAACAATAACCGGAAATAATGCAAGGATTGGAAACATGGCAATCAACGGACTAAGGTACTCAATGGAGAAATGGCAAATAGTTAAATCACATATGTTAGTGGAACAATAACTGGAACTTCAAACAATCATGAAGCAAAAATGGAGTCAATATTATAATAAGTCATGGATGATGCCAACATTAGTGGCGGGTGAAAATGTATTTTAGTTAAACACTTTTTATTAGGTACAACAGGACAACAGCACACTCAAATCTGAGCAAAATCTTGCTTCAGAAGCATAGCAAATAACAAAGGGACATAAAAGATGGTCAAAAGCATAGGAAAAAAAAACAAAGGGAGATAAAAGATGGTAAAAAGTAATGGGAACAAAAAAAAAACAAAGGGAGATAAAAGCTAGTCAAATATTAAATTAGTCAAAACTAACGTGACTTCATGACACTACGCGTGTAAAAGGAAGTACATCAGCAATATATGTGGACTACACTGTTCTTTTGAATCGGGATATCTCCATCATCAATGTTTGAAAGGAGGCCGCAAGGGTAACTGTTCATGTACTGGGAGATTCATCAATGTTTTCCCTGCGGACTAAAATGTAATAGTTCTCCATAAATAGAAATTCCTGGACTTCATAGCATAACTTGCAAACTTGATAAAAGTCCGCAACCGGCATTAGGTCTCTTGTGTGAGAACACAGAAGATCACTACAGTGACACAGTTTGTCATTGGGTCTTCTTGTGTTGGGACATGTGGTCTTGACCAGGGCCGGGTTTGGGCGGGTACTAATGCGACCTCATGCGAGGAAAAAAATATGCGACCTCAAGCGAGGGGGAAAAAAAAAAAATGTCCAGGGATGCATAACAGCTGGTCTTCACTGCAACATCAGGATCAAATAATTCAGCAGCGAATGCATTGGGTAAGAGACTTACTTCGTAAAACATGAGAATCAGGGAGGACATCATACGAGAAAACGATTTCAGGGCTGGAAATGTCGACATGACAGGAACTGGCATCTTGAAGTATGTAAAATTCAATTCGTAAACAACTTCGCGACAATATTCATCGCTTCCAATCTTACGATGTCTTGCTGTGACAGGCGAGGAT
>JAMPIV010016342.1:0-385980 GCA_024509875.1 Oreohelix idahoensis
AAATGGATATCAAAGTTTTGTTTTGGTTTCATGCGTCAAACATTAATTATTGAAACATTAAATTGCAAGTCCACATTTATTACCTTAAAATAACACACCCAACTGTCCCCAAAACATGAGAGCTAACAATTATCTCAATCATACATCACGATGGTCATGTAAAAATGAGTATGGTCATGAGTAAAACGAAATGTTCAATTTAATAGATAAATAGGTGTATTTAATAAATACATCTATTAAATGATTTCCACACTCTGTTAATTCTGTCACTCTCACGCAACAACTGCCATAATTTGCCCTAGCCCCAAAATTTCGCTCAATTATTATTCACACTTCCTTTTTTTTTATAGGATGAATCTGTACATTCACTGATGGAGAAATTTGTAACAAATGAGTTTCCATTATAAATTTTAATTGTGAAGTTATATTTTTAATACCGCTGGCGCGTCTTTCAATTTTGGAAAAACGTGGAATGTACAAATTCTCCTCCTTGCTCTCCATGCATGCCCATTCCAAAGCCATGAGTTCTGATCCAGTCTGCGCAATGTTTTTCTAATATGTGCTGTTTAGGAATGGTCTTACTGGGGAATAGCTTTCTGAACAAAGACATATAAGTCTCTATTAATGCTGTTATTGATTCTTTACTAATTGGTTTACTGTGTGATATTTTGTTGTGTACTTTCTCAAATGCTTCTTTCAGTGAGTTGAATTGTTCTTGTGCAATAAAAGCTATGTTAGTTATATCTTGTCTGTAATTTTCAGTGTTTGTGTAATGATTGCTCTTGTAAGATCTTTATAAACTTTTTGTGTGAGATATCTGTGGCAGTGTTTCCCTATGAATGCTCTGCTATGATAAGCCTGTGGTATGATTTTGTGTTTGGCTAGTACCTTGTCCAAGTGTGAGCAAACTGGACCAAACCTAGCACACAGATCTTGAAACTGAAGTTTGGCCAGCGCATCTTGTGCATTTTCAAGTTTAACTTTAAAACTATCTGTCTCCTCCTTATCCTCACAAAGTTCAATACCTGCCTGAAAAAATTCAATTTTAGCTTCTAATTCTTCTGCCTGTTTCCAATTCCAACCAAATCTCTTCAAGTTCTTAATAGTACTAATGTTTGCATATATCTCTTGCGGATTCTCAAACATCTTTGCGTCTATTGTATCGGCTACCTGTTCTAGAAGTCTGAGGTGTTTTAAAACAATACCTAATAAAATATGAAGGTAAGGAGGAGCTACATTTTCAATTTCAATCTCTAACATTGGTTTGTGTAAACAATTGTGGTAACATGCTACTTGCCTTTTATTCCCTTTCCCATATTTCATATATCTATTGTAATCTATTATCAACATTGCCCAACTTCTTGGTTTGCAAGTTGTATACTCTCTGGATGTCTTTATTTCCTTGTTTTGCTGGCGACACCACAGACATGGGTATATTCCTTGAGCTCCAGACAAACCAAACATTTTCATAAAAAGTCATAATCCCCGAATAAGAAAACAACAACTTTTTTACCATTCCACTCTAAATCTTTTAGTGACTCTATCTGAGCTTTCATGCCATTCATAAATATTTCTAAATTATCATATGTATCTCTGACTCTAGCCATTGATAAAAGGATGGTATTAGATTTAGAATTTGGTTTCTCTAAATTTACTACCTGCATTGTAACTTCGAATGAAAGAAGATATACAAACAGTTACTTAGAATTCTTTGGCAGCCGTCGTGTGCACTGGATTGTCTACCAAAGAACACTAATGGAACAGTCCTTATCTCACACACAATAAAAAAAAAGACATTCATATTATAAATTCAAGATTAACAAGACTTGAAAGATAGATCAAAGTATTGTGGAAGTAATCTTTCTATAGCTTTACATGTTTTCTGACGCTTATATACGCAGCTAAATATCATTATAAATGAATGAAAATGCAAAAAAGATGGTACTTTACAAAAAGTTATTTTATACAGCCTTATTTAAGATTTGCGAGTATCAGGAATGCGTTTACAGTGATTTAAATGTTATAAAATCTGGTGACAATATGCTTGTTCTTGTAATGCCAAACTCACAAAACTGACTACCACATATTCTCAAGATATGAAACAAACAAAAAAAGTATGTGGAAATAATCTTTAGCTTCCCTTCGAGAAGTCTTTATAATTATAAACTCAAAGGAATGGGCCGATTTTTAGATATTAAATTAATAAAAAGATTACTTATTTTATGAATTTCCTCAAATGATGACGCTGTTTTCAAAAGTCTGTAACTCCGTCAAAACTAATTTCAAACAAATAAAAATGCAATCAAAAATAGAACACAGAACAAAGTTATAGAACACACAAGATTTTTAGCGCTGTGTTTATCCAGAACGAGTGTGTAATGATTTATATTTTACTGATTTTACACACACATCAGCTGATTTTCCCCACCAAAACCCTCAGTAGTTTTTTTACGGTGCATTTGAAAATTTTATACCCGGTGTCAGAATTCCGGTCACCGAAACTAAAAGATCGCTCGGGTATAAGGCACAAACAGCCGTGTGGTCCCTTCTGAATAGACTAGACTTGGTGATAGCTCAGTGGAAGGTAATGTAAAGAAATAGTTTTTCACGAGTGAGATGGTGGAAAAGTAAGTAGAATCTGTCCCTGAACTCGAGAAGCTTCTCTCATTCAGCCTATCTCTACAACAGAAATTGTTAGTCAGACAGTCAACCCCAATATATATTAATATATATATATATATATATATATATATATATATATATATATATATATATATATATATATATATATATATATATATATATATATATATATATATATATATATATATATATATATATATATATATATATATCACCACTCACCTACACACACACATAAGTGACGACAGTTAGCCGCACAGACGTGAAAACTACATCAATGGATTAGGGATCTTTTGGGACAAGCTGACCGACACACGTAAATAAAGTTTATGTAAATTTTATTTATCATAAAGAAACTTTACAACAGCAATATGTTGAATATCAAATCAAATACAAATAAACATAGGTTAATGAATTAATTAAAGAGTTAGACTCATAGGTGTAATCCTCCCTCCTTCTGTTGAGACAAAATCCCGTTAAGAAGAAAGTTATTAACCCCAAAGAGTCAAAGATTTATACGCTATGGTCTAGAATTTCCCTCTCCAGTAAAGAACAGAGTTTATACGTTAATCTATTCTGAAAGGGAGACAGTATTAGCAAAACTTTGCATTAAAACAAAAATACACACAGTGGGTACATGAATTATACGATCAAAGAACCACTCATTCCTGTTTTCTTTTTATCCATACAACAGTGGCCACTGACATTCGTTCTTACCTGCAAACTTGATTTTCACCTTCTGGCTCAATCTTTAGGACACACACATACAGCATCTCCAGTGTTCTTTTGGCAAAGAGAACCCCAGCTCTACCGAGACCGGTTAAATCCAATTTCTCCGGGGAGCGTTCTCTTTACGACTATATTTTGTAGGATTGGATTACTGTTTATGTCACTTCAAATCAGTTCAAGTAATAGATTTCACAATGCTCACAGTGTCAGAATCTTGAGGTTTCCAGTACTTAGGAAACGTCAAGTCGGTAACTTCTCTCAGTATAAAAATTCTTGGTCACACCACAAATTATCAAACGTCGGAAATGTTAAGGTTTGTTAGGTCGCCACGATGGGACTGAATGTAAATGAGATTGGAACAATAAATCTGGATCAAATGCCAGTTACCAAGTCACTCTAAATGTTCTTTGGGTTGGTATTCTGTCTCTTTCTGTGTGTAAACGCAACCTCAGACAGGTTTACCTTGAGAAAAACCCAGTTACTAATATAAGAAATGTTTTTTAGTATGATTACTCTCAGGTTTACATGGAAGCGGCTGGTAGATTTTGGGTTTGACCCAAATACTGTATAAAGGAAGAGAAAAATACAATGCTTAACCATAATAAAGTATTCTCACTGCGGTCCTACCTCGCGTAAAATATAATATATTCACTTCGGTTATTTAACTTTAAATTACAAACTACAAGCTTAAAGCTAGTCTTATCGGTTAAAACTCCCGTGAAATAAATTCTAGTCATTAAAAAAAACCGATTATCATGAATTAGAAATAAATACATATTTCGTCAATACTCATGATGAACGGTGCCTTTACTAGTTGGTTAAAATATTCTCTGACTCGTTATTAGCAGTTACTTAAATTTATTTCATAGCTGAAAAAGTTTAGCTAGAAATTATTAATTATTCTGCTAGCCACTGTAACACAGTAAAACTTAGAGAGTTTTTATATTTCAGACCTATCTAGCAAATCGTTCTGCAAAAAATCTAGCAAAATATAATCTGCGATTTACCACTTAAATCACTCAAAACTACTAGTATAGTATTATTACCTTCACACAAACTTCTAAGACTATTCTCCACGAAAAACTAAGAAACTCTACTCAATACGAGGGATTTTAGAATTCGAGCCAGAGGTCTTTACAGTCTGATGAGTACTGGATAAATTTTAGTTAGAAGGCTAGGGTATATATACATCTGAAATCAAAGGAAATGTTATAACTATAACCCGAAAACAGACTCTCTGCCAGATGTTAGCGCCTACGGTGAATTCTACGTTCAGATTTGCAAATCAAAGATCATTCTCACATTAAAGCCGAAAAGCAGAACCCTATTTTCTCGCTTAAATAAGGCATAACGTAATTTGTTAAACAGTGCAAATTTCTTCACGTCTACGCTCGTAAGGCCAGTATAGCGAGCAATGTCTTTGATCTCGACGTTCTCACCGTGGTTTAATTAACTTACAGGCGAATGGACTCAGGAAAAGTTAATAGAAATTATCTCCCTTTTGTTCCAAAATTATCTGCTCTTAGTACTAAAAGTAATTCATCCTTGATCGCTGTCTTATCTATTACCGCGATTCTCAATCGCTGGCGTTAAGAATAAATTACAGATCAACGTAGCTAAATGGTCTTCTGGTTGAACATCATCAAAGAAAAATAGCGAACAGCAATAAAATATGCGTGCTAATGAAAAAGAGAGACGGATATCTGAGCATATAGGGGTTTCTGCTAAAACGTGTATAGGTGGAAGAAAAGGTAAAAGAAAAGTGTAGATAATGAAAAAGATATGTGTTACCTGTCTATTTCTATGTGGTACAGGAAGACAGGCACGGAGAGAATGACCACCACTGTTAAAGCGGGCTGTTTGGTTAACTTTAAACTGTACCAACATCAGCAGGCCCAAATGTTACAGGATAGATTTCGTAAGCATCCTACTGTATAATATTTGATGTATAACTTGGACTGACACTTAAGACAGTACATACGCGAATAAAATAACTTGACAGAAGTCTGGGTCACAGTTCCATTACATATAATCTCAACAGCATAGTCCTGGACATCAGTAAATAAAGTACGAAATACGTGCATAATTAGAATATGTAGTACAGTCATCCTTACGTACTGGTAACAACTGCATTCAATATAAGTGCGGCATTCACCCCTCCAACATAAATCTCTATCTCTGATCTATAATCAATGTAAGTGCGGCATTCACTCCTCGCACATAAATCTCTATATGGTCTGTATACAATGTAAGTGCGGCATTCATTCCTCGCACATATATCTCTGTGGTCCTACTTTCAATGTAAGTGCGGCATTCACTCCTCGCACATATATCTCTATCTCTGGTCAAATCACCAGGCATCCAAGTTCCTCCAGAACTTAACAGCGCGGGAAAACCACAACGCGCTTACGTAGACCTCCTATTGGCGCGGGAAAGCCAACAACACGCATTCAAATAATAGCATATAATGGTCCTACCATAGACCTCCTATTGACACGGGAAAACGACGTGTCTTTTTAATCCAAAGTGCGGCATTCACTCCTCGCACATATATCTATACCTCTGGTCTAATCACCAGGCATCAAATTCCCCCTGAACTTTACAGCGCGGGAAAACCACAACGCGCTTATAAATAATAATATATAAAGGCCTTGTAAATACACCTTACGCGAAACATCATCGCGTCACATCCAATATATTATAATGAAAATCACATACACTATTCACATACTCTAGAAAACACCGACCGTCTCCCACGACGGATGGCCACAGACTCCCCTTTAACAATCAGTATTCTTCTCTGACACGTATGCTAACTTCATTCACTTCGCACGCTTTTCTTATGTCCTGTAAACCTCAATTCACACATGAACGTCCCTGAGTATTCTTCAACCATACTCTACGTGCTTCTAACAGTGAACTTTTAAATGTAACATTCCAAGCTTGCATACTTCAATAATAATACACTCTAAACAGAGTTACACCTTTCTTTACCTACACGCATGTATATACACGTCATGTATCTCATGACCTTAACCTACTTACTAACAAACTCCAGCCCCGTACACCAAAATCCTTAACACCTAACTGTAACTTCGAATATGACTTAACAGTTTACACCGACCCCCGGGAAAAAAAATGATATCATTTTTTTTAAAATATTACATCAAACCAAAGTGTGAGGTCGGTGAAATATGTTAAGTCATACTAAACAACAAAAGAGGGATGGAACTATATTGATGAACCAAAAGGTTACCACATTAACAGAGGCACAGGAAGGGTGATGTAGGTTTTGCCTTAGCAATCATACTCTACTGGCAAACCAAACACAATTTCATCCTATACAACATTAAACTGTGTTGGATGCAAATCTAACAATGTGTACCTCAATAATATATTAACTAAATCATACGTGGATTTACCAGACAAAAATACATGGGTGAACCGAAAGGTACATCAGAATTGTTCATTAAATAATATAATTACATTATAAGTTTACACTTACAACTTATCAAGCTAACACAAATGTAATTCATAAATATAAATAATCTATTCTAAATGCTGAATTTCAACTGTGACTCATGTTTCAATTGCTCCAAAACCAGACCAACGGACTGGTGTCTCACCAAGAAGAGATATTGGTGAGCAAGCCTGCTGATGACCACCCATCAGCTGCTGTAATGATAGACAATTCCACCAACAACACTGGTATCTCATGGCATAGCATACTTTCCTATGGATAAACAAAATTAGGCAAGAATAAAATCATTTGCCTTGGAAAATTTGTATCACATTATGCCATATCACATACCCTTCTATGTCCACCCCATTCCACTAAACATTCCCAGTGGGGTGACAAAATAATCAATTAAGGGATGATATACCCATTTCATATGTCTTCGTGATCAGCGGCCTTAGATACTACACCATGTACTTCCCAATTAAGCTTTACTACTTTAGTTAATGAAATAAGTCAATCTAAAACACCTAGTTATACCGGGTACTGACTTATACTGTACACCTGTTGAGTATTTGCTGTTTATATACACTGTCAAATTTCTAGTCTTGAAAAATATTAAGTCTCTCTAGACAACCGTCTCTTGAAAAGTTATAGCTTTCAGCCTTGTTGTATGCACAGTAACAATTAACCTCTCATGCTGAGTCATAACAAGTAGCAATCTCTTAGCTTTCAGCCTTGTTCTATGCACAGTAACAATTAACCTCTCATGCTGAGTCATAACAAGTAACAATCTCTTCCAACTAATATCAAAACTATTTTCAATCTAGAATACATCATCATCATTACCACGATCAGAAAAGTATTTCCAAATAGCACAGTATCTTTAGTAGAGCAAACAGATCACTTATGTCTCACTTATCTGGTGGTAACTTTTTAATGGCGTTGAACATTAACATCTTCAATGGTTCTTTTCCTTTATCCATGTATCTGTTTTTGAAATTGAAAGAGAATATTAACTCTAACTGGTCTGTAACTCCTGCAAAATTTCCTTTCAGACCATCCATCACAGTCTTCCACACTTTCTTCCTTGAAGCTTCAGTCTCTTCCAGAACTGCTTTCTTGGCAACGGAGGCAGCATCCTTCATCTTCGTCCTCCTATACTGCATTTTAGCATCTAAGGGTTCCTTCTCCCAATCTGATGAATCTGTATCAAGTGCAGCCTCTTGTCGCTGCTCCGTAGACTTAGCTTGATCTTTCAATGCTTTGGCTTGCTGCTGTAATCTTTGTTTAGCTGCCTTAAATTGCTCTTCTAGTATTTCAAATTTAACAAAGTAACTCTCTTCTAAAGCATTACCTTTCTCCTTCCACCGAGATGACAGGACCCTGCAATGTTCCTCTTTAACTTGAGTATTACCTTTATACTCAGCTAATATCCTGTTCCTATCCGCCTTGAATTCATCATTTAATCTTTGAATACCATCTTTGTATTCCTTTTCTAATCTCTGCTCAACACTCTTAAATTTTCCTTCTAATATTATACACTTTTCCTCGAAAGTTCCCTCTTCCTGAATCAGTTTGTCTATCTTCAACTGATCTTTGTCACACCGAAAACCCATTTTTGGTGAAAACACTCCTTGGGATGCATGGTATGTTTCATCATGCACTGGGATTGTCACTCCCTTTTTTGTCTCATTGGTTTTTGTAGACATTGCATTCTTACTAACACTTATTGATCTTCCTTCCATAGAATATAAGTTAGTTTTACTCCTAACTGACTCATCATTGATGATAATCTTTTGTGGTTCATCCACATTCAATTTGGACATTTTTCCAACTGAGACTGAACAGTCTTCACAACAATTATCTGTTTGTACAGTGACTTCTTTCCTCTCAGTTTGAACAGAAACATTCCTAGTTTCATTTTTCACCATATCATCTGCTATATTAGCTTTCCTCTTTAGATTCAGTTTTGGTCTCTTGCTATCATCCAATACTGGTAATGCGATTCCAGTTGTAACTTCTCTTATTTCCTTAATCTCTATCAGATATACCTTTGCTCTATGTGGCTTGTATTTATCATCCACTTTTACCATAGTGTTAAACAATTCGTAAGACTCACAATCTCTGATAGCCAAAATAAAGTCTCTTAAGGCTATTCTTTTCTTTCTGTTTCTAATTGTTCTTGAACAATCTGCCATGACTATAGATTTACAGACTAGATTCTAAAATAAGAAAGTATATTGAGTACAATACTAAATTATCAGTATTAATATACCTCTACATAGGTACTACAATAACATAGTAACAAATCACCAATAATTCTAAAGATAATACAAACAAGTAACCCTAAAATCAGTCACTTATAATAATCAGATCCACCTATGTCTAGACTAAGACATGTGTAGCTGAACACACTGATCCTCAATATACTCTGACTCTCGTATCTACAATGCTTAGATTCCAACACAGTAATCATACAAACTATTTGTAACTAATAACCAGGACATAAACACAGTGAATGATGATAATAATGAAGTACACCACTAACACAAAACCATAAACAAACAAACAACAACCGACAGGTGGGGGATGATAAACCCCTGCAACAAACAACAACAATAGAACTGTGAAATGAACTTATTTACAAGGTAGTAGAAAATTAACGCAAAAAAACTACAAGTAAACATGACAAAAGAGACTAAGTTATGCAACAACAATGAATACACAAACCAAACTGTAACAGCTAACACCAATAAATGTACAAAGAATTCCACCGGGCACTAGCTACCGAGTCTCTCCAAGACTGGAATTAATTTTACAAAAACCTACAGAATAGATTAATACCAATTCCTTCTAATGAAGAACAAAGTATTAATAATATATAACCAAGTAACACAAATATAAAACGCTAACACAACAACGAATACAAATGAATGACCATCAGGAATGTCAGTAGAATGGTATCTGAACAAAGAAGTGCAACAATGGCATAAACTGTGACTTATCTTAAGTGTGTCTTGATTACAGTCTATGGTTCCACCGAGATAATGCAGATCTACAGCTGAAGGATCTCTGTGTTGCTATGGTAGGCACTACAGCAAGCTTGTCTCACTGATATTCGACCTCGCATATTCTGTACAAGATACAAAACAATGTAAATAACTCACAAGTATTGCCATAAACATTAAACTAATAACCACATTTCATCATCATCATCATCAGTTGCCATCTCCACAACGAAGGTTGGCTGTAATGGATCTCCAACGTCTTCTGTCTCTTGTCTTGATGGTGCACTCTGATAGACTCTTTCCTGTCCATCTCTTGATGTTGTCTTCCCACTTATAGCGCTGTCTTCCCCTTGCACGTTTGCCTTCAGCTCTCCCTTCTGTTATGGTCTTCTGCAAGGTGTTATGCCTTTTTATGTGGCCAAAGTATTTTAGCTGTCGAACTTTGATCTCCCTCATTAGTTCTCTTTTCATCCCTAGATTTTCTAGGACCTCCTTATTTGTTTTCATCTCTTTCCATGAGATACGCCCCATTCTTCTATATATCCACATTTCAAGAGCCTCAATTCTTTCTTCCAACTGCTTATTCATCGTCCATGTTTCTGCACCATACAGAAATGCAGAATATATATAACACTTTATGATTCTCACATTTAGAACCACTTAAATATGATGTAGACTAACACTAATCCTAATACACACTTACAAGAAATAAATACCCATAAAATATCTAAGTCAATACTTGAAAGTAATGTAAGGATGAAAGAGAAAAATAATAAATATAAGCTTCTTTAGTCTCTACCAGATGACAGAAGAATATAACACCGAATAATTACGAAGGCTTAACAAAGAGTCCAATATAATAAATCAATAAACTGTAACAGATAATGGAAAAGACCTAGCAAATAAGCTTTACAATTAATTAAACAAATAAAACTACTAGACTAATATATTCCACTTAAACAGAAAAACTCTTACGGTTGTAATTAGGCTAGATAATTAATCTATAATATCTTAATATATAATATACACAGCACCAAATACAAAGCAGAAACTTGCAGTAAGAAAACTTACACATGCACGAAAACACACAATACAGTAAAAGAGGTCAGTTATACGAAAACTACTGATGAGTATTAACGAAACAAGACAAATTGCAGCACAACGAAAGGGAAAGAAAAAATACTACGCACAAAAATACACAAATCCAACAATTCAGTTTCTAATACAAATTAACAACAAGTAATACGTATCTTTAATACAGATAGGCTAGTCTCGATGATCTCTACTGTAGACCGATGTTCCAGATGTGTTGTTTATTCACTTCTCATTTCCGATGGCTTGATGATGAAAATGACAGCACAACACAGCACAGCACACGTGACGTACAAACAGGTCCTCTGAAGTTTGAACGGGCCAGTACACCCTCGTCAAATACGTTGTTTTCAAACACTTGAACGTTGAAAAAACAGGCTACTTCATGCAGATTCCGAATCGATGACTTGACCGAGTACACACATAAGCAAAGTTGTCCTTGCACCCTCCGTACCGATGTCTGTCAGTAAACAGGAGCTAGCTGGAACGTGTAAATTAGACGATAATTGGGTCACAACATGACCGCTGTACGCTGATTGGCAGAAAGTCCACGCACTTCGTGTTTACTTTTCCGACTTGACTCAGGACCGTAATGTCCAGCTCTATGTAGAAATTACTATCTGTCTTTCATAACTCAGTTACGTTGACTTCAAAAAAGAAATCAGATGTAGTGATGTTGATATATGATGTGAGCATATTATGTCTATTGACTTAGCGCAAACAAATCTTTTAGATGAATTTCATTAGTGTCCAAACACTTCATTTACCGTCCAAAGAATTTCTGAAGTTTTACAGTACTTCAAGATTCCGGGGTGGGTTGATTGATTCTCCGCAATAGTCCTGGGTTCAGAAAATTGAGCCCCCTAAATCACTGGAAACCACCAAATGCTACCTGTCTATTTCTATGTGGTACAGGAAGACAGGCAGGGAGAGAATGACCACCACTGTTAAAGCGGGCTGTTTGGTTAACTTTAAACTGTACCAACATCAGCAGGCCCAAATGTTACAGGATAGATTTCGTAAGCATCCTGCAGTATAATATTTGATGTATAACTTGGACTGACACTTAAGACAGTACATACGCGAATGAAATAACTTGACAGAAGTCTGGGTCACAGTTCCATTACATATAATCTCAACAGCATAGTCCTGGACATCAGTAAACATAGTACGAAATACGTGCATAATTAGAATATGTAGTACAGTCATCCTTACGTACTGGTAACAACTGCATTCAATGTAAGTGCGGCATTCACCCCTCGCACATAAATCTCTATCTCTGATCTATAATCAATGTAAGTGCGGCATTCACTCCTCGCACATAAATCTCTATATGGTCTGTATACAATGTAAGTGCGGCATTCACCCCTCGCACATATATCTCTGTGGTCCTACTTTCAATGTAAGTGCGGCATTCACTCCTCGTACATATATCTCTATCTCTGGTCTAATCACCAGGCATCCAAGTTCCTCCAGAACTTAACAGCGCGGGAAAACCACAACGCGCTTACGCGCTTACGTAGACCTCCTATTGGCGCGGGAAAGCCAACAACGCACATTTAAATAATAGCATATAATGGTCCTACCATAGACCTCCTATTGACACGGGAATACGACGTGTCTTTTTAATCCAAAGTGCGGCATTCACTCCTCGCACATATATCTATACCTCTGGTCTAATCACCAGGCATCCAAGTTCCTCCTGAACTTTACAGCGCGGGAAAACCCACAACGCGCTTATAAATCTTTTCTTCTTCTTCTTCCGTCCTTAGCCACCGACCGTCAAAGCAATCAGTGGCCATTACGCCTAGTGGCGTCTTAGGGCAACAGCAGATAGGTTTTCTTTGCCATTGTTTCCCATCACGCCTAGTGGCGTCTTTAGGGCAACGGCAAATCAACCCATTTGCTGTTGTTTCCGTAATCGAAGTGACTGGCAAACGGGTGATCAGCCCGTTGTGCGCGCTTATAAATAATAATATATAAAGGCCTTGTAAATACACCTTACGCGAAACATCATCGCGTCACATCCAATATATTATAATGAAAATCACATACACTATTCACATACTCTAGAAACACCAACCGTCTCCCACAACGGATGGTCACAAACTCCCCTTAACAACTCAGTATTTTTCTCTGACAAGTATGCTAACTCCATTCACTTCTCGCACGCTTTTCTCATGTCCTGTAAACCTCAATTCACACATGAACGCCCCTGAGTAATCTTCAACCATACTCTACGTGCTTCTAACAGTGAACTTTTAAATGTAACATTCCAAGCTTGCATACTTCAATAATAATACACTCTAAACAGAGTTACACCTTTCTCTACCCACACACATGTATATACACGTCATGTATCTCATGATCTTAACATACTTACTAACAAACTCCAGCCCCGTACACCAAAATCCTTAACACCTAACTGTAACTTCGAATATGACTTAACAATATGTGAAGCTATTTTCATAATATGTCACATGTACTTCGGTTTGCTCGGAATCCGCACTGGACGTCATCCAACTGTGGCTCAGCTAGGCGTCGGAGTCTCTGCTCTAGGATTCTAGAGTAGATTTTACCAGGAACACTGAGAAGGGATATGCCTCTACGGTTTCCACATTGTCGATTGTCACCCTTTTTGAAAATTGGTGTTATGATGGCAATCTCCCAATCCTTTGGTATGGTCTTGTTGCACCACGCTGCCTGTAGGACCCTTAAGAGTAATAGGTCACCTGATGCTCCCATGTACTTAACCATTTCTGCTGTTATACCATCATGCCCTGCTGCTTTGCCCATCTTGATTTTCTCCAGTGCTGCCTTCAGTTCTCCCATCTTTATGTCATCTTCACCATCATTGGTTTTCTCTTCCGTGCTAGTGGTTATCATTTCTGATGTTTGACCTTGCTCACCATCCATGAGTTATGAGAAATATTATTTCGATCGTTTCATTACTTCCTTCGGGGCAGTAAGAAATTTGCCTTGCTTGTCCTTTATAAATTTGAGAGGGCATGTTTTTCCTTCCTCGTGTTCTTTAGGGTCTTATAGAACAATTTCTTGTTTTCTTGCGCATCTTTTTCTAGCTTTTCTCCAAATTCCTCTCAGGACTTTGCTGCTAGCACCTTGTTCTTTGCTTCTGTTCTGAGTGTCACATATTCTCTATATTTCTCCATTTGTCCTGTTGTGTTTTTAGCTCCTAAGTATTGTTTCCATGCCATTTTCTTCTCTCTTATTTTCTCTTTGACTTCCTCTGTCCACCAAGGTGTCTTCTTTCTCTTGTTCCCAAGTCGGACTTCACCACATGCTTCTGCAGCAGCTGTCTTTATGATGTCCTTGAATTTAAGCCAGAGGGTTTTCAAGTCATCAGGTTGTTCTTCTGTGTTGCTCACCGCTGCAGCAATAAGCCACTGATATTTGGTCTTAATTTCTGGCTCTCTCAGCTTGTAGGTCTTAATGCTCATATATATATATATATATATATATATATATATATATATATATATATATATATATATATATATATATATATATATATATATATATATATATATATATATATATATATATATATATATATATATATATATATATATATATATATATATATATATATATATATATATATATATATATATATATATATATATATATATATATATATATATATATATATATATATATATATATATATATATATATATATATATATATATATATATATATATATATATATATATATATATATATATATATATATATATATATATATATATATATATATATATATATATATATATATATATATATATATATATATATATATATATATATATATATATATATATATATATATATATATATATATATATATATATATTACCAAAAAACTTCAACAAACCATGGACAAGTCAAATATAGAATATAAATCAACACAGCAGCCCAAGACAGAAGAATGTCCTCTGGAAAGGAGGCGCATGAAGCAACCCAGAGAAAGCAGAAAGGAGTCTGGGTTGCCGACTAACCTTTTTTTCGTCTAGGAAAATCTCCAGGATCGGCACCTGGAATGTTCGTACTCTATATGAACAAGGAAAAACTGCGCAGGTAGCAGCAGAAATGACAAATTACAGGATTGAAATCCTGGGTCTCTGCGAGATACGGTGGAAGGGCATAGAGAGGAAGAAATTGATCACAGGAGAAATGGTATTGTCCTCAGGACATGAGGAGGAAAGTGCCCACCACAATGAAGGGGTGGCTCTAATGTTGTCTAGAGAAGCACATTGGGCATTTATAGAATGGGAAGCAAGGGTACCCCCGAATTATAACAGCAATATTTAAAACAACCAAAAAGAAAATACAAATAAACATCATCCAATGTTATACACCAACAAACGATAAAGAAGAATCTGTGAAAGAAGAATTTTATACCAGACTACAAAATGTCATGGACAAAAAGAAAAGAAAGACATTACAATTTTGATGGGGCACCTAAACGCGAAAATAGAAACAGACAACACAGTCTTTGAAGAAATCATGGGAAAGCACGGATTAGGTATGACGAACGAGAATGGGGAACTATTAGCAAATTTCTGTGCTTCAAATCAACTAGCTATAGGAGGAAGCATATTTCCACATAAAAGAATACATAAAGCAACATGGATATCACCAGACCACAGAACTGAGAATCATATTGATCACATATGCATAAGCAAGAAGTTTAGGTCATCATTTCATGATGTGAAAGTATGTAGAGGAGCAGATGTTGTATCAGACCACCATATTCTGTTGGCTAAAACAAAATTAAAACTCAAGAAATTTACAACAGCATATAGCTATAGACAACAGTATAATGTGGGATATCTAAGAAATCAGGAAAAAAGAGACAAATTTTCAATCACAGTATCCAACAAATACCAAGCACTCCAACAGCTGGAAGATGAAGCAGATACGGAAGACCACAAGTAAAGAATATATGGAACGAGTGATAAGGTTGATAAAGTTGGATTTTTATTCCCGTTAATGATATCCACCAAAAGATAGATATAAGTGGATGGAAGCAGACATCATCATCATCATCAGTTGATAAGATCTCTATGGTGTTGTTTGCTCCACTGTAGTGTATGGAATGTCAACTTGACCTACGCAGTGGTGTGTAGACATGGATTGAGTGTACAATGTGCGAATGATGATAAGGGTTCGTGTTGTTGACAAATGTTCTTTTCTCACACTCATGTATGACTGGAAGTCATCGACACCAACGACTGTGTACCTTTTCTAAAGTTTAATTGGACGTACACACTCGACAGCACAGATAGTGACAAATCACAGGTTGGCATAATACATCATAGTACAGTGGATAAATGGTCTTGCAATGTTATGTTACATGGGCACTCATGTAGAATAAGTGTATAATGGACTGTCAGTAGCCAAGCACTCAGTATCGCCCATACATATAAATCATCTGACTTCACTGACTGAGCACGTCAGCTTATAAACAATATTTCAGATGGCTTCTAAACCTAATCTCGTTTAGCGACGATTCTCCCACATAATGTTCAGCACATATTTTTTTCATATAATAATATTGAACCGCTAATAACGGGTTCTCATGTGTAGCAGTGATCTCTGGACTAAACAAGCGATAATACGGGCATCCCCTTTCTCTTCTTGAAAGTCGCTACATGTTTTGGTTCCAAGATGGCTTCACTCGTGAACTGTCACTCACGTTTGGATGCAGATAATGAATCTGTCCTAAAGTTAGTCATTCATAAAACATTGCATTGCTCTGTAGATTTGATCATGAACAATTGACTGCATTCTACAGAATATAGTGCTGCTAGGAATCGAAGTCGTTTTCATCGAGTCAAATATATTCTCTTAGACATTCAAATCGTAACTATCGAAAATGGTGGCTTCGATCGAGAGTTCATAAGAGTGTCTTTGATTACCTTGGTATAGAAAATATGAAACTGCCATTCCTTGGCAATATGAATAAACACTGGGGTAAAGCATACACGATAGGTTTAGACGACTATCACTTCCCCACAAATACTGAGATCACTTTTTCCCGGCGACAGGCCGACATAGGAAAACACACAGTCCCTATCAGGACGAAGCCAAATCACACCACACTCTAGCGACACATCCGCCGAATAGCCTTTGACCTCTCTAGAGACAACAGAACATATAGTTCGACTTAGATATGTAAAGATATACAGATATAAGACAGACTCGTCCTACTCAGACAAACAATACACATAAATTCAGGCCATAGATATTCTGAAGCAAGAACAATCTATTATTACCCAAACAACGAATAAATCGCAGTAAAATGGATTTATCCGCGGAGTTTGATCGAAGAGATGGCACAACTTTCAAGGGAAGTAACTCAATAATGACTTTCCCTTAAGCACTAAAAAATTACCTATGTATAATATTGTAAGATATCAAAGACTGCACGTAACAGTCTTACCACACCTCCCGGGAAAAAAAAAAAAATGGAACTTTTTTTTTTTTTTTTGAAATACATCTAGGAGCAACGTACAATAGGCTCACAACGCATGAATAATGCGCAGATGAAAATATCAGGAATACCTATAACGCCTAATATGAGGCTAAGTCGACTTATGGAGCGACTGGTGAGAATGTGTCTCATAAACTGAGAGAAATTATTTCTCTACAAGTATATTTTTCCAGGAAGGTGTCATCAAAGTATAATACAATTCTGGCAATTACACAATGCCTAAAAAATTCATATCATCATTTCGTATTAGATATCTTAAATTTATGATTTATGAAGAAAAAATCATCAAAGCACAGCGGTGAATAAACATCCATGAACCGCTATGTAGTGATACAATCATTATATTATTAAATTACAAATGTGTATCTATCATGATATAGAAAAGGAACTACTATAGAACTAGACATATCAAGAAGTCTAAGCCCTAATAGTTATGTGGAATCATGTGGGCATCTTGACAGAATGTCTGCCATCACATTATCTGATCCACGAATAGCTCGCACAGAGAAATGAAAAGGTTGAAGAGCAATTGCATATCGAGTAGACCTCGAGCTCTTCAAATTCTTACTCTGTATAGCAGTAAGAGCTTTTTGGTCGGTTTCTACTATGAAATGTGCGCCTAGAAGGAATCTCTGTAGTTTGAGGATCGACCAAACCATAGCTAATAGCTCACGGTCTAAAACCGAATAATTCCTTTCTGCCGCATTAAGTTTTCTGGAAATATACATTACAGGATGCAGAGTTCCAGAGTACTCTTGCATTAGTGCCGCTCCAATCCCAGTGGATGAAGCGTCACTACGAAGAACGAATGTCTTATCTTTAGTGGGTAGCACTAAAATAGGTGGTGTTGAAAACAATGTTTTAATCTTATCCAGAGAGCATTGGCATTCCTGAGACCAGTGGACCACATTAGGCGAACCTTTCTTTAGAAGTGTTGAGAGAGGTGCCATGATAGAGGATAGATTCTGAATGAATCTGCCATAAAATTGAATAAGACCTAACAGACTTCTCACCTGTTTTTTAGTCTTAGGGATTGAGATGTTAAGTATCTTACTAGTATTATGGTCCTCTGTCTTTAGGAAACCATGACCAACTCGGTGGCCTAGGAAAGAAATTTCGCTAAAACCAATATAGGCTTTAGAGGGTTTCGCTGTCAGGTTGTGCTCACGCAAAGTAGACAGCAATTCATCTAACCCTGAATAGTGATCTTCCCAAGTATCGCTGAAAAGACAGATGTCGTCTAGATATGCAATGACATCTGACCGATAAGATAGGATTCGGCGCATCATGCGTACGAACGTAGCTGGTGCGTTCATAAGACCGAAAGGCATAAAATTCCATTGGAACAAACCTCTAGGTGTTGAAAAAGCCGTGAGAGGTTTGGCGCGTTCAGATAAAGGAACTTGCCAATATCCTTTAGACAAATCAAGTTTAGTGAAAAAATGAGATTTGGAGAGTCGAGTAAGTAGCTCTTCCAGTAAAGGCATAGGTTCGGCATCGAACTTCGTTACTTGATTCAATTTTCGATAGTCAACGCAAAGACGTATGTTATTGTCTTTTTTACGCACAATAACCATCGGCGAAGAATATGCAGAGGTGGATGGTTCGATTATTTTCAAATCTATCATCTCATCCAACTCTTTCTCGACCTGTGCTTGAAAATGTATAGGTATAGGATAAGGTCTAACCCTAATAGGAGTATGGTCAGTTAGAACAATGTCATGTTGAATGACATTCGTTTGTCCAGGGATGTCAGTGAGTACATCCTGAAATGTTTGCAACATAGTTGAAACTTGTCGCTGTTCTCCTAGAGACAAATCAGGAGAGACAGTAACGTTCTTCCATGATTCACTGGAATGAAGTGGGATCATTGGAAGAGGAAGATTTACATCTGAAAAACTTGTTTCCTCATCCTGTATCACGGACAGTGATGAGTAATGACCATGTTGTACTGGAGAATTGTCCGTTGCTTGGAAAATGGGTTGCAAATAATCCGGACGTTCATGGAATTCAGTAAGCATATTGATGTGGAAGGTTTTATGCTTCCCATCAATATCGACAATATAGTCGACATCGGAAATTTTCGATATTATATCGTACGGACCTTTCCAAGAAATAAGTAATCTGTTTTCCCTACAAGGTAGTAATACAAATGCTTTGTCACCAGGACAAAGTTGTCGTAAGCATCTCTTCTTATTGGCAAATTGCCTTGCCTTCTGTTTCGCAAATTCAGAAGAAGAAGTTGCTAATTTGCATGCTTCGATAATTTTTTGTCTCAACGCGATGACATATTCGTAGGATGACTTTGTGTCATCGTCAATATTGTCAGATGTTATGAGATCGTGAAGCAACGACATAGGGCCACGCGGACGCGCGCCAAAGACGAGTTCAAAGGGAGAAAATCCCGTATGTTCATTGGGTACCTCTCTGTAAGCGAAGAGGGCCGCAGGTAAAACTCTGTCCCAGTCTTGAGGATGATCCTCAGTTATCTTCCCCAGTAAGTTTTTTAAGTGTTCTATTAAGGCGTTCGACCATACCATTAGACATTGGATGGTAGATACTACTTAAAGATCTATCTATCTGCAGGGTAGACATTACTTGAGACATGGTATCTGATATTAGTTGGGTGCCATGGTCTGACAATATCTCTCCGGGGAACCCCAGACGAGAAAATATAAGCCAAAGAGCATCTGCAATATCAGCAGTAGTAATGCTCTTCAGAGGAATAGCCTCTGGCCAACGTGTGCACATATCAACACACGTCAAGATAAACTGATGTCCTCTGGCAGACTTGATCTTAAATGGACCAATAATGTCTATGGCCATTTTTTGAAACGGCCGAATAGGAATGTCCGCCGCCTGAATGGGTGCAGCATGCCGTGGACCTTTGGATTTAACTTCCTGACATACTTTACAAGATCGACAATAAATACGTATGTCCTTGTTTACCAATGGCCAAAAGAAAGCCGCAAGGACTCTTGACTTAGTACGGGAAAAACCCATGTGTCCAGCACACTGAGAGTCGTGAGCGTGCTGCAAAATTTTAACTCTCAAATTCTTGGGAACCAGGATTTGAGAATGACTTGACGTAATGGAGTCTTGAACCATACGTACAAGTACGCCATTCTTCTTTGTAATCCACGATTTACGACTTGTGTCCTTATTCGGATCACCTTTAGTTGCAAGAATGAAGAATTTCTTCAGAGTGGGATCATCTTCTTGCTGTTTTATAAACGAGTCACGAGAAATTACCAAGGGATTATCTTGGTTATGCACTTCATTATCTTCAATAGATGAAGTTTGAGGCACATTAAGAGCCTGAGCTCTAGTGACTACAGCGTTAGCAATCTGCATGTTTTGCCTTTCCCACGTGGAAATTTGTTGCGGAGTGCATTCCTTGACTCCATGAATGCGACCGATGATGAGGTCAGCGATCGGATTCGGAAGAAGACATGCGTGTACATCTCCCGTAAAGAAAGGAGTAGCAATCCTAATGATAGCAGTAGAGTATTTCTCTAATGTGCCGCCAAATGTTACACATTTGACTACTTGTCCAGTGGCACGGGAAGGATCTACGAGTGACTGCCTAACACCAATTGTGGTGCATCCAGAATCAAATAGCACAGAGACTGGATTGTTATTCACTAAACCCTTATGTAAGACAAGAGAACCTCTTCCATCATGCGCGACTGATGCCGGAAGAGCAGGAAGAGGATGGCCACAGCTTAAAGTAGACACTGTGGTTGGCTCAAATAACGTTTTGCATTGGGGGCACTGAGATGCTCTCCCAAAATCAAAAGCGGCACATGCCATATTACTAGCATCATTATTATCTTTACTCTGTTTATAGGCTTCATGGGACTCTTGTTGTACAGAGTTTGCCTGAAAATGTGGTTTATGTCTTTGTTTTGAGATCTACCTCGGTTATTATCACCTCTGTAGTTATTGTTACCTCTATTGTAACCCCTATTTGGGTTTGAGTCATAGTTCCCTTGGTTACCATTATCATATTCATTATAATGAGTATCTCTGTAATTATGATCTTGTTGACTCCAAGACGGATAACCCTGATAGTTTCTATAATTACTTCCTCTACGGAAATTCCTATAATTATGACCACCCCTGTGTCGAGAGCTATCAGGTCGTCTCCAGTTCTTTGAAGAAGAACCCTGAAATGATTGGTTACCTTGGTTTTGATAACTATTATGGTTACCTTTTTTATCAAATCTGTTTTGAGGTCCCTGAAATCTGTGTGAATAATTGGGATTGTATGGTGTTGCTGAAGCAACTGGCATACTCTCCTTAATCTTAGTGTTGCCAAAAGTCACGTCGGGGTGTGCAGTGACATATTGGGAACAATATTCTTCCATTTCTTTTAGAGATTTGGGTTTACGCTCATGTATAAATTCAAGGAAAGGTTTGTTCACACATGACATAATCTTATCTCTGAGCAACAAATCCATAAGTCCTTCATACGTTTTTTCTGTTTTGGAAAGCTCAATCCAACGATCAACTGTGAGACGTGCCTTTGCAGTGAATTCTGAGAATTCTACACCCGTCTCAGGTACCATCGTCTTAAATAAAAGGCGATAGCCTTCCTCACTTAGCTGATATTTTTTTATCAAAGCCGCCCTAATGACATCATAATTATCCTTATCTGCTTCTCCTACAAGGCATAATCTAGTCAAAGATTCACCTTTCAAGTTTTCTGATAATTGATTAGCGTATTGTGATTTATCCACATTATGTGTACGACAAGAACGTTCAAATCTATCCAGCCAGAATGTAATATCGTCACTGGACTGATTGAACGGTGGAACCTTAACCTTGTAAGTAGAAGGTTTACCATTACCACTAGATGCCTGATTAACATTACTCATACTTGTCAATCTCAATTTCTCCAACTCAAATTCATGTTCTCTTATTGCTTTTTTCTCTTCAGCATCTAATCTTTTTTGTTCAGCCTCCCTGTCTAATCTTTTTTGTTCAGCTTCCCTGTCTAATCTTTTTTGTTCAGCTTCACTGTCTAATCTTTTTTGTTCAGCCGCAGCTTCTCTTTCTAATTTTTTTTTGTTCAGCTTCCCTGTCTAATCTTTTTTGTTCAGCTTCACTGTCTAATCTTTTTTGTTCCGCAGCAGCTTCTCTTTCTAATTTTTTTTTGTTCAGCTTCAAATCTCCTTTCCTCCACCTGCATCTGTAATTTCTTTTGTTCAGCAGCAGCCTCAGCTTCTCTTTCTAATCTTTTCTCTTCCGCCATAGCTTTTCTTTCTTCTGCAGCTAATCTTTTCTCTTCTGCCATAGCTCTTCTCTCTTCTGCAGCTAATGCTTTGTCATATTGAGCAACTGCCCATTGTTCTAATTGTTGACCAGTTTTATCAAGGGCTTTCCCTTGTATAATGAAGTATTCTAATGTAGACATGGTGTCTAACAATAATACTAATCACCTGAAATAATAATAATACCACAAGTTCTCAATGACTTGATTAATCAGTATACTATCCCAATATCTGTGGGTCACAAGCCTTTAATAAGGTCTTGTATAATAGTAATAATAATCAGGTACTGGTTTATACCATAATCCAAGTGCAGTGCACAGGCAATTGTGTCTTATGAAATATACCTATATAAAACATATGTCAACCAACAGAATACATAAAGTACAAATAGGACTGACAATACAAGAACGTTTGCAGAAATCAAAATAAATCAAATAGGGAAATCAATGAAAATAATCACTGAATCTGCAAAGAATAACAACACCAATGACGTCACAATATATGAATACAAATTGTGAATAGAACTGAAAGATAGAAAAGAGTAGACCAACAAATTACAAACAACTCAAAACAAAACTAAAGAACAAAGAAATATTACAAAAATAACAATAATTACAGTCTTCACAGCTAACACAAAAGCAACAGTTGTCGCAGCAAATTTTCAATCAAGAAAATTGCACCTATAGAAAACGCCCACAACGGACCCTCTATGACGTGGGATATTCTGTTGTGAGGACGCCGCCCAACCTTAAACACAACCCGCTGACATAGAAACTAACATACTATACAAACAAATAACATGTAAACATAAATATATATAAATTATGTGTATGATAGTATGTGTTGCAAAATAGGCTCAGTTTTACAGTAATGGCAAAGTTATTTTTATGAAAATAAACAAACTGCCACTTTATTCAATTAAACATTCTGGCCTTAAATATTAAAGTTCATATATGGAAAACAAGAAGATCCATCGATGAAAATAGGACTTCTTAGTACACAAATACTGTCTTCCTGTTAACATTGACAAGAATTGATCCAACTGTTCTGTGAAACTCTGTAATGTCTAATGTAAAACTGTCAACAACGCTGGCCTACATACTGCATTCACTTGACAGGTCACGTGACGAAGTGTTGACAAAGAGCAAACCAATACTGCAAGTGTGTCGTATCAGCCACAGGAAACGGTCTGGTATCGGTAATCTGTTGACTTCTGAACTTCTGCGAGGTCAAACCCAGAAAGCTGGTCCACCAGTTGATAAGGTTGATAAAGTTGGATTTTTATTCCCGTTAATGATATCCACCAAAAGATAGATATAAGTGGATGGAAGCAGACATCATCATCATCATCAGTTGATAAGATCTCTATGGTGTTGTTTGCTCCACTGTAGTGTATGGAATGTCAACTTGACCTACGCAGTGGTGTGTAGACATGGATTGAGTGTACAATGTGCGAATGATGATAAGGGTTCGTGTTGTTGACAAATGTTCTTTTCTCACACTCATGTATGACTGGAAGTCATCGACACCAACGACTGTGTACCTTTTCTAAAGTTTAATTGGACGTACACACTCGACAGCACAGATAGTGACAAATCACAGGTTGGCATAATACATCATAGTACAGTGGATAAATGGTCTTGCAATGTTATGTTACATGGGCACTCATGTAGATTAATATTATAATGGACTGTCAGTAGCCAAGCCCTCAGCATCGCCCATACATATAAATCATCTGACTTCACTGACTGAGCACGTCAGCTTATAAACAATATTTCAGATGGCTTCTAAACCTAATCTCGTTTAGCGACGATTCTCCCACATAATGTTCAGCACATATTTTTTTCATATAATAATATTGAACCGCTAATAACGGGTTCTCATGTGTAGCAGTGATCTCTGGACTAAACAAGCGATAATACGGGCATCCCCTTTCTCTTCTTGAAAGTCGCTACATGTTTTGGTTCCAAGATGGCTTCACTCGTGAACTGTCACTCACGTTTGGATGCAGATAATGAATCTGTCCTAAAGTTAGTCATTCATAAAACATTGCATTGCTCTGTAGATTTGATCATGAACAATTGACTGCATTCTACAGAATATAGTGCTGCTAGGAATCGAAGTCGTTTTCATCGAGTCAAATATATTCTCTTAGACATTCAAATCGTAACTATCGAAAATGGTGGCTTCGATCGAGAGTTCATAAGAGTGTCTTTGATTACCTTGGTAGAGGAAATATGAAACTGCCATTCCTTGGCAATATGAATAAACACTGGGGTAAAGCATACACGATAGGTTTAGACGACTATCACTTTCCCCACAAATACTGAGATCACTTTTTCCCGGCGACAGGCCGACATAGGAAAACACACACAGTCCCTATCAGGACGAAGCCAAATCACACCACACTCTAGCGACACATCCGCCGAATAGCCTTTGACCTCTCTAGAGACAACAGAACATATAGTTCGACTTAGATATGTAAAGATATACAGATATAAGACAGACTCGTCCTACTCAGACAAACAATACACATAAATTCAGGCCATAGATATTCTGAAGCAAGAACAATCTATTATTACCCAAACAACGAATAAATCGCAGTAAAATGGATTTATCCGCGGAGTTTGATCGAAGAGATGGCACAACTTTCAAGGGAAGTAACTCAATAATGACTTTCCCTTAAGCACTAAAAAATTACCTATGTATAATATTGTAAGATATCAAAGACTGCACGTAACAGTCTTACCACACCTCCCGGGAAAAAAAAAAAAATGGAACTTTTTTTTTTTTTTTTTTGAAATACATCTAGGAGCAACGTACAATAGGCTCACAACGCATGAATAATGCGCAGATGAAAATATCAGGAATACCTATAACGCCTAATATGAGGCTAAGTCGACTTATGGAGCGACTGGTGAGAATGTGTCTCATAAACTGAGAGAAATTATTTCTCTACAAGTATATTTTTCCAGGAAGGTGTCATCAAAGTATAATACAATTCTGGCAATTACACAATGCCTAAAAAATTCATATCATCATTTCGTATTAGATATCTTAAATTTATGATTTATGAAGAAAAAATCATCAAAGCACAGCGGTGAATAAACATCCATGAACCGCTATGTAGTGATACAATCATTATATTATTAAATTACAAATGTGTATCTATCATGATATAGAAAAGGAACTACTATAGAACTAGACATATCAAGAAGTCTAAGCCCTAATAGTTATGTGGAATCATGTGGGCATCTTGACAGAATGTCTGCCATCACATTATCTGATCCACGAATAGCTCGCACAGAGAAATGAAAAGGTTGAAGAGCAATTGCATATCGAGTAGACCTCGAGCTCTTCAAATTCTTACTCTGTATAGCAGTAAGAGCTTTTTGGTCGGTTTCTACTATGAAATGTGCGCCTAGAAGGAATCTCTGTAGTTTGAGGATCGACCAAACCATAGCTAATAGCTCACGGTCTAAAACCGAATAATTCCTTTCTGCCGCATTAAGTTTTCTGGAAATATACATTACAGGATGCAGAGTTCCAGAGTACTCTTGCATTAGTGCCGCTCCAATCCCAGTGGATGAAGCGTCACTACGAAGAACGAATGTCTTATCTTTAGTGGGTAGCACTAAAATAGGTGGTGTTGAAAACAATGTTTTAATCTTATCCAGAGAGCATTGGCATTCCTGAGACCAGTGGACCACATTAGGCGAACCTTTCTTTAGAAGTGTTGAGAGAGGTGCCATGATAGAGGATAGATTCTGAATGAATCTGCCATAAAATTGAATAAGACCTAACAGACTTCTCACCTGTTTTTTAGTCTTAGGGATTGAGATGTTAAGTATCTTACTAGTATTATGGTCCTCTGTCTTTAGGAAACCATGACCAACTCGGTGGCCTAGGAAAGAAATTTCGCTAAAACCAATATAGGCTTTAGAGGGTTTCGCTGTCAGGTTGTGCTCACGCAAAGTAGACAGCAATTCATCTAACCCTGAATAGTGATCTTCCCAAGTATCGCTGAAAAGACAGATGTCGTCTAGATATGCAATGACATCTGACCGATAAGATAGGATTCGGCGCATCATGCGTACGAACGTAGCTGGTGCGTTCATAAGACCGAAAGGCATAAAATTCCATTGGAACAAACCTCTAGGTGTTGAAAAAGCCGTGAGAGGTTTGGCGCGTTCAGATAAAGGAACTTGCCAATATCCTTTAGACAAATCAAGTTTAGTGAAAAAATGAGATTTGGAGAGTCGAGTAAGTAGCTCTTCCAGTAAAGGCATAGGTTCGGCATCGAACTTCGTTACTTGATTCAATTTTCGATAGTCAACGCAAAGACGTATGTTATTGTCTTTTTTACGCACAATAACCATCGGCGAAGAATATGCAGAGGTGGATGGTTCGATTATTTTCAAATCTATCATCTCATCCAACTCTTTCTCGACCTGTGCTTGAAAATGTATAGGTATAGGATAAGGTCTAACCCTAATAGGAGTATGGTCAGTTAGAACAATGTCATGTTGAATGACATTCGTTTGTCCAGGGATGTCAGTGAGTACATCCTGAAATGTTTGCAACATAGTTGAAACTTGTCGCTGTTCTCCTAGAGACAAATCAGGAGAGACAGTAACGTTCTTCCATGATTCACTGGAATGAAGTGGGATCATTGGAAGAGGAAGATTTACATCTGAAAAACTTGTTTCCTCATCCTGTATCACGGACAGTGATGAGTAATGACCATGTTGTACTGGAGAATTGTCCGTTGCTTGGAAAATGGGTTGCAAATAATCCGGACGTTCATGGAATTCAGTAAGCATATTGATGTGGAAGGTTTTATGCTTCCCATCAATATCGACAATATAGTCGACATCGGAAATTTTCGATATTATATCGTACGGACCTTTCCAAGAAATAAGTAATCTGTTTTCCCTACAAGGTAGTAATACAAATGCTTTGTCACCAGGACAAAGTTGTCGTAAGCATCTCTTCTTATTGGCAAATTGCCTTGCCTTCTGTTTCGCAAATTCAGAAGAAGAAGTTGCTAATTTGCATGCTTCGATAATTTTTTGTCTCAACGCGATGACATATTCGTAGGATGACTTTGTGTCATCGTCAATATTGTCAGATGTTATGAGATCGTGAAGCAACGACATAGGGCCACGCGGACGCGCGCCAAAGACGAGTTCAAAGGGAGAAAATCCCGTATGTTCATTGGGTACCTCTCTGTAAGCGAAGAGGGCCGCAGGTAAAACTCTGTCCCAGTCTTGAGGATGATCCTCAGTTATCTTCCCCAGTAAGTTTTTAAGTGTTCTATTAAGGCGTTCGACCATACCATTAGACATTGGATGGTAGATACTACTTAAAGATCTATCTATCTGCAGGGTAGACATTACTTGAGACATGGTATCTGATATTAGTTGGGTGCCATGGTCTGACAATATCTCTCCGGGGAACCCCAGACGAGAAAATATAAGCCAAAGAGCATCTGCAATATCAGCAGTAGTAATGCTCTTCAGAGGAATAGCCTCTGGCCAACGTGTGCACATATCAACACACGTCAAGATAAACTGATGTCCTCTGGCAGACTTGATCTTAAATGGACCAATAATGTCTATGGCCATTTTTTGAAACGGCCGAATAGGAATGTCCGCCGCCTGAATGGGTGCAGCATGCCGTGGACCTTTGGATTTAACTTCCTGACATACTTTACAAGATCGACAATAAATACGTATGTCCTTGTTTACCAATGGCCAAAAGAAAGCCGCAAGGACTCTTGACTTAGTACGGGAAAAACCCATGTGTCCAGCACACTGAGAGTCGTGAGCGTGCTGCAAAATTTTAACTCTCAAATTCTTGGGAACCAGGATTTGAGAATGACTTGACGTAATGGAGTCTTGAACCATACGTACAAGTACGCCATTCTTCTTTGTAATCCACGATTTACGACTTGTGTCCTTATTCGGATCACCTTTAGTTGCAAGAATGAAGAATTTCTTCAGAGTGGGATCATCTTCTTGCTGTTTTATAAACGAGTCACGAGAAATTACCAAGGGATTATCTTGGTTATGCACTTCATTATCTTCAATAGATGAAGTTTGAGGCACATTAAGAGCCTGAGCTCTAGTGACTACAGCGTTAGCAATCTGCATGTTTTGCCTTTCCCACGTGGAAATTTGTTGCGGAGTGCATTCCTTGACTCCATGAATGCGACCGATGATGAGGTCAGCGATCGGATTCGGAAGAAGACATGCGTGTACATCTCCCGTAAAGAAAGGAGTAGCAATCCTAATGATAGCAGTAGAGTATTTCTCTAATGTGCCGCCAAATGTTACACATTTGACTACTTGTCCAGTGGCACGGGAAGGATCTACGAGTGACTGCCTAACACCAATTGTGGTGCATCCAGAATCAAATAGCACAGAGACTGGATTGTTATTCACTAAACCCTTATGTAAGACAAGAGAACCTCTTCCATCATGCGCGACTGATGCCGGAAGAGCAGGAAGAGGATGGCCACAGCTTAAAGTAGACACTGTGGTTGGCTCAAATAACGTTTTGCATTGGGGGCACTGAGATGCTCTCCCAAAATCAAAAGCGGCACATGCCATATTACTAGCATCATTATTATCTTTACTCTGTTTATAGGCTTCATGGGACTCTTGTTGTACAGAGTTTGCCTGAAAATGTGGTTTATGTCTTTTGTTTTGAGATCTACCTCGGTTATTATCACCTCTGTAGTTATTGTTACCTCTATTGTAACCCCTATTTGGGTTTGAGTCATAGTTCCCTTGGTTACCATTATCATATTCATTATAATGAGTATCTCTGTAATTATGATCTTGTTGACTCCAAGACGGATAACCCTGATAGTTTCTATAATTACTTCCTCTACGGAAATTCCTATAATTATGACCACCCCTGTGTCGAGAGCTATCAGGTCGTCTCCAGTTCTTTGAAGAAGAACCCTGAAATGATTGGTTACCTTGGTTTTGATAACTATTATGGTTACCTTTTTTATCAAATCTGTTTTGAGGTCCCTGAAATCTGTGTGAATAATTGGGATTGTATGGTGTTGCTGAAGCAACTGGCATACTCTCCTTAATCTTAGTGTTGCCAAAAGTCACGTCGGGGTGTGCAGTGACATATTGGGAACAATATTCTTCCATTTCTTTTAGAGATTTGGGTTTACGCTCATGTATAAATTCAAGGAAAGGTTTGTTCACACATGACATAATCTTATCTCTGAGCAACAAATCCATAAGTCCTTCATACGTTTTTTCTGTTTTGGAAAGCTCAATCCAACGATCAACTGTGAGACGTGCCTTTGCAGTGAATTCTGAGAATTCTACACCCGTCTCAGGTACCATCGTCTTAAATAAAAGGCGATAGCCTTCCTCACTTAGCTGATATTTTTTTTATCAAAGCCGCCCTAATGACATCATAATTATCCTTATCTGCTTCTCCTACAAGGCATAATCTAGTCAAAGATTCACCTTTCAAGTTTTCTGATAATTGATTAGCGTATTGTGATTTATCCACATTATGTGTACGACAAGAACGTTCAAATCTATCCAGCCAGAATGTAATATCGTCACTGGACTGATTGAACGGTGGAACCTTAACCTTGTAAGTAGAAGGTTTACCATTACCACTAGATGCCTGATTAACATTACTCATACTTGTCAATCTCAATTTCTCCAACTCAAATTCATGTTCTCTTATTGCTTTTTTTTCTTCAGCATCTAATCTTTTTTGTTCAGCCTCCCTGTCTAATCTTTTTTGTTCAGCTTCCCTGTCTAATCTTTTTTGTTCAGCTTCACTGTCTAATCTTTTTTGTTCCGCAGCAGCTTCTCTTTCTAATTTTTTTTGTTCAGCTTCAAATCTCCTTTCCTCCACCTGCATCTGTAATTTCTTTTGTTCAGCAGCAGCCTCAGCTTCTCTTTCTAATCTTTTCTCTTCCGCCATAGCTTTTCTTTCTTCTGCAGCTAATCTTTTCTCTTCTGCCATAGCTCTTCTCTCTTCTGCAGCTAATGCTTTGTCATATTGAGCAACTGCCCATTGTTCTAATTGTTGACCCGTTTTATCAAGGGCTTTCCCTTGTATAATGAAGTATTCTAATGTAGACATGGTGTCTAACAATAATACTAATCACCTGAAATAATAATAATACCACAAGTTCTCAATGACTTGATTAATCAGTATACTATCCCAATATCTGTGGGTCACAAGCCTTTAATAAGGTCTTGTATAATAGTAATAATAATCAGGTACTGGTTTATACCATAATCCAAGTGCAGTGCACAGGCAATTGTGTCTTATGAAATATACCTATATAAAACATATGTCAACCAACAGAATACATAAAGTACAAATAGGACTGACAATACAAGAACGTTTGCAGAAATCAAAATAAATCAAATAGGGAAATCAATGAAAATAATCACTGAATCTGCAAAGAATAACAACACCAATGACGTCACAATATATGAATACAAATTGTGAATAGAACTGAAAGATAGAAAAGAGTAGACCAACAAATTACAAACAACTCAAAACAAAACTAAAGAACAAAGAAATATTACAAAAATAACAATAATTACAGTCTTCACAGCTAACACAAAAGCAACAGTTGTCGCAGCAAATTTTCAATCAAGAAAATTGCACCTATAGAAAACGCCCACAACGGACCCTCTATGACGTGGGATATTCTGTTGTGAGGACGCCGCCCAACCTTAAACACAACCCGCTGACATAGAAACTAACATACTATACAAACAAATAACATGTAAACATAAATATATATAAATTATGTGTATGATAGTATGTGTTGCAAAATAGGCTCAGTTTTACAGTAATGGCAAAGTTATTTTTATGAAAATAAACAAACTGCCACTTTATTCAATTAAACATTCTGGCCTTAAATATTAAAGTTCATATATGGAAAACAAGAAGATCCATCGATGAAAATAGGACTTCTTAGTACACAAATACTGTCTTCCTGTTAACATTGACAAGAATTGATCCAACTGTTCTGTGAAACTCTGTAATGTCTAATGTAAAACTGTCAACAACGCGGCCTACATACTGCATTCACTTGACAGGTCACGTGACGAAGTGTTGACAAAGAGCAAACCAATACTGCAAGTGTGTCGTATCAGCCACAGGAAACGGTCTGGTATCGGTAATCTGTTGACTTCTGAACTTCTGCGAGGTCAAACCCAGAAAGCTGGTCCACCAGTTGATAAGGTTGATAATGTTGGATTTTTATTCCCGTTAATGATATCCACCAAAAGATAGATATAAGTGGATGGAAGCAGACATCATCATCATCATCAGTTGATAAGATCTCTATGGTGTTGTTTGCTCCACTGTAGTGTATGGAATGTCAACTTGACCTACGCAGTGGTGTGTAGACATGGATTGAGTGTACAATGTGCGAATGATGATAAGGGTTCGTGTTGTTGACAAATGTTCTTTTCTCACACTCATGTATGACTGGAAGTCATCGACACCAACGACTGTGTACCTTTTCTAAAGTTTAATTGGACGTACACACTCGACAGCACAGATAGTGACAAATCACAGGTTGGCATAATACATCATAGTACAGTGGATAAATGGTCTTGCAATGTTACATGGGCACTCATGTAGAATAAGTGTATAATGGACTGTCAGTAGCCAAGCACTCAGTATCGCCCATACATATAAATCATCTGACTTCACTGACTGAGCACGTCAGCTTATAAACAATATTTCAGATGGCTTCTAAACCTAATCTCGTTTAGCGACGATTCTCCCACATAATGTTCAGCACATATTTTTTTCATATAATAATATTGAACCGCTAATAACGGGTTCTCATGTGTAGCAGTGATCTCTGGACTAAACAAGCGATAATACGGGCATCCCCTTTCTCTTCTTGAAAGTCGCTACATGTTTTGGTTCCAAGATGGCTTCACTCGTGAACTGTCACTCACGTTTGGATGCAGATAATGAATCTGTCCTAAAGTTAGTCATTCATAAAACATTGCATTGCTCTGTAGATTTGATCATGAACAATTGACTGCATTCTACAGAATATAGTGCTGCTAGGAATCGAAGTCGTTTTCATCGAGTCAAATATATTCTCTTAGACATTCAAATCGTAACTATCGAAAATGGTGGCTTCGATCGAGAGTTCATAAGAGTGTCTTTGATTACCTTGGTATAGAAAATATGAAACTGCCATTCCTTGGCAATATGAATAAACACTGGGGTAAAGCATACACGATAGGTTTAGACGACTATCACCTTCCCCACAAATACTGAGATCACTTTTTCCCCGGCGACAGGCCGACATAGGAAAACACACAGTCCCTATCAGGACGAAGCCAAATCACACCACACTCTAGCGACACATCCGCCGAATAGCCTTTGACCTCTCTAGAGACAACAGAACATATAGTTCGACTTAGATATGTAAAGATATACAGATATAAGACAGACTCGTCCTACTCAGACAAACAATACACATAAATTTAGGCCATAGATATTCTGAAGCAAGAACAATCTATTATTACCCAAACAACGAATAAATCGCAGTAAAATGGATTTATCCGCGGAGTTTGATCGAAGAGATGGCACAACTTTCAAGGGAAGTAACTCAATAATGACTTTCCCTTAAGCACTAAAAAATTACCTATGTATAATATTGTAAGAAATCAAAGACTGCACGTAACAACGAGACATGTGGAGAAGTGCTGAGAAAAAAGAGAACATCAGCACAAAGCATGGATAACAACAGAAACCATTACCAAGATAGAAGACAGGAACAACAAGAAAGCAAAATTAAACAGAAGCAAAACCAGAAGCTCCAAAGCCAAGGCTCATGAAGTGTACATAGAAGCAAACAAAGAAGTAAGAAGAAACATCAAAGACAAGAGGAAGTATACTGAAGAGTTGACAAAGGAAGCAGAGGAAACTGCAGCCAAAGAAAATATGAGGGACATGTACAGCAACACAAAGAAGCTAACAGGGAAATATAAGCAAGCAAATGGCCTCATCAAAGACAAGAATGGAAAATTGCTTAGTAATTTACAAGAACAAATGAAAAGATGGACATAAAATTTTTAGGAACTTCTCAATAGACCAGCTCCAATTAATCCCCCAACATCCAGCCAGCAGAAGAAGAGCTACAAATCAGATGTGAACGACCAAGTAGAGAAGAAATAAAGAAAGCCATAAAGCCTCTGAAATTTGGAAAAGCAGCTGGTCCAGGTGGAATTCCAGCAAAATCCATCAAAACAGATATTGATACCTCAACAGAGATATTATACAAACTACTTGACAAAGTCTGGGAGAGAGAGGAAATACCAGCAGAATGGAAGGAAGGTTATCTGGTCAAGTTGCATAAGAAGGGAAATTTACAGGAGTACACAAATTAAAAGATTCTTCAACTCAAATGTCAAGTCAGTCCTATTGTATGGCTCTGAGACATGGAGAGCAACAAAAACAACAACCAAAAAGCTAGACTTTTATAAACGGGTGCTTGCGTAGAATAGAAGGACTGAAATGGTATGACAAAGTCACAAATGTGGAATTGATGACAAGAACCAGACAAGTGCCAGTGGAACAAGAGTTGAGAAGAAGACGCTGGTGATGGATAGGACACACATTGAGGAGACCTGTTGATAGCATTACAAGGCAGTCCTTGTTCTGGAATCCACAGGGAAAGAGAGGCAGAGGTAGACCAAAAAACACATGGAGATGAGAACTGAATACAGAGGTGAAAATGATGTGGAAAACATGGAAAGAACTTAGCGGATGGCACAGGACAGGAAGACTTGGCATGTGTTTGTTGAAGGCCTATGCTCCTTGGGGAGCTAAAGGGTATTGATTGATTAAATGTTACTATCATTGCCGGGAAAAGTATTAAACAGAATCATCCTTGAGAGATTAAAAGAGTCTATAGACAAGCGACTGAGAGATGAACAAGCAGGTTTTCGACAAAACAGATCCTGCACAGACCAGATAGCCACACTGAGAATAATAGTGGAACAAAGTCTGTAATGGAATTCACACCGCTATACATCGGATTTGTGGACTATGAAAAGGCATTTGACAGTGTAGATACAGAATCGCTCTGAAAATTGATGAGGCATTATGGAGTTCCCATGAAGATCACTAACTTAATAAAGAAGACCTATGAAGGCAGGACATGCAGAGTTCTACATGAAGGACAACTTGGTTCCATTCACACAACATAAATGGAATTCAATGGAATCTGACTAAACGGCTTGCTGATCTGGATTTTGCAGATGACTTGACTCTTCTGTCCCATAACCATAATCAGATGCAAGACAAAATAAAATTACTTGATGAGAGGTCACAACAAGTGGGTCTGAAAGACACAGGGAAAAGACAAAGATAATGAGAATAAATGCAAGAAATGATAACAAGGTTGAACTTGAAGAAACACAACTAAAAGATGTAGAATCGTACACATATCATGGCAGCAATATAGACAAAGTTGGAGGGACAGACAGTGATATCAAAATAAGAGTACAAAAAGCAAGAGGAGTTTTCATTGCATTGGGAAACATATGGAGATCAAGAGAAATCAAGTCCAACACGAAAATAAGAATCTTCAACTCAAATGTCAAGTCAGTCCTGTTGTATGGCTCTGAAACACGAAAAAAAAAAAAAAAAATAACCAAAAGGCTGCAAACTTTCATAAACGGGTGCTCGCGAAGAATAGAAGGACTGAAATGGTATGACAAAGTCACAAATGTGGAACTGATGACAAGAACCAGACAACTGGCGGTGGAACAAGGGATGAGAAGAAAACGCTGGCGATGGATAGGACACACATCGAGGAAACCTGTTCATAGCATTATAAGGCAGTCCTTGTTCTGGAATCCCCAGGGAAAGAGAGGCAGAGGTAGACCAAAAAAACACATTGAGAAGAGAACTGGAAACAGAAGTGAAAATGATGAGGAAGACATGGAAAGAACTTGAGCGGATGACACGTGAAAGGAGGACGGCATGTGTTTGTTGAAGGCCTATGTCACGTGATAGGAGGACGGCATGTGTTTGTTGAAGGCCTATGTCACGTGATAGGAGAACGGCATGTGTTTGTTGAAGGCCTATGTCACGTGATAGGAGGACGGCATGTGTTTTTTGAAGGCCTATGCTCCTTGGGGATCTAAAGGATATATACATATATATATAATGTCTGTGTATCTGTCTGTTTGTCCTGTACAGAAACTTAGAATTTTCATATTAAACCAATTCTAAACCAAGCGTATCTCATATCAATGGATTCGTCTTAATGGCGGTAAGATTTTAGAGAAGTTATTGTTGACCAGATCGTTTTAGTATTTACGAGAAAAAATTAATAAAATAATTCTCAATGTTTTCATTTACGTGTAAGGGTCGTAATCAAGGGAAGAATTTAAATTGACATGGTTAGGGAAATTCTAAGAAAATATTTCAAATGATCAAAACATTTAAAAAATTTTGTAATTAATTGCACCACTTTCTTTGTTCTACAACGTTGTTTAAAATTATTAACTGTGCACTTAGACTTTAAGTTAAATTTGTGTTTTAGTTTAGTTTTATGTAGCATTTTTTATATATTTTATTGTGTAAATCTGATGGGATTAATTTACAACTAGGATTCTCATGAAACGACTGGCAAGTCAATATTGGCTCATTAAATACGTTCTACACAACAAAACATTAAGCAAGGTCTTCTATATTTGGCCATACGCTTTAATATAACCAACGTATCGTCTGGGTTGAACTTGGTGCTCTTCGCCGAAAACGAAGCACAATTTTATTTAGGAAAAAAAATAGAACCATTGAAACAGACTTTATATTTGGACATGCGACCTATGTTAATATACCCTGAAATGGAAATTGGGTACAGTGACGAATTTACAATTCGGCTGTAATTTCCATAGGAGACCAAACTGAAGTAAACAACTTAACCACTGAGCTATTAAGGGAGACCTACTATGGCATTGATGCTCTTCCCAGATACGTAGATAAAAATGAACAAAAGTTGTTGCCAGGGAGAGGTGTAGTGGAGGAAATGGCTGCAGTAGATAGGCTGGAGGTGAGAGGTATAGTGGAGAACATGATTGGAGTAGATGTGCTGGAAGTTAAAGGTACAGTGAAGGTAAAGACTGGAGTAAAGTGCTGGGATTGAGAGGTATAGTGGAGACATTATTGGAGTTGGTGTTTTGGGAGTGAGAGGTATAGTGGAAGACATGGTTGGAGTAGATGGTTGGAGTAGATGTACTGGAGGTGAGAGGGATAGTGGAGAACATGATTGGAGTAGATATGCCAAAGGTGATAGGTGCAATGGAGGAAATGAAGGTAATTGGGACAACAGAGGACATGATTGGAGTGGATGTGCTAGGAGTGAGAGGTATAGTGGAGGGCATGATTGGAATGAATATGCTGGAGATGAGTAGTATGGTGGAAGATATGGTTGGAGTGGATGTGCCGAAGGTGAGAGGTATAGTGAAGGATAAGATTGGAGTAGATGTGTTGGAAATGAGAAGTATAGGGGAGACATGGTTGAAGTCGATATGTCGGAGGTGAGAGGTGCAATGTAGGACATGACTGGAGTAAATGTGGTTTAATCTTTAGCGTACCACGCCTTCGCTAAGCGGTGATTTTATTCTTTACGTCTCGCAAAGCAGGTAAAATAGGGGATCGTTTAGCGCCTACGATAAGCATTACCTGCAATTACTGGCATAGAGGAGTGTAGCATAAGGATAGATAGAAAGAATGGACGCATGAATAGGGCATTCTGCGACAATCTGGGATAACACTCCACTGATCACCAACATTTTTTTTTCTGTTGATGTGATGGTATATTTCGACAGACTACATACATCATTTATTTGTGTTTCTTTCCTAATTAAATTGCTTTCGTTTTCTTAATAACTACAGTGATGTTTTTTTCTTCTTCGTGATGATGTTCAGCAAACTTTTACAAAAGAAATAATTCCAACACAAAAATGAAAAATCATCAACTCAAATTTCGTGGCTATCCTATTTAATACAGGAAACGATTGTACTGGATGAAACACCATTACAAGACATAGAATCAGACATATACCTTAGAAGCAATATAAAGACAGTTGGAGAGACAGACAATGATATCAAATATGAATACAAAAGGCTAGAGCTTTCATTGAGTTGGGAAATATATGGAGATCAAAAGAGATCTATTCTATTAAAAATCATTAGAATTTTCAGTTTAACTGTCAAGTCAGTTCTATTGTATGGCTGTGAAACATGGGGGAAAGCAAAAAATGACTTAGTAAAAACAACGACAACATACTTCATAAATAAGTGCTTGCGTAGAATAGAAGCATGGACATGGTATGACAAGATCCCCAATGTTGAATTGTTGACAAGAACCAAGTATTAGTGGGAGAAGATGTGAGGAAAAGACACTGGCTTGGGATAGGACGCGCATTGAGAACACCAGGTGATTGCATTACAAGGCAGTCTTTGTTCTGGAATCCCCATGGTAAGGGAACTTGGTACCCGCAGAAGGGAAGTAGACATTGAGATAGAGGAGATAAAGAAAACATGGAACCATCTCGAACGAATGGCACAGGACAGAAAGGCTTGAAGTGTATTTTTGAAGCCCTCTGCTCCACAGGCAGTTACAAGGTAGTGAATGAATGAATGAATGAATGAATGAATGATTGAATATGCTTCTACTTTTCAAATAAAATACGGGTATTCTTCTAAAATGTACGTGAAGTTTACTATTGATTTCGTTCAGTATGTTCTGTTCTCTAAATTTAAAGTAAAATTAACTTAACATTTTATCTGTTAGCATAGGAAACGAGGTAAATTTGTTTGCTAGGATAAGGTTGGGTGTTCCTTCTTCTTCTTCTTTCGTTCGCTTGAAATATGGCTGAATTGCCAATCTTGAATTTTGTATACATGTGGCTGCGGAGTCGGTTGTGTCCTGTTCTGAGGCGCAGAATGACAATTTGTTCTGATCTGTTCATAGCTTTGTAGTCATCCTGTGTTGGTGGCTTTCTGATTGATTTGATCATCTTTTTCTTCTGATGGTACGTAACTGGTACATCCGGTTGCTAGTCTGCAGCACCTTCTCTAGCCAGTCGGTCCGCTCTCTCGTTTCCTGGTATTCCACAATGAGACGGTATCCACTGCATGGCGACCCTGCGCTGGTTGCACAGTTCAGAAAGTAGGGCTTGTATACCTGGCAATGTTCTGGACTGAAGTGCTTGGAGTGCTGATCTTGCATCTGTCAGGAATACTACAGGCTGTGGACCGAGATTGGTGTTCAACAGTTTCTCAGTTGCCACCTTGATTGCCTGGATTTCTGCATCATAGTTGTTACAGAATTTCCCCGTTGGTACTCTGACCGTATCCCAAGTGTTGTTTGGGTATTCTATGTACACTCCTGCTCCTCCATTCTTTACTGCATTCTGTGCTGACCCATCCGTGTATACTCGGACCCAGAGGTCCTGTGGGTATTCATCATCCAGGAAACTGAGAGTTACTGTCCTACGTTGCACGCTGTTCTGTTCATCCCTGTCGAATATTCCTTCCACTTTTGTCTGGATGTGTACTGGTAGTCCAGGCTCCTCTCTCCAAGGGTTTGTTCTGGCACAGACTTTAGGGGGCTGTCAACTTCAGGCAGGTCTGAGGTTTGTCTACGAAATCGTTTGGCCTTGTGGATAAAGCTGCTTCTTTTCAATCGCCCCATTGCTAGGTTTTGGAATCTGTCCTTCATTGGATGGCTCGGCATACAAGAGGAACTGTTCTGCCTGTGTTAGCACTTTCGTGTCTCTGCGTTCTCTCAGTGCTTGTATCCTCCCCATTTTCTCCATCTCCACTATAGGCGTTGATTTCTTTGCCCCCGTGATGACCCTAAGCGCTTGGTTTTGCACCTTATCTTGCTCTTGTAATGTGGTGTTTGATGCTGGACACCACGCAGCTGACCCATATTCCAGGTGTGGTCGTATGCCCTGCTGGTAAACTTTACTAAGTATTTTCCCGCTGGCTCCCCATGTGGTTCCACTTAGTTTTCTCAGGATGGCTAACTTCCTCCTGGCCTTTGTTGCTGCCTTGTTGATGTGCTGCTTCCATGTCAGCCTATCATCGAATGTAACTCCGAGATAGGTGGGTTGTTTATCTTCTCTCATGAGCTCTTCATTTATCTTGATGACACCAGCTTTTTGTTTGGGAGAGAGTGTGAAGAGCGTAATGCTGCACTTGTCTGTGTTGATGCTGACACACCATCTATTGGCCCTTGAGTTTAACGCATCTATAGCTCTTTGTAGCAGTTTGGTGGCCACTGTTGCATGCTCATCTGTGCACCATATTACCAGGTCATCAGCGTACATTGCCACTTTCATTCCATGTGGTAGTTCAGCAACCAGGTCGTTGATGTAGACTAGGAAAAGTGTGGGGGGCAGAACCCCTCCCTGAGCCATCTAGGACTCGCCATGTTACGCTTTCACCCATTTGTAAAACCATTCACTCTTACAGTTTCTTCAGAAGCCCTTCTTTCCAAACCTTGTCAAATGCTTTCTTTAGATCTATCCTGTTGCTTCTCTGGGCTAACTTCGATGTTGTTGTCTTTAGCAAAGGAGTCTGCAAAGTGATCAGCTGCCTGTTTTCCCATGAGGATGTTTCCATCTTTGTACAGTGCAATCTTTCAGTTTCTCCCTGTACCCTCATCGTTAAGTTGTTTTACCAGCTTCCACAGTTTCCATGTATCTCTTTCGACGTTCAAGGACTCTGTTTTCTCCTTCCAGCGTCTCCGCCTGGCCTGCAACTTGGCCCTTTAAAATTTGGCCTTAGCTTGCTGGTAGTTATTGTGGTGTTCTTGGCATTGACTGGTCTATGCCTGCTTTCGAGATGTTTCCACGTCGTTGTGCAGTTGCTCTAGTTCACTATTCCAATATGGTTTGTAGTGCTTACGAGTCCCTCTAGGTATTGTTTCACTTGCAGCCTGTAATATGCATCTGCTGAATTCATCGACTAACTTATTGATGTCTTTGTCTACAGTCAGATCTCTAGCCTGTATACTGGTACGATGCTGGTACATTGTCCAGTCTGCCTTTTTGTAGTTCCACCTAGAGAAAGTGCTGCTCTCCTTGACAAGTTCATTTTCCACAATTAGGAAGACTGGCCGGTGGTCGCTGCCTCCAAGTTGTTTCCCTACAACGCGTGTGGTGTTCCACTCCAGGCCTTGTGAGTGGAATGCCTGGTCTGGTGTAGAGGTGTGTGCCATGATCTCGAGTAGAAGGTTAGTGGGTCGATTGGCTGGTTAATCAGGATAAGCCCATTGTCATCCTGCTAGTTTTCAAGCTCCTCACCTCGCCTGTCCATATGATCATAGCCCCAGCTCTGTGATTGGCTGTTGAAGTCTCCGCATACAATCAGTCTTTCTTTTGCTGGGATTGTGCCTAGTGCCAGTGGGCGGTCGCTCGGACAGTAGTAGTTGAACAGGTGGAATTCTGTACTTTCTGTCCTGAGAGGAAGCATATGGTATTCCGCCCCCTCCATATATGTTTCAAGCTGACATGCACTGATGTTATTCCTCACGAGTGCCAGTATTCCACCCTGTCGCCTGTCTATTCGGTCGGATCGGTAACACTTGTAGCCTCTGATTTTGAAGGCTATGTCCTTGTTGAGGTGGGTTTCTTGCAAGCAGCATACATTTACTTGCTCTTCATTCAAGATATTTTCGAGCTCTAATTTTTTGCTGTAGCTGTCTTTTTTACTGTTGACGCCTTCAGCATTCCAGTGCATTACTTTAAGTGGTCTTTGCTTTGCTTGGCCAGTAGCTCTATTCTCATGCCCCCTGGCTCCACGGGGCAATTGAGAAAGACCCCCAGTAGTAGGGGTTGGGCCCTTTTGAGGCAGAGGGCCCGATACTGCGCCTGCCTGGGTGTCCGTCACAGGCCGAGTGCCATAACGTTTTGTAGATATAGGCATATTTCCATTGCGCGTGTGCGTGGCATCCTGATTGCTGTGGTGCGCCTCTTGGCTGGTTGCCTCCGTCTTCAGCACCTTGACTTGCTAGGGTAGACTGTGGTCTTGCTCGAGTGTAGGAGGGCCTGGCCAGTCTTGGTTTTTCAGCCGCTGATGGCTGTACTTGAGCCCCATCTCCACGTCAAGGAGGTGGCCTCGATGGAGGTTGGGTGTTCCATTTCTTTATGTTTGAGAACCATTGATGTGAAGGAATCAAAGTTCATCTCTAGCTAGAGACTCGAGTCTAATTTGTCTGGGAAAAATTACGCTTGTCTTCATTGCACCTTGTATTTACTGTATGGGTGTGCGTTGGTTTTATGTTTTGTTTTTAAATTAATAACTACGAAAACTTGAACCCAGCACTCAGCTTCCAGGCATAATAGAGTGCGTAGCTCCTGGCAGTTTGAAATTTAGCACCTTTTGAGATCAAAGAGAAATTTATTATAAACATGATTTTTATATACGTATGCTTATTTATCAACGTTAGCTTCAGAATTAAAGCACAGTGAAACAAGAAGAAGGATAAGACACACGCACAAACACACACTAAAACATGTTGATATCATTACAAGGCAGTTCTGGAATCCCCAAGGTAGGAAATGTAGAGGGAGACGAACAAATTGACATGGAGAAAGGAACTAGATACAGGCATATAACATATACAGAAGACATGGACAGATCTGTAAGGGATGGCACAGGTCAGGAAGGCGTAGCTGATTGTTGTTGAAGACATGTGCTCCACGAGGAGATGAAGGGTATTGATGATAATGATGGCGATGTTGTGATGATGACGACGATGATGATGATGGCGACGATTGTGATGATGATGATGATGATGATGAAACAAGAATAAAGTAGACTAATATCGAGTGGGGTAGGGGATGCAAGAGTAGCTCCGATAGTGCACGCTTTAAAGAAAGCGAAATTGAGTATCCACAAGCAAAAAAATGTGTTTTTGTTTCTGCTATCTTGATGAGTGTGTACCTAATAAACGAGGATGCAGGAGGGCGCTTTGTGTTAACGAGAGAGAGACAGACAGGGGGAGAGAGGTAGAGAGAAAGAAAGAGTGCTATGCTGTGTGTGTATGTGTGTTGACTAGTGTGAAGCTTACCGGTGAATGGGAACACGGCACTTTGATCTGCTCTAGAGCAATTCCAGATCGTTACATATTTAATAGAGAAAAGGGATGCTTTACCAGCGTGTGGCTTCTGTCCTCTCATTTCTCATCTTGTTTATGTGATGCCAACATACACACACTGTAACAACATACATACACTGTAACAACATACATATACTGTAACAACATACATACACTGTAACAACATACACACACTGTAACAACATACATACACTGTAACAACATATGCAGGTACTCTGTTCAGAATGGAGAGAAAGCAAAGGCTGGTATGGTTTGTTGAACTACTTGGTAAAATGAAAACGTAAATACAAGGCGAACTAAACGGTCAGGCAGTCGAGCAGTAGCACAGCAATAGGGGGCCGACTCTCCCCTAGCCTCAATTTAGCTTAATCAACTGGAAGAGTGGTCAGGGGCCAATGACCCTTATTGCTTGGGCAACCAAATTGCTGCTGATCGTCTCATGCGTAAAGTGCTTTCGAAAACCCATGGCTTTGAATAAGATGTTCTGAGTTCTTTGAAATATAAAGAGCCTATGACAATGGTCGTGTTGCTCTATAAAGCACTCTATGCTACACATACAAAATATAGTTCCATAGCAGATACTGACGAAGGGAGTAAGGTGTTAAAGACTTCACTTTACGACGTTTCAACTTTTATGAGTTGCGGTAATGGGTTCCCTTCCTCGCAGCTTTTGCCTTCCCTAACTCCAGAATAGAATCAGGAACCCATTTTAACAGCTAGGTTCGCTGGAACGTGACGCTGCCTGGTTTCGAAGACGGTAACTTTGCCACGAGAAGCGAACGCTCTTACCACTCAACCACTCGACGCTCATGTTAGATATTTTCATCATCATCATGTTCCTTTACGCTCCTTAGAGAACCGGGAGCACCACTGTAGCTGGTCTCCTTGCATGAAACCTGCTCTAAGAAGTCACATGATCTTGCAACGGTGGTTTATGTGACAATTTGTTTTACATGATGAGGTTGCCATCCCCAAGCACAACCTTATATTAGTAACCTTGTACGACATGCTTGAGAGTGCAGTTGACCTATTCTTTCTTTGGCTCTTTAAAGACCCCCGGGAACTACACGGGGGTCATGTTTGTCACAGACTCCCTCTCCTTAGTTCTGCAGTAGTGGTGCAACAGTGGCCACAACTTCAAGAGTAACTAATTGGAGTCTGCAGAAGTGTCTACCTTTGCACAAGATTACTCTTGGCAGAGTTGTAGGTAGAAGGATAATGATGCTTCTACCTCAAGGTAGTGTTCACAAGATATTCAGAAAAGCGAGAACAATGTTGAATGTTTCTTAGCAGTGTTAACTCTAGTATCTGCCGTCAACTTTTGTGAAGGATTGGGCTATCTTGTAATTCGTTAGCTCGTTAAGCTCCCAGCTGGTTTAAGCCAGCGAGATTCCTCTGATTATTATTATTGTTACTATTGTTATTATTATTATTATTGTTAGTGGCTCTTCAGGTGTAAAAAGAACTACATATATTAAAATCAGGACTCACACATGTGCCTTACGCTCTGTATTCATTAACTCGACAATGGATTTATCAAAATCAAGATATACAAAATTTAATGAGCAATCGCTTTTGGAACAAATGTAAATAAAATAAAAACTAGTAATTCTTAGAGATAGTAATCATCACTGACTGGCTATCAGGTTTAGAAATAAAGTCTGTTGTTTCGGTCTGCTAGAACTATGACTTATCTTATTACTTATATTTCAAATTCCTGAATTGCTGGTGCTGCTGGTTCCGTCAATTCGTCTTTGTGTCGAGGGCACGTTTCCAGATATCTAGAAGTTATCGCTCCTGGTCCAGGCAAGGATTTTCAAGTGTCAGTCTCAGGCTTAGAAACACAGACTAGAAGGACAGCTGGTATCGTTCGTAAAGTAGTACCGCAACTGGCCCTCCGATCCGTACCACCAACTTTTAGAGGGAATAAAAGAACAAATTTCGCTTCTAAATATTTGTTTGCCTGATATTAATCAGGCGCTTATCCCCCGCTGTCCGTGAACCGATTCCTTTTCTCAGATTTGTTATTCCTCCTGATCGTATATTATCTAACTCAGGGGATGTGATGAAAAATCCCCATTATTTCAGTTAATCTAATGAAATTTTGTGAATGGATAGCGGAAAATGGCTTGTGCCTGAAGCAACGTATAAAGGTTACATCTATTTAACAAATGATAATACACAACTTTACACATGTTGATGTAATCATCACTCACTCCCTGCCCCATTCGGAATATGGGGTTACTTCTGCGTTTGGTTCTCTGTGAGACCTAGCATGAAGCAATCACCAGCGCTTGCTGTGGTGATTCGTGAATGTATCCTTTTCACATGTTGAGGTTGCCAGCCTCATATGAATCTTTAACATCACTAGGCAAGTATACACATATAAAGTTCAAAGTATAAAACTATGTACACTCACCTCAATAAAATTGAGAACCTTTAGACTTCCTGCTCAGATAATTAGTCTCGGCAAGTTAATACGATTTGCCTCGAACACACGTCTGGGTTTTTTCTTATTTCAGAATTCCTCTGTGACTGTGTGTGTGTTACGGATTGCTTCCCCTGCTTTGCAGTAGTGGTCCAACAGTGGCCAAAACTTAAGAGTATTTAAACTGTGTCGTCAAAGGTGTTAACTTTCGCACAAGATTTCTCTTGGCAGAGATGTAGATAGAAGTGTAATGCGCTTCTATCCGAAGGGAGTCTTCACAAAATAATTCAGAAGTCAAGAACCATGCGGCATAGGGCTGAGCAATGGTTAACTTATATCTGTCCGTCGCCTTTTGTGAAGGATTTAAGCAAAGGTTTTTAGCCCGTTCAAGCCCCCAGCTGAGTTTATTCAGCGAATTTCCTCTTATTATGTTAGAGCTCTGTTTAGAGGTAAATATATATCTCGATGTAAATATATATGTATGTTTTAAAGAATATTGCTCAAACGTTCGCTTTCATAAATATAAAAACTGAATCGACTACGATCGTTTAGTTTAAATGAATTAGTCTTTAACAGTTAAAATAAGGAGGGAATGATGAATTTTGCTGTAAATACAAGTTTTCGTCACGGAGACGTAGGTGAGGATATATCAAAGTCCGTTGCTTTCGCCTTTTTTACAAGAAAACCTAACTCTAGGTGAGTCCTGTCGCAGTGGTTTTCGCCACTTCTTGGTGATGAGTGTACTTCTCTCACACGCGTGGCGTAGTAACTTCAGTACTTCGAACCATCTGATAGCTTGTAATCACAAGTAGTCTTGTACCATGAACTTTTTTAAAGACAAAATAGAAAACAAATACCTCTGCTAAGTATATTTGTGGGCTGCCAATTAACAGGCTGTGATGAATTTACCGTGATACAACGTTAAAATATCTCCAAATATAAAGATAAAATGTAGGGATAAAAATAATGCATAAGATACTAGGAGACATGCTCGCTCATGCCCGCATTTCCTACCGCCATTCAAACTAACCAGTTAGACGTGCAGACGAAACGGTTTACCCTTTGTAGACGGGAGGGAAACGGAGATCTAAAAAGGAAAAATATGACTGAACACGTGTTTGAATCTAGAACGGCAAAAGACGCAATTGATAGTAAAAGAAAAAAAATTCACGTCACTAGTTGACACAATGTAAGGAAATGGACAAAAAAAGACCTTAGCTCTTATTCGAAACAGTCATTTCTTGGACGTTTTCGACACTTGGTCATTTTATTTGAATTCAGCGGCAAACGCCGTAGAGAAGGTTCTCGAACAAATTTCAAAAAAAAAAAAAAAAAACTAAACTTGAGAAAAAATATGTTTTTTCTTAATAATAGAGTTATGAATATATAACCTAGCTAGTTTGATAGCCCATCTTAAGCGGAGAACTAATATACTTTAAATTATACAGACGGATAGATAACAAGGAAGATATTGACAAAAGACTCTGTTGTTCATATCAGACTAGCGACTGTACTGTTCATACTGTCACTAAAGTTTCAAATTTTCGTCCTTGAGACACGCAAATGCAAAAATCCAGCTGTAATGAAAGAGAGGGGGAAGGTGGAAAATTGTGGCTAAAAATAACTTAGGAGGCAGATTTGTGTAGGCTATTGCATGTAGAACCAAGTGTGTTTTTGTGAAAAACCAAGTAGAGACAGACGGACCAACAGACAATAATACATACTTGACTGAGATCTGACTGAAATTTGACTTTTGGTTGTAGATTTGAAAAAGTTAGGGGGGAAGTCTGTGATTGGACGAATGTAATCATATTGGCAGGATAGAGATGCGCATTTTTGCCATTTGATACAATTCTGTCCAGGGACACAGTCGATTATTGCCTGTGGTGTTTTTCCCAGAAGATATTACATACATTTAGTGGGACGCCATCATATAGCCAGCAGCTCAGCTGAGTTTTGCTAGAAAATAACTGTGTTGTCAATTCTGAATTCTGGTAAGAATGAAATTATTTATTTTGTACATTTTAATATTTCGAGTGATTGATACTGCCATATCATATAAAATGATTACGACAAGTAAGTGTTCGCTCTAGGTCCCCAGCCCAAGTTCAGGGTCTAGAGACAAACAAAATATATGGACGCCTAACTAAGACTATGGAAGGCGGATCTATTATTGAGATCTGTGGGAACATATCACCTATCTTATTGAATAAAAGGAAACTATTGAACATATCTCAGATGCAATGCAGTCTTGGGGAACTAGTACTATATGAAAACAACTGGGTAAGATGTGCTGTGTGGTCAGAGAGATCTGACCCATTCTGTGTAATGTTGATGTGTTGTGCTGTGTGTAAGAGTGGTGCAGTAAATAGATTACTGACACAGCGCACAAATTTTGTTTCAGAATTGTGAGTTTCTGTTGTGGCACTAGGATAGTGCCACATAAGTAATCAAAGTTACACAAGCAGATGTGTGCGCAGCCAACCAGTGTGTCGGTGCAGTCTACCATTGTATTCTAGCTACCGAGAGGAGTGGGCCACCGGAATCCAGCATCAGATCTTCACAGACAAGATGAGTGATTAGTGGCCTGCTGAGGATTCACCATACTCCTAGAGATTTATAAATATTTCCCCATCAAAAATATATTGAATTTTGGGAAAGATAACATTTATTACAGTTCATAAGACAATGGACAAAGCTGGTTCTAGTCACAGAGTGGGTGTGATGACACCACCCCAACTGCACATCCAGTAATAGTTTCCCAGAGACACTATAAATATAATTAATATTAACCAGTCTTATAAAATACTTATGTACACACATTCCATTTTATTATGCCATATATTTATGCATTCCATTTATAACTCCATAACATTTCATATGTTCTGACCAAAATAAAACATTGGTTCAGAACAAATAAATTTAAAGAAAATTTTAATATTTAAACTAAAACAGCCTGAGTTAGTTCAGTGTGTTATAGAATTTTATTAATATTATTAGACTTATTAATTATCTGTGTGTGTTTGTATATTCTACTACAACACATTACATTTCAGTACCCTAGACTTTTTAACGTAGCTACATTCATAATAGTAAAAGAGATATGTTTGAGGTCGTAAGTGGTAGTAAGAAGGGCCTTCTGTAATTCTCATCTACATTTATCTCAGGAGCCTTCACAGCTGACCTCATACATTACACTAGGTAACACAACAACCATACAATACCATCAAAAACCACTACACAGGCGCATGCTCTCTGTCCATCCACCAATGTTAATCTCTCAGAATAATTAAATTCCCGAGTACACAGTGTAGCTCAGGGAAGATGAATAAAATTCACCATATTCCTCTGGCTATTAACTGGGAAAATGTGTCTGGACAGCACGAATAATGAGTTGCCTGAGTTACAATTAACAAAGTGCATATATCTCACAAAATATTATTCAATTTAGGCACATCTGATGTAATTATCAGTCATCACTGCTCCATTCGGAATCTGGGGTCACCTCTGCTATCGGTTTTCTTCACGACTAGCCAGAAGAAATCACCAGCGCTTAGTGGTTTTGCAGAAGTGGTTTAGCAAGAAAACATGTCAAATTTACATTTGTAAAATAATTGGAAAATATCAATATTATTCAATTTAGGCACATCTGATGTAATTATCAGTCATCACTGCTCCATTCGGAATCTGGGGTCACCTCTGCTATCGGTTTTCTTCACGACTAGCCAGAAGAAATCACCAGCGCTTGCTATAGTGGTTTATGAATATACTAGTTTCAAATGTTGAGGTTGCCTTCTCATGTATAACCACTTAGCAAGAAAACACGTCAAATTTACATTTGTAAAATAATTGGAACACTTACCCCAAAGTTTTGGGAATATACAATCTCCTCGCTCAGGGCAGAATGGACACGAGCAATTTAGGTTATATGCTCTCGAACCACTTGGTCTGGAAATTTTGAATCCCTTTTATGACGGGTGAATCTGCGAAACACTTGGTCTGGGAAAGTTTCTCTTATGACGGGTGATCCAATTCCTAGGTTTCCAGTCTTAATATGTAAACCTGGTCCCTTAAGTTACAGTCTTGTATTTAAATATGCAGGTTTTCTTGTTATTTTTCAAAGTTCCCCAAGTACTCGATCTGTTATTTATAATATTGGAATCCTTGGTCCGGTCATTTTCTTTCTGGCTTTTTGGGAGTTGCTAGTGTGACGTGCGATGCAGTCTCTGTGTTCTATATCTCTGATTTCACTACATTATATGTGCAGTTCCCATTTCACATCACAGATGGTGCTTCCGTCGGATGTTTCAATAGGATAAATAATTTATTCCGGCTTCTTATTTTAATCCAATCGTAAGCTTTTTAGCACTGGGTTGGGGTGTCAAATTTAAAAATATTCCCTACGTGTTTTAAAATATTAAATTTAATATTCCAACGCGTGACCTCTTTCAAATCATGCGGTAATATTTCAGCCGGCTCACAACAACATGTGACCATGTTTGACTTCCGCCAAGATGTCTACCCAGACAGATTATTTGTAACAATCACCAGGGATTGTCCCACAAAAAGCGATAACGCATCTACCCTCTGTGTAATCTGCCAGACAAACATACACCGACGTCGGCAACCCAGACAGAAAATCGGGTTCTTTTCATGTCGATCAGACGAGACCGTGTTGTCACCAGCTTTTCACCTGGGGTCAAATGTTGGACCGACGCGTTTCAAAAGATGGTCAAACGGATAGAATAGATAAGCACATGACCAGTATAATTACCTGGTATTATCGCATTTGCCTTGCGGAACGTAAACAATTCTGCGTGTAAAGCAGATACGGCCGTAGGGGAGTAGAGTATTAGAGACTTTACCTTACATATAGCAAAATAATGAAAAGGCATGATTTATGCCAAATAAAAGCGATTGGTGAGAAAAAGTAGACAAACAAATGATACTGCCGTAGGGCTGAAGGTGTGAGAGATCACACAAAAGAGCATGTTCAGACGTTCTGTGACAGTGTGCACTTTTCTGTAGGAGTCCCGGTCCGTATTAATTTTATCGAGTTTTCTTTTCCAGTGGGTAAAAGATTCTCTATTACGTGTTTCCGTTCCTAATAAATTCAGAAATTGGGCTGTATACATCCGATTATTATTTGGTAAAGTTACATTTATCACACTTCAAAATGTCTTCCTAGATTGGGGATTATCCGACTAGCTTATCAAACGTAATTCAGACGTCGTTATCAGACTATGACTCAGCGCAATTCGATCGCCTGTACGGAAGTATTTGTGGTTAATCCGTACCTCCAATATTGCGAGTCTTTTGTTATGACAAATTGAAAGGGATGACTCCAATCTTGTACAAACATCGACGATAGCCTTTCACCTGGAGTCCATTTGGAATCGTTGCGTTTTTTGACTTAATTAATACCTCAGGGACGGGCCGTCGAATTGAAGTGAATTGTGTGAAAGTTATGTAAACATTGACCTTCAGATGAGTTTTCTGTCGCCCGTACAGTAAAGGTAATGCAATACTGCCGTAGTAGACATCTTCTTCTTCTTCGTTCATCCTCAGATGTCAACTTGAATAAGTTCAAAGAAAGCAGTGGTCAGCCTGAGGCTGTTGATATCTCCGTAGATTTTCTCCAGGAATGGTACTGGTGTTGGCCATATGTGTTTTCTCTGTTCCTCATATGTTGGGCACCTTTGAAGCAGATGTTCGGCAGTCATTTTATCGGTGCCACAGTCACACTCATCAGTAGTTCCTATCTTTTATTTGTTGAATAGATGGTATATCAATCTGTTATGATCTGTGCGAAGTCTGAAGATTACCACTTGTTCACTTCTGCTGAGTTGGTAATACGGATCATTTTGTGTGTGGCCTGGATGCTCTTCTTCCCACTTGTGCCTGTGCCTGCGCTTGATAAAACTCTTGGACTCCTCATAGGTTATATTTGTGTCAAGTTGAGGAAGTTTTCCCCCTTCCTTTGCCAATCTGTCAGCCTCTTCATTTCCAGGGAAGGTGCAGTGAGAAGGGATCCACTGTATTACGACTCTTTTGTACTGCTGACATAGTCTGTGAAGTGTTACTCTTAGGTCATCCAGTTCAGCATTACTTTGACTTTTCAGCGTTGTAATCACTGACAGCTCATCTGAGAAGATAGCTACTGGTCTCTCTGAGCTTTCTTCTGTCACTAGAATTTCTGATGCAGTTTTTAAGACCTCTGCTCTGAAGTTACTTGAAAATGTCCCTGTTGCGACTGCTATCTTTTTTTTTGCCATTGCTTAAGCTCAGGAAGACTCCTCCACCCCTATTCTGTTGCATTAGTTGCTGATCCATCTGTGTATGCATGAATCCAGGTGTTGCTTGTGTAATGTTTTGGACATGAATGTAGTGGACATGAAAGCGCACAAATCGTTTTGTGACAATGTTAGATATACTAACAACTATTTAGGCAGAGCGACTACTTAAGATAAAGAGGCGATGCCATGAAAACTGTGCTGCCAGATACGTTTTTTTTTTAATTAAAAGTATTATAGGACGATTTCTTAAATTATGCTGAGTAGTATACAAGAAAGTTAGTTAAAAGAATACAAAACAATTCATAAGTATAAAGTGTTTTAAACCCTTGTTTTTACGAGGCTGGCAACTTTCATCCTATGATGATGATAGGAAACTCTTTACAGAGCGATACAACAGGAAGCAATCTGATCATCAGAAGGAGTCCCCCCATCCGACAAGTTTTTCGGCCAAATTACTCCTTTACACTCTAAAGGGGGGGGGGCACTTTGGTCATGACTCCCAAGCGTCTCAGCTTCCTGTTGTCTTGTATCGAAAATGAACCCATTTCACTTATGGTAGCAACTTTTAAATCCACAACGCCAGCCGTGGAGGCAATTGTGAAAGTAACAAAGAGAAGACAAATTATTCCGTTCGTTCCGTCGCCCTTCACAACTAAGGACACACACTGAGACATTAGCGAGCAGCCGACGAGCTGCGCGCCGCAAGCCACTGAAATTCTGTACCTGACACTCCCTATAGTATACATCGCCTGTTGCCCCAGAGTCCCAGCTCTTTCACTAGTACACCAAAAAAACTCAGCGTTGTGGACTTTGAAAAATTTTGGTGTTTTCTGTACCGCAGCGTTTATTGTCACGATGTCCATCGCCCATTGCGGTTGTTCCACAGCCAGCCTGATGCCTTTTCGGCAGTTTCACTAAGCCTCTTCAGTGCCCTTGTTCTAGACTGTCCCTTCAGCCCCAACAGTTTCAATAAATCATACACTGATGCAGCCACAAGCCCTCTTGCGCCCACTTCAACCGCCATGACCCTTGCACTGAATCCATCGTGTCTCAGATCCGCGGCCAGATCGCTATACTTGGCCGCTTTGAATGAATGTTGCTCGTCTAATCTGGATTCAAATGGCACGGTCAGTTCAATCAGTATGACCTGAAGCGTTGCTGCAGAATGAAGCACTATATCCGGCCGTCTCCGCGATTTTCTGATACACTCTGGATATGCCCCCTGTCCAGGTCGGTCTACCGCCATCTCCCAGTCGTTTGCAGTCAAGAAGAGATGGTAAACTGCTACCAGGTTTACTCGGTTTGGGGTGTGCTGACTTTCCTGCCCTCAGAAATATGTGTTTGCGGTGTCTGGCAGGACTTTGCTATTCGCTTTCATTCTTGCCTGATCTATTGTCGCAGCAAGCTCATTTAGCACTTTGTTATGGCGCCAAGTGTATCGCCCTTGCCCTAATGCCACCTTACACGCTGAGAGCACGTGTTCAAGTGTCTGCCTCCCCTGGCACAGGGGGCACTGCTCATCATCCGACTTTCCCCATTTCACAAGGTTGGTGGCCGACGGCAGCAGGTCATACATTGATCTAACCACGAAGCTGAGCCTACGAGGTGCCATATGCCATATATCACTCCATGTCAAGGACCTCTGCAGGGCTCCTTCTCATGTGGTCCACTGGCCTTGTTGGACCTGCTGCACTGCTTTTTGCAACCTCTTATCATTCTCAGCTCCTCGTATCTCCTGAACTACCATGTCTCTTCGCTCCCTGCTTGATGCCTTGGACCACCAGCGGATGTCACCATGCCAAAATCCCCGTCTATTCGTTTGTGTGTATCCGATTACCTCTCTCAGTTTGAGTGACTCTTGGGCAGCATCAACAGCTTCTTCCACTCTCCACTTCCTTCCCGTTTTCAGTGTGGGCTGAATGGACTTAACCACGTCATCAGCTGACTCGCGTAGCATCATTGCAAGCCTTGCTTTTCCAACTTTGTATTCTTCAACAACTGACTTGAAGGGAAGCAGAAGTTGTGACTTTTTGCAGTACAGTGCTACATCTGACAGACCTGGTGGTACCCCTAGCCATTTTCTCATGAACTTGTTGACCTTCTGCTCTATAGCTTCCACTGTACTTGTGCTTATTTCATATATAAGCAGTGGCCACAGCAACTTCGGTATCAACATGAACTGGAGGCACCACAGTTTGAACTTTCCCAGGAGTCTGCTTTGGTCTATGATCTGTAGTCCTCTGTCTGCCATTTCTATTGTCTGTTGCACTGCCTTCGAGTCTTTAAAAGAGGCATCGTACACCCTGCCAAGACTTTTAACAGGTTCCTCAATGACAGTAGGGATTCTTTGGCTAGAAACCGTGAATATGACCTCTGCTATCTTCCCTTTCCTGACTGATAGGCTTCTCGACTTCTTGGGTTTGAAGCTCATTCTGCACCAGCTGACTAGTTCATCCAGGCGTGCTAACATCCTCCGGGCCTGATGTTCATCTGATGTCAGAATTGTTGTGTCATCCATGAATGCTTTGAGCGGTGGCATGTGACACATTCCACCGAGCTTAGGGCCTATCGCCATTCCTTCAGCCGCATTGAGGATTACCTGCATAGCCATGACGAATAGTATCGGAGAGATGGTACATCCCATCGCAATTCCAACTTCAAGGCCAATCCACTTCGTTGTGTACTGTAACTGTCTTTTTCTCTTGTTGAGGTGATCACTGGCCCAAGACAGTATACATGTTGTTAGGTGTGTAGTGCGAGCGTATGATGAACTGAGTGTGGGTGCGAATGAAGGCGCGAATGTGTTTAGGCTCGTATATATGTAGACCCTGCAACCCATACACTCACATGCAGTAGTCAAGGATGCTTGGACACTGCAAGCACGTTTCAAAACATTTATTGACGAGAACACACATGGTATCAACAGGAACAGTCAGTGTAACAAGGTCATGCTGACCGGAAATCGATAGGTATACATTAGGCATTCAACAAGCTGGTAAACATTTGAATATTCGTGCATGGTCAATACAATGTTCTTCAATAATGACAGTTCGTGGCGTCGCCCTGGTATCACTGACTAAACGCGTCAGATACCTTAATCACTTTGGCACATAGGTGCAACTTGGCATTCCCCGCCAATTGCACATTATCAGGCTGTAGTATAATAGCCGAAAACACAGGCCTCGTTCTGACGTCGGCTGTGTACTTCTGATAAGCAGGTTACCATCAACCCTGCAGTAATGCTTATTGTAGACATAAATATGCCGCCAATCTGCGGCTCCCACAATATATCTTCTTCACTGGATTTCTGGACAATATAAAGACTAATAGTCTTGGATGGCTACCTCGAGCACAAAATATAAGTTCTGAAATGGATGATCGGTGAGCTGCAGTTCACAGACTAGGCAATCTTCTAACATGTTCTGCCACCAAAAGCATAGTAATGGAAAAAGTCGGTATTACCTGTAACCGAATCCACAGAACATAATAAGGAACTCTGTTGTCATTCCAACGCACAGAGATTCACTAGGGAAAACTGCCATCGCAGTCACTTCGAAGATTTCCCCGAAAAAAACACAATGGACTCTCGTCCCTTCAGAAACCAGGACACTTCACGGCTTGCCGGAAGTCTAACTCAACTCCCGCTTAAAAAAAAACCTGCCCATGGGCATACGCCAGAACTGTCTACCTTTGACCCTAAAGGTCAAACACAATGAATGAATAAACAAGGGAAGACAACCCCTAATCAACCTGACATCGCAGGTAAAGACACAGTTATTCTTATGATAAAAACATAAGCAAATAACTTGACAGATGACTCCGTCAAAAATGACAGCAACATGTACTCTCTGGTTGAAAATCTGACAGAAACCCTGCGAAATACAGCTTCAGCATTGCTGCAATCTTTTGTGGAACATGATACATTTCTAGGGCATGCCACAACATCTGGTGTGGAACGGATCCATAAGCATTCGCTAGATCCAACCAGATTACATAGAGGTTTGTTCTGTCAGACTTTGCCTTTTGGATTGCTTCTCAGATCATTGCGGCATGCTCTAGACATCCTGGTGTACCTGGGATACCACCTTTCTGAATGGTAGTGTCAATGTACCCATTTGCCAGGAGGTATGTAGTGAGTCTTTTCGCCATTACTGAGAAGAATATCTTCCCTTCCACATTGAGTAGTGAGATTGGCCTGAACTGACTGATGTCTGTGGAATTTTGTTCCTTCGGGATGTAGACTCCGTTTGCCTTTCTCCATTCCTTGCTTACGAGTTGGGTTTTCCACGCATTCTTCAGTAAACGGAGCAGTCGTTTGAGAACCTCAGGGAATCTTTTATACACCACATATGGAACACCATTAGGACCTGGAGCTGACTTGCACCGAGCTTTCTGGACAATACTTTCTACCTCTTGCACTGTTGGGGGCTTAGTGTTAAATTCAGCTCCTGGCTTCCCCGGCCATTTAAGGCCTACCATGCTGCTGAGCGGCTCATCTTTGTGACCATCTGAATATGTCCTTCTAAGGTGTTCTTCCAGGTCTTCTTTCCGGATGTTTAGCGTACCCGACCGTGGCTGCTCAAACAGTTCTTTGGCAAACTTGAAGGGCTCCCTAAAGAAACTTTCCCTATCCCTTCGAGTCTTCCTTCTCTTCCTGCACAACCTTTCCGCTCTACAAAGGGCATTATGTTGGCCTTTCAGGTGCTCCCAAACTTGCCGTAACCCTTCCTTCTCTGTGGCAACTGCGTTCTTGAACAGTTTTCGGGCATGCTTCTTCTGTTTCCTGATTTCATCTATTTTAATTTGTCTTCTACTTTTCCGTGGTGGGTTACTTTCCCTTGCCTCCCTCACACCGAACTCTTTGCGACAGTGCAGATATACTATGTCGCAGAAGATTTCCAGCTTCTTCTCTAAAGTTAGCTGCTTCAGGTTGTTATCCAACTCTTTTGCCAAGGCTTCGTCCAGCTGTTCCCAAAGCCCTTTTGCACTGGCAGGTGGAAACTTTATTGCATCTCTCTTCCCGTCCGAGAAGTGTGTGAGATCATCATCTGGCAGATCAACTTGAATGTACTCAGCACTGTGGATTGACTCCTGGCTGCGTTCTTCTAACGTCTTATCCGTCGAGACAGAGCGCTGTTGATCTCCCCCTGATGACCTCCCACACCCCTTTTTCGTTCTGTGGATTTTCATTCCTCTCTGAGTAGAGAATTAACTACCACAGACACATGGAAATTCCAGCCGTTGTTCAGAGCTCGAAGTCCATATAACGGGTCTTGTCGATTCCATTGAGGCGCCTGTGGATTCATCATCCTCCCCCCTTTCGGTGAATCCTGGGGGCATCTATCGTTTTTGGGTCCTGTAGCAATTGAATACAGCTTACGGGGTGCTAACCCGGTCAGCCGGTTTCTAGTCTTTCCCAGTGTCATCTGTCTTTCCAGAAGTCAATCGGTCTTTTCCCGATCGTCACTGGTTTGACCATGCAACTATGATCATCCTAAACATAAGTGTAAAGTTTGTATTAGAATATATATACAATTAATATATATATATATATATATATATATATATATATATATATATATATATATATATATATATATATATATATATATATATATATATATATATATATATATATATATTTCTGTGTGTGTGCGCGTTCGCTTGTGCGTGTGTGTGTGTTTGTGTGTGTGAAACAATTCAGCTGGCAGGTTTAAAAAAAATAAAAAGCTGAAAACGTCAGGATGGAAAATCTAGCGGGTGCTGAAGCGATGTCTGGCAAATTAGACTGTGTACATCGAATGCATTATCCAGTGACACAAATCTGGTGTAGAATTAGTATGCACTTGTTGTCTCCCCTGCCTACGCCTTCTTGTTTTTCTGGGGCGTCTGTTTGTTTGCAGCCTCATGATTCATTCCATGTGTTTGTTTAGAAGTTTTCCTATACAGTTCTTGCCGCATTTCGCAGGCCATGGAACCAAAAACAAACACCATTTACGGGACTGACCCCAGGTATTATGTCAACATGCTCGTCCGCCCACCTTAAGCTGCCGTTTCAAATACACACACTGTATGTCATATAGCAATATCTTCTATCTTGTGTTTGTTTACTGATAAACATTTTGTAAATATTTTGACAGACGGAGGTGAAGCTGTAATGTGAAGCTTTAAAATTTTTTAGTTAATAGAAGACAGAGAGGAATATTTGAATTAGGTAAAATGAGATAGGTAAATATATCTCAACGTAAACGCTGTTCCAAAGAAGATACGGCCGCATGGGAGTGGAGTGAAATGTTAGAGAATTCACTATACTAGGTCTCAGCTTTGTAAGGCGAGTTGAGCTTTCTCGCAGTCTTTGTCTTCCCTAACTCAAGAGCCGAGTCAGGTATCCATTCTTTACAGCTGTGTGTTGTGGAGTGTAACGCGCTTTGGTTACGAACCCGGTCCCTTTGCCTCGAGAAATAAGCACTCTCTAACCACTCTGTCACTCGGACGCTCTTAAAGATAAATACTAAGAGAATATAGGATCGTATGTACATGCAGTCAGATAGTGTACGGCTGAAGTATATACAACCATACAACCAAAAACAACTTGGCCGAGAACTGTGGAGGCCGAGATGCGAAGAATGAACCAGAGCTAAAGGCACTGCGTGAAAGATAGCCGCTGAGCGAGCAAAGTGGAAGCAGTTTGTTGCTGCCCTACAAGACGCTACCAGGAGCGATGGCAACGGACTGCTTTGACAGTTGGCGACTAAGGATCAAAGAAGAAGATATACACATACAAATCGTAACTTGGCAATATTAGTGTTCTAACGAACTTTCCTAGTAGAGTAAAAAATGCACAGTGCAAGTCACACATTTTAGACAGGTTCACTTAACTGTCAGCACCCGTGTAGTACCCGTGGGTCTCAGAGGAAACAAAGACATACCAAAACTACTGCTCCCCTCAAGTGTGTCATGGGGAGCGACTAATAAATGGTTGTGCATCAATTCAAATCAGACCTAAAGGCCTTTTATATTTGGAGATGCGCCCTAATAACTGACTATGTTGAACGGGACGCCTCGCCAAAACGAGGAAAAACTTTATTTAAAAAAAATGGTTGTGCCTTTAGTTGTAACCTCATCGAGTAAAATAAGTTGCCATAGAAACCAATTCTGTAAGAGCTCACTGCTGCTTTGATGCAATCTTCCTGGGTGCTAGCTGCAATGGTGACATCATGTTCTATAGGAAACCAAAAGAGTAATGATGATGATGATGATTTGTATATATCGCACTGTGGGTAGAACACTTGCTTCTCGAGGCAAATTACTGAGTTCGAAATTAGCTAGCGCCACGCTCCAGTCTAACCAGCTTTAAATCAGTACTTTACTCTGCTGTTTGTGACGACATGGTAAATATAGTCTCAGAAAAGAGCACTGGTGAATGGATGGCACAGGTTACAGTCAGGCTGTAAAGTACTCTTGTCCAAATAGTGATGTAACAGATCAAGAGCCTATGGTGCCCTCTCGTTCAGACTACCCTATGCTTAAACAATAATGTAATTCCAATTTAAACATTTAAAATTGAACAAAAAGGAATTTACAAAGTCCTAAGGTACAATTAGTGAATCATTTTATTTATAAGTAATTTTGTTTCTTCTTGTCTTCAGAATGAATAAGAGTGAGTTTTATATGATATTATATTACACAATAATTCACACTTTCCAATTATATTTACACTAATAAAGTGTCACCGTAATAACAGATTTCCTGCAAACTTTTCTGTGATTCTATAAAGTCTCTTCATTGACAACTCGCACTTAAATTGCAACAATAGTTCATGTGATGCTGAACTTATCTTAAAAGTCTTTTGGGCTGCTAGACTGCAATGACCCAGACAAGATTTGATAGGGTTTACACACGATGATGAAACTCTTCACTGATGTTCTTCAAACACTAGACTTAACAGTGATTATGAGTGGTCCCACTGCAGTGATCCTTGACAATTAGGCAGGATAACACTGGGAGTTCCCACTTCAGAGTTCCTCGAAGTAGATCTAGTTTGATCTTATGTTCTGACATGAACTGAACTGAACCTGCAACAATACAGAGCACGTGGATAGCTTCTTCTTATGATATCCACAAGTCTACTGTAGTAAGTGTGAGTGTCTCTGATGATGCATGTGTAAGAATGCACACATGTGATTGTTAAGAGTACAGTTTGACAGGTGTCTACTTTGTAATTCCAAAACACATTATATAATACATTATAATACATTATTATTTACATTCAAGAGAGGCTTCCTTAGTCCCTTCCACTTCTTCTTCCTGTCAACTTCCAATTAGAATGATCCTTAATGATTAACCAACTGTGAGTATCTGGTTTGGTTTCTTTCTTTCCATTTCTCAACACGTCTTTAAAATAATCATCCATTAAATCATTAATCATGTAGTTACACAATAACATGGAGCCGCGGTAGCGCAGTGGTTAGTGCACTTGCTTCCTAGCTCGGTGGTCCATGGTTCAATCCCAGTTGAGGCTGGATTTTTTAGACCGCAAACGGCTCCGGGGTCGACCCAGCTTCATGAATTGGATACCAGAGCAACTCTGGGAAGGTTACGGCGGCCGGCGTGATGCTGACAACATCACCTCTAATGTGTCGATGGTCAAGAAAATATGGGCCTAAGACCATATTCCCAATATGCCTTAATGGGCTTGTAACGGAATCCGTTACCTTTACGTCACACAATAACATATCCTGAAAAAGATATTTGCATTATATATATATATATATATATATATATATATATATATATATATATATATATATATATATATATATATATATATATATATATATATATATATATATATATATATATATATATATATATATATATATATATATATATATATATATATATATATATATATATATATATATATATATATATATATAATGCAAATATATACTTACCCTCCAGCTCTCAGAAATTACACAAGTAGACAATTGATTTGGTCAACGCAGGCTGCGACAAAGCACAAATAGTGAAAGCAGTCGTGACTAGCTCTTTCCTCTGTCCGTCATGCAAAAACTGATTTCGTGTGTGTCCATATTCAAATTTAGCGCGGCTTAAATAGCCTTGCATCTGGCGTAAGTTAGAACTGTGACGTCACCAGAACTTGGTGTAAGATTTTATTTTGCTGAACTGGTACATTTTGGTCATCTGTGATTTACATTCCCCACGGTTCTTCGTCGTGCTCACCTTCAGCACCAACTATTGTTTCTATCCTTATCTCCTTTTATCTAGCAGAAGTGGAGCCGCGCTAGCGTAGTGGTTACAACACCGCTCTGGCGACCGGGTGATTCAGGATCAAACCCGGGCGACGGCATTTGAGGATTTTTCGTCGACCGGGAATTGGACTTGATTAACTCGAGACCTGGCGAGGACATTTGAAGGAGTGTCATCGACCAGGGATTGGCGGCTCCTAAGCCGACCCAGCTCTAATGGGTACCTCCGAAATCGGCGAGTATCTGCCTGAATGGCGAGGGACACCTGTCTCTGTACAAGAAAAGGGATACTCACGTAAAATCAATGTCAGGTTAGACATTAACAATAACCTGAGATTTCGCCTCGAGTATTAGCGGGCGTACGAAAAAAAAAATAATCTAGCAGAAGTGTAACTTTCTTTCCATATATAGTTTTTCCGAATCTGTACAACTTTCGATTTGCTACGCTTTGCAAAAGTGAACAATAGCCCTATTTGCTAACATCTTGACACATTTACTTGCTATTATCTCCGAAAATACAGCACGCATTACACTTTCTAATATATCCACATATACTTTGTCTCCTCCTTGAACCAAAGGATTAAGGAGAATTTCAATATGTGCATCAGTGTTATTATACTTCTATTGAAACACGCCCATTTAAATGGGGGAGTAACGGAATCCTTTTTACCTTTACCTTTTCTACTGAAACGATGCATTCCTCACACAAATGCTTTCGCTGCCATATTTCCAGTGTAAATTAGGCAACGCATTGTCGGCGAGCTTGCACAAAATGCGTGAATCTGATTGGGCGCTATTTCAGAAACACTACTAGGCGATTCCACGGTATGTGTTTTCATTCTTCAACACTGTTGAACTGCAAAAGGTCAAGACAGCAAAGAAGGAAACTGGTCATCCCCACCTCATAAAGCTGAAACCCCAGTTAAGCGAAGTCTCTAACGCTTCACTCCCTTATGGCAGTATCTGCTATGGGGGCTACCATTACCTTTTTAATATCGCGCTGTTACTGTCGCGGGGGATGGGGGTGGATATTTAAATGGGAAGGTGGAAGGTACAGGCTCCCAGCTTGAGTGTTACAATTGAAGTGAGATGCAAAATATAGAAAATGCTAGACAGAATCAATGATAGTGATTCTCTGTATGGGCGACGTTCACCAACCAAGATACCAGGTTCTAAGAGACCTCAATCTTGATTTCCACCTCCGCTTTTGTTTTGTTTCGGTGAAGACGCGCCTTCCCTTTTTGTCTAGATTATACAGATACAGAGAGGACGCAGTAAAACTTGGAAAAACTGCTTGTCTGCTATAAAATCTTTTGTCTCGATTTAATAAATATCTAAATCGTACAACTAAAAAGATAAATAACCAATGCAAAAACAAAAACAAATAAAATCTGCCAAGGAATCAAAATCTACATGGAACAATCAAGGAGAAAATTTACTTGACTAATTTTTATGGCATCACATATGGAATAAGCAACAATGTGATTGAGGGGGAAAAAACAAACAGTGTTAAAGAACAGTTAAAAACAGTTTTCCTGATGTCTGGTCTTCTACTTCTTTATTTCTTACCGAGTGCCTGATAACATACCTTTGTGTGTTGTTTGTTTATTTATTTACTGTTTACAGGCCTCAGGTTTCCCCTCCTTATATGTTTAAGTGTTAAAGAAGAACGTGTAAGAAGGAATATGAAAACACGCAATTACACAATCACAACACTGGACAGAACAACACTTCCACATGAGGGACAATTACATCCAGTTTGTCGGTTGACGTAGGCTGGCCTGGGTAGCCGCGCAGGTTTAAAAGTCAAATCCAGATCTACTCCGCTGTGACTACTGTCCGCTCTCCTGAAGATATGACAAGAATTAACTTCTATCTCTTATCGATATGTGTACGTTGCTGGGGTTGTTTGGCGAGGGGGCCAGGAAGAATTCTAATTACTTCCATGTATAAGCAAGCACCACACGGGCTTGTTAATAGAGGCAGATTAGATCTGTGCTCTATTTTCTTCTAGCCTGATGCTGACTGAGAACTCACATAGGATATTGCCATATAACTGATCATTTATCCAGCTCACCAAAAGAAGAAACGGTGCGAGCACAGTTGGAGAAAACGTTGTCAGTTGGCTGAGTGGCAGGTTGGGTACTGATAGTTTGGGGCTCCTGTTTTCGGGTGTTAAATAAAAAGGCGATGCCTCGCTATTTGTTTGTCAGCAGAACTCTACCAATAGTCGTCCAAACAGAAATTGAATCCACTGGAAATTATCTCTCCGAGGGATCACAGGAGTGATTGCGACTGTATAACTATAAGTAAGGAATCAACTTCGCGTGACTGGGTTTTGTCGTTGCTGCAAGTAAGGATGGATTTAAAAGTACTCCCTAATATACTGTGACGGTATTGCCTCCCCTGCTTTGCAAGAGTGGTCCAACAGTGACCAAACTCAAGAGTATCTAATATAGGCTTCAATGGAGTCTATTTGTAAACAAGATTACTCTTGGCAGAAATGTAGATAGAAGAGTAGTAAAGCTTCTATCACATAGGAGTGTTCACAAGAAATTCAGCTAATCGAAAACAATGCTGGCTGTCGCTAAGCACGTTAATTCTGTAACCTGCCGACCACTTTTCTAAAGAATTTAAGCACTTGTTTATCAGCTCGTTAAACCCCCACCCCTGATTTACTCAGTGGAATTCTCTTATTCAAGTATAGCTCTGTTTAGAATGTGTGTAGTAATTGAATGAGACAAACATGCAGTAACTTTAACATGATCAAAGTGAAGTTAAATTTGTAACATTACAAATAACAAAATTTAACAATCACTTTAGTTGTAACAGTTTGAAAATAATTTAAATAGTTATGGATAAGGAAAAGCTACCATCATGGTATTTTAGGATTGCGAAAAGGGTTAAGAAGTTTAGGTGGCAACATATGTTTCAACTTAGCTGCCAATGACGGTTCTATCTTTTCACACTGATCACCCGTCTCTGGTCAAGGATGTCGGGTCTAGCTCGTCTCCAAGAAAGTTCAAGGAAAGTCTACACAGTGTGTTCTTCGTCTTAAAGCGTAGGCCACTGATCCCGTCTTGTTCCAGAAATAGTACGTCTGCTGGTATCACCAATAACTGTGATAGAAGAATAGAAAAGAACGCTCTTCTGAGTATGGCGTTCTCCGATATAATTATGTGTCCCCCCTCTTCTATTTCACCATCCCACTTAACTCAGAGTTTACCCTCGATGAGAATTAAATTTAATCCCTCGGGATAAAACTTCCTATGCATTCAAACTGAATAGCTTTAGCTTTACATTGCATTTAAATAAAAAAAGGTTAAGCGTACAAATATAATATGTTTTACATTTACATCTCCACTGTTCGAAAAGTGTTCACAATATAAATTCATTCGTGTTTCATTTACATTTACACTTGTGGAAAAGTTTGAAACTTCTATTAATTAAAATGAATATTTTCCCATGGACATTTACACTGGTTTAAAGCTTGAAACCTTACATTAATTTCAAAGTGAATATGTTTATAAGGACATTTACACTGCTTTGAAAATGTAAGTCTTATGCTTAGAATGGACATCATCTCTTTTCATCTTTCCCTACCTGCTCCATAGGGAACCTGGAACTACTATATGCTTTTAGTTCTCATTACGAAACTACCAATAAAGCAATCAACAGCCCATGCATTGGTGGTTCATAAATCATCATTCAATACGCTGAGGTTGCCAGCCTCAAATGACTTTGACATCCAGTAGCGAGTTTCACACAATAAAATTCACATGGTGATATATACATAAATGTTAGGTCACATGTTAGTAATAAAATATGAAATGTAAATCCAACTTACGCCAATCCTGGCTACAGGCTTGTCGCACAGATGAATAAAAGAGACGAATCGATCTCTTACAACACGTGTCTGGGATTTCTTTTAATTTTAACATAGATTGCCCCTTCTGACTCCGTGTTTCTTCAATTTCCTAGTCCCGGTTGTTCCTTATTAAAATTTGAAAGATATTTCCTGTGCTTTATAAGTTTTTATGATTAAAATTCATAACGATTGTGTCTGTATAATAGGTAGCTCAACAGGGCTCCTTGTTTATTTATTTTATACGGAGTCACTTATTAATACAGGAAGTGACGTCATGCCGATATGGTTGTTTGGCAGACGTGAAACTAAAAAAGCAGAAGTGAGGAGATTGTCTGCTGGCTTGGTCTTCTACCATTGTGTGTCATGGTGAGTGGACGCATGTGTTTGAGCTCCTGAATTACAGCGCATATTCCTGTGTTATTCCATCACTAATACATCAGGATCTTCTGTGAGGTGTATCTAATCTGCATTTACAGGGAGTATAGCTTCTCAATGTCGAGTGTGAATGTATATTAAAAATGTTGAAAATGAAGACGACATCGTCCTTCGACAATGACGGACTGTCTAAGTGATATAAGAAGCATAGACAGATGTGTGTCTAACAATTGTACACTACAGGAGTATGATCATTAATGGAGCTGTATCGTTTCGTCATGAATAAAGTCTCTGTCTCAAACGTAACCTGGAGTGGCGGAGTTATTTGAGAAGTTGGAACGTTCCTTGCTGTTAGCTAGTAACCGTAGGTGCTAGATTGGCCATGTCTACTAAAGACATAATACTCTGAACAGTTTGAAGGGCAACAGGAGGAAGTTCGCAACTTAAGCCTTATCTGGTTCTCCAATAAAAGGTTCAGATAACAATTATGAATTATGAATCTAGTTCTTCCTCTGGCGAAGGTCTGATGTCTTGGCGAGCGTGCAAATCACAGAGAAATAAAACACTGAAATTGTCAGCCTATATTCCCTCCAGTGATGTTATGAATCTAATCAGAAAGATCCAATCATTTCAAATCATGCAGGATAGGCTGTGATATTTCAAAATAGTCCCACGTGAAATAAGGTGCGTGCCTGCAAAGGTCACGTATTACCATATATGGACATCTGATGCCTTGTATACACTCTTACAAACATATCTGTAGACTCATATTGTCTAAAATGTAATAAATCCATGATTACTTTTTAACCAAGGACTGGAAGCAATTACATCACATTTGTCTGCCCACATGTGACACACAGACATTAATCTCGTTACCTGTGGTATGAGTACGCAAACCCCGAGTCTTATCGGTGAATTAAGCCGATAGCGTAGATCGATGTAAGTTTTAGTCGGCCGCGCCTATAACCACAAATCTGGGTAGCACTCCTTGCAAATGTGACATTTATCACCTACAGGGTGATTTGATAAAATCAGATATCTGCTACTTAGCAGAAAAATAAAGAAAGAAAGAAAGAAAAGTGCGATAACTGACAGCATCTAATAGATAGAAATCAGTACCACAAATGTACCGATACTGCCGGAGAGAACCAAAGATCGATAGAGGTCGCCCCGTTTCGTCACATATACCAAAAACAAGACTTAAATTATGCTTCTGAAGTCGTGCAGGTGTACGGGATAAGCGGCAAACTATTCCCTTGGCAAAGACACTGCTCATTTGCCTCGTCCCCTGGTATGACAGGATGAAAGGCGCCCAGTCTTTACTTTGACAGGGATATTTCGACAGTGCTGCCATGTATCAAAGGTTACCCGCTCGAGCCAGCGGACAAGAAAAGCGTTGCGCGACTAGTGGTCCTATTTCCATCGTCGATTTCAAACGACTAGGGGCCATTAGCCAACCGAGGAGATACTGACTTTTTGTTGGCTAACGTAGAAGAAGTAAATATGCACCTGTGAGGCGTTATCTAACGCTGTCAGAACTAAGACGGACACGTATAAATAAATGCGCGACAAAGCGTCTAAGTATCAAATACAATTTTTAAAAATGTGTGGACAAAACAGAGGTAGGCAAAACGTGTAACTGACAGGCTGAGTTGGCCGAAATATTTAGCACAACTCACCACAGTTATCGCTCCCTCATTTGGGACGGACCAGCATTAATTACGACGAATACATAAGCTGTACATCATCATCATCTCTCTTCGACTCCACAAGGAGCATACAGACACTCATGTCAAGCCTTCTTGCTCCGTGCCATCAGCTTAAGGTCTTTCCATATCTTCTTTAAACCCTTCATGTCCATCTCCAGTTTTCTTTTCCATGTGTTCTTTAGTCTCCCTATACTTCTCTTACCCTGGGCATTCAAGAAGTAGGTCTACCTTGTAATGTTATTAACAGGTTTCCTCAGTCCGCGTCTTATCCATCTCCAACATTTTATTCTCATCTCCTGTTCCACCGATACTTGTCTGATTCTTGTGTAACAGGTAGCGGTTAAGAGGAGAATTTGGTTAGAAGTAATTTTTTATGAGACTGATTTTTTTCTGATTGAGATTAGATTTGTAGTCTAAGGGAACTAATCAATATAAGAAGAAGGAGGAGACAAGAGTAGAGTTGACGTCCCTTTAGTGCAGTGACCTTGGATGAGAAATTATAATGCTAAGATTTTCTGTTTTGTTTTGAGGAGTGCAGCTGTGTGAGCGAATAGACTTTGCACGGGAAATTTATTTTTCGGGTGTACTGTTTTATTCTAGAATGTTCGGGAACAGTTGTAGTGGTAAATCGAAGTTTTAAAGTACATCAGATCTCAGACGCGATAGCGTTTAGAAGCAAGTTTGCTTTGAGTTGTGTTAAAGATAGTATTTTAGAAAGTTATCATCGGATGATATGCCAATGATGTTGGTTGATTTCTGTGGTGACAGAAAAAATGAACTATCGTCTAGACGTCTAATCGCAATTCCTGCCACAATTAGGTATGACAGCTTTGTGATTTAGTCTGAGGACAAGTTGCCAATGTTACCAGTGAGAGAAATTTGTGTATTTTCGAAAACCCAGGTACGTTGAACAGTTTTTAGTCTCATAGCAAATAGATAAGTACAATAGACAAGTGACAGGCTAATGGGTGGAAGGATAACTTGGTAAAGCAGCATCCCTGGCGGTAGGACAGTCTCACTAAGTCACGCCAACTCAAAAATCAGAGATCAGAAGAAATAAGTCAGAACAAATAAAAGAAACAATGATTGAATACAATGAACATTATGACAAGTAGAATATTGACAACAGTGGTTCTCAAGCCATTACCACTGTGACGGATAGGATGAAATTCAGCTGTCCCTGAATTGACGGATGATAATAAGAGTATCCTTGAATAGCAAAGACCCCTGATTTTGTGTGAAACAAAATAGTCAACGTGGCTTCCACGCGTGCTAATTAGTATGCACAAGAGTAACGGGGATTTTCCCCCTCGCGGGCTAATTAGTATTAAACAGTTATCATGCGTGCAGCCAAGACATCGCTTTGTCTTAAAGTTGAGTTTAACCACGCCTACCGCCTTACCTTTAGAACGATTAGAATCAGCTACCCCTCTACACCTTTCTGTCATCCCGTCTAGTAGGAGTTGCCAAAGCTCATCGGGAGAGCGGTATCCTCAAAGACTGTGGTGGTCCCATGTCACGTAGGTTTTGATCATTAAATTGCCTATAGCGTCTTCCTATTCTTTCACCCGAATTCTTTAATTTTGTTATCTCTCTTTATTTCATTTTTCCTGTATATTTTGCATCCATTCGTTTGCGAAATATATTTTTTTCATACTATTCCTTAACGTTACCTGTTTCTTTTCTCAAAACGGAGAATCGCAATAGAGATTCTATTACATAGATGTCAGTAGACGAAAGGTGTGATTATGTTTCATACCCAGACTAAAGAGCAGACTTTTGGTCTACAATTTTTCACCTGACACTAGCGTAAGGTGTCAAACCCGGCATCCTCACAGTGCAGGAACGAGACAGCTGTCTACAGTTTGCAGAAACGCATGAGGTTTTTCGTTAGAAAAACCCGGCGTAGCGTGAAAAATCGATCCGCACTGGAGACAGGCTGTCTGAGATTTACAACTCACTCGTACTCTTGGTCACTGATGGCGATTTCGACACGCGTTTAGCTGACGTAAGTGTTGGGAGTAGGGGAGATAATTTCGCTTGGCGAAATAAGTTGGGGCCCTTTGTCTAATTTTAAGATATTAACCCTAGTTTGAAACTTTATTTCATTTCACTCAGTAACTTCGCAGTAAGACAGAACTAGCCTTCGTTCGATTTCTAAATAATCTCTGTTAATAGAGATGGCCTTTAGTTTGGTCGAAGTGGTTTAAGTTCTTAGTACTTCTGTGTTTGAGGTAAATATTATATACAATAGATATCTAGTATTTTGTGAAGTGATAAAGTGTTTAATCGCCTATTTCATTCTAAACTAGTTCTGTGTCCAGAGTGCTTAATTTATAGTTTGTATTATTTTTCTAGTGACGCATACAGTGGAAAGCAGAATAAATTATATTTCTAGCGTAACAAACATGTAGCGATGATGAATTTAGTTTAACTGCTAACTACTCAGTCGAGTATTTTTTTCTAAACTAACTTATAAATGCTAGATGCGACATCAGTGAATAGTGACGGAATACGCATGATATTCCTAATTCATGATGATCGAAATTTTATATAACTTATTTTTCGGGAAGTTTTAAAATTATAAGTCAAGCGGTCGGCTTGCTTTTTAAAATGTAAGTTATATTGAGTACATAATATGTAAATGATTTATATGTGCTTTTCCTTTTATACAGTGAAATACTGGGGTGACCCGAACTTTACCGGCATTTAATAAGAGTTTCATATTTGTGAAGAAATAGACAGTCCTTATTTTGAACCTCGTGGGTTTCTCAAGTAACACTGGTCTATCAGTGCATATGCCAACAGAGTTAGACAGAAATACTATATCCCACTAACGGGTTTCAAAGACTGTAATGATCAATACGGGGCCTTTGCGCCAGATCTTAAATTCTTTCATAAACTCTACGTAAATTTTCTGCCTGGCGGCGTGAATATTACAAGAAATAACATTAACATTGTCCGACTAGATTATTTTGTGGACAAATCTGTGGTGTGACCAAAGTAAATCCTATACTGAGAGAAGACACCGATCTGACATTCCTTAAATTCTAGAAATCAAAGCTAATGACATTGTGCTCTGCTAACTTTCATGCCTGGACTAATTTTATGTGACTTAATCAGACAATTGAAAAATTAGAACACCCAAGGAATCGTTCCCTGAGACAGAGAGTTCAGTACGTCTTTTGGAACTGGGGATTTCTTGGTCGATTACTGCATTTTCGGGTCTGTGTGAAGGTCCTAGAATTTATTATGTTCCCAGAGGCAGCGAGCAAAGTTGTAAGTATACAAGTGAGTACATGGCCATGGCTGAATGAATGAGTGTACGCAGGTCAGAGTGTTATTTTACCGTGTATATTGTCACCCATTTGCTGTCGTAATTTCTTTTTAATCTGCAGAATTTGTTGCTATTGCTATAGTTTTCTTTTTTCTTAGGCTAAATCAGATTATTCAACTCTGTTCATACATTTACGAGAAAGAAAGAAACCTCTTAGACTCAACCCTATGTATCTATAACTCTTTGGGCCATCATCTGTTCTCTTAACGGGGCTGTGGGCTAAACCTAGAGTTAAGATTCTAACGGGCTATCATCCTGGTAGCATTTTCTTGAATTTTTATGACTATTTGTATATGCTTTTCCTTGATGTATTTCTTTGGTGTTGTGAGAAGATTTTAAATGATAATTAAAAATCTCTCTTGAACTTAGAAATCGTGTTGGTCAGCTCGTTCTAATATATATATATATATATATCTTTTGTTCTAGATTCCCACGTCTGTGTGTTTAACTGTCGTCACGTGTACGTGCGTGCCCGTGAGTAGATAGAGATTTATGTAATATATATCTGTGGTTTAGACTGTCTGACTACTTTAGATCTGTCGTAGAAGATAGGTGAGAGAGAGAGAAAAGATTTCCTGCTCTCAGAGACAGCCTCTATACCACGATTCTATCATCTCACTTGGGAAATTCTATCGCCTTTTCACTAACTCTCACTGTGGCTATCGCTTATTCTAGTCTATACAGAAGGGACCAACCCAAGTCTTAATTTCCCTATCATAAAAATCTACGACAAATGGGGGCTCGTTACCGGGAATTGAACCCAAAATCCTAAGGCGCTACGACAAATGTGGTCTCGCCCGACGGATTTTTGAACTTAGAATAGGAAGACGAGTACGACAAATGTGGACTCGTCTATCTGGATTTTGAACTTAAGATTCTTTATTCTGAAATAGAGTAAGAGTGTGATGTCTTGTGAGTTGTTATATCTTTAAATAATTTATCCCCTAGACTAACGATCTGTTTACGGGCGTGCTGACCACACAAACTGACAAGTTTTTTCCACAGCATTTTGAATAATATACATTTGTGTTATAGGTTGATGTTGTCGGAATACATGTTAATTAATGATTTTGTAATACTAAACGCTGGTAAAGTGGTGAGTGTATAACATTCACTGGGTTTTGAAGAAGTAGGTGTTTGAGCAAAAGCTAAGGAGTGCGTTTCGGACTATTTGTCCAGATTAATTGCCTCCCTTACCCTAACTGTCTTCAGGGGTAAACTTGATAGTGGATGTTAAAATTAAGGGATAATTTTTCTCTTTAATTTTTACAATAATTATTTTGTTTCCACTGTAGCAACTTATTTTTCAGAAGTAATCTTAACTACCAGTTAGTTGGCGTAGTCGTGTTTTGCATTAGGTGCTTTATTGCCGATTAATAGCAGCGATAGTTAGATTTTATTTTGGAGGAGGTATCCCAGGGTTAAGTATTGTGGTGAAGTGGGATGTTATAAATATTTATAGGGGACTTAGTGTACTGACTGAGATCAGCTGTGAAGGTATCTATATCTATTAAGAGTAGTGTATTATAGATAACCTTACTTGCTACCACATATCTATATATCTCAGTCAGAATTATTCTGGAATAGTGTGATGACTACGTTATGTGTCTAGGGTATGTGTATGATGAAGTGTAAGTCACAACAACAGACAGATAAACAATTTAATTTAATCCACTACTCTTGACAACACTGTGACACTCACATACATATAACACTCTATGAGAATATCTTAAGGAGTCACTGATAACTTTTCAAATAACAATATGTATTCATTTTTGTCATAAAGGTATATGTGTCCTGATTCAAATACAAAGGAACCAGGAATCACAATCAATTTTAATTACAAGTATATGTACAGACTTTATCAATATGAATATTGTAGTGACGTATATTATTAAAAATATCCTATGTGTGTCAGTTGTGTAGTGGTAATATGAGGTAATACTGGTTTTGTTTTGTTCAAGCTCTGTTGGTATTTGTCATCATGACTTCAATAGTTTGTCTTAGGGACTAGTATTGGAGATGTTCTCAGTTCCTGATATTAAGACAATTAAATTCCCCTCTGAATGTTATTTTTACAAAGTTATTTCAAGATGAGGGGACATAATGTTGAGCTCAGCTGGCCAATCCGCTTATCTTGCGTGATGGCGGCAGGAAAGGACTCCTCTGCTCGAATTCTCCCCTGGGCTCTGGAGACACCTCACTGATAGCTAAAAGACCAAGGAGTATGCTGTCCGACTCTGGATTCAGCAAAGCTCTGACCAGGTGCTGCTCAGTACCATCAAGACCACGGTCCCTGAAATCAAGAAGGATGTACCTTCTACTTCATAACTAACTTATACTCTCTTTTACACTGATCACAACACATCACAAACATTGAGTTCAGAGCGTTAGGCCAACTGTCAGCTTCATCTGAAATACTTTATACCAGTATTTACCTCCTTAATGGTTACCACGCCTCTGCACTTCCAGCATTATTTCTTTCTAATCAATCATCCAGGTGTCAGTGTACTATTTGGCCATTCCATGCCGTTTTACTTCCCTCCGACACCCTCTGTTCAGGCTGGAGCATTATAGGCTTTATCTCCTGTTTGCCACTGAACTACACATATATATACAGGCATAAATTAACAATTTACATTCACTTTTCATTAAAAGATACTGAATGGTTCAAGCTTACCACAATTTCATGGAAATAAACACAGATACGTTGATTAGCAATGAATTCTGGCACAATTACTGGCACAAATTCCCATCTGCTTATGTTCCAGGCTTTTATTTGGCAAAATATGAGCTGGCTTCAACGCACTGATGCTTTATCAAGCTTATTTAAACAAGTGGTTTCGAACTAACGCTCCTAAGTGATTATATCAGCGAGTCTAGCCAATGATGCCCCGTTTCGACAAGTGTTTGAAAAAATGTTACCTTTCCCCGTCTCCCCTAACAACGAAAGATAGTATTTATAGCCCGACCAATCGTGGTTAGTCTTTCATTTGTTGCGCTCCAATCAATTTGGAGTTTACATGGTAGGTTATTTCTGTAACGCAAGGTTTTTTCAAACACGTTATAAAAAAATTTTATGAGCAGAAATGATTTCATGCTGTCAGGCATCCTCACTATTTTATTTTGGGTATAATTTATTAATTCCTGGACTATTTGCGTAACGTTTTACATATTCTTTGTCAGCAAACCCTAAGGAACCCAATTATACAAATTTAAAAGATCTACGTGGCTGCGTTCAAAATATGTATTCTCTACCTCCTGTTTCGAAGATGTGCTGTCTGGGTACTGTTATGTTTTCAACCGTAACCCCATCTATTGTTATCTTTCCTAATAAGCGTTTTTTATGATTTTAAAACCTAACTCTGGGAAGGGTAATGTATTTTATCACTGTCCGTCTGAAAAAAAAGTTAGTGCATGTAGTCTTACACGCGTGATGGCAGCATTTGTGTATCGCGCGACGCGTGTTTAATTTTGCATGCGTTCCCGATTTCATTCGCCCCTCTTTCTCTTTTTCTACTTTGAGTCCATCTGTTCGTTCGTTTTGGTAACGTAATATAATTAATGTAGGATTAATTTAGGTCATTACGCAGGGCCTCTCAATGTTTTTCCAAGAAATACAGCACACGTTTCATTGAAGAAAGCGGGTAATAATATAGTAAGCTTTTACTATCAACGTGAAAGCGTTACAATTTGCAGACGAAGCAGAAAACAAGGGGGATTTCGAGTACTGTCTTTGTGACAGCACTGTTCTTTACCATTCTTCTTCCTTTATTTATTATATGTATTTATTAGGCTTTATATTTACTTGATAATTTATATATGTGGATTAGAATATTCCACGACACCTCCCCTCTTAAAACAGACATTATATGTCAGTCCTTTATTCTATATACACATAGAGAAATTTATTATTATTTCTGGGGTTTACGGTGATTCTCATCACACGGATGGCGGCTTAAAAAATCCGCTCCCAAATTGGTTTTTCCAGATATATACTCAACGCTAAAATTATATGGAGCCAGAAGTAAAGACCATCGGAGTAACCTAGAGTTCTCATGCTTAGCCTGTGCCAGAAACGATAAAGGTTTGTGATCTGTTTGCAACTTAAATGCCTTCCCATATAGATAAATATTGAATTTCTTTATTGCCCATATTACTGCAAGACATTCTTTTTCGCTAGTTGAGTAGTTGATTTCAGCTTTATTCAACTTTCTGCTAGCATATGCCACTGGGCTTAATTCCCCATCCAATGCATCTGATTTCTGTAGTAGAGTTGCACCCAGTCCAATATTACTTGCATCCGTCCTTACTATGAATTCTTGACTTAAGTCAGGTAATTTCAAAATGGGTTTACTTGTGAGCTTTTCCTTCAATTCTTGGTAAGTCATTTCACATTGTGGTGTCCATGTAATGCGATCTGGATGTCCTTTACGTGTCAATTCAGTTAACGGTGCACATATGGAATTAAAGTTTTTGATATACTTCTGGTAGAAACCACATAATGAGACAAAGGATCTCACGTCCTTCTTGGTTTGTGGCCTCGGGGCTTTCTGTAGTTTCTCTAAATTCTTTGGGTCAGGGGTCATGTTTCCCTGATAAACTGTGTGTCCCAAAAATTCCAATTCTTTACATCCAACGCAACATTTGGTTGGTCGGGCTGTTAAATTTGCCTCCCTAAGTCGATCAAACAGCATGTTCAGAGAGTCAATGTGTTCCTCAAATGTTTCTGTTGCTATAAGGATATCATCCATAAAATTTGTTATACAGGGATTAATCAGAGGATCCAATAATTTTCTCATCATTCTAGAGAAGACACTAGGCGCATTCTTCAATCCAAATGGCAATCTATTAAACTCATAGTGTCCTTCTGAGGTACTAAAAGCTAGGTATGGTCTAACCTCAGGCTTTACTGGAATCTGATAGTATCCTTTACTCAGATCCACTTTTGAGAAATATTTAGCTTTATTTAGCCTGGCAAACAGCTGATTTGTATCCGGCAATGGATCCACCTGTCCTTCTGTAATAGCATTCAGTCTCCTGTAATCTATACAGAGTCTATGTTCTCCAGAGGGCTTCCTTAAGAGTACTACACCGGAGCTATACGAAGATTCACTGTGCGAAATAATTCCTTCCTTCAATAGATAGTCTATCTCTTCCTTCAAAGCTTTCTCCTTAGCAAACGGAATCGAATATGGTTTCATACAGACAGGTGTGGAGTCTATGAGTTTCATATCATATTCCAATAGGTTTGTATGCCCTGGTCGGTCTGTTAACACCTCTGCATGATTATTTAGAACCTGTTGCACTCTCTCTTTCTGAGTTTTCGTTAAATGTGTACTGATTTTTACCTGTGCTGCTGTCTCACAGGGGTGTAATGGATATTCAAATGATGAAAGTGGTTCCTTTTTCATCTCCATGGCGATGGACAAGGTCAACAAGTGTGTCTCTTCCTGATGTTCTCTTTCCAAATATTTCTTCAGGAGATTCACATGATAGATTTTTTCTTTCCCCTTCTTATCTATCTTATAATTTGTTCTAGACACCTTCTCTAGAACTGTATATGGACCCTGCCATCCAATTTGTAACTTATTCTGACTCCCGGGCAAAAGAAGCAGTACTTTCTCTCCCACAGTCAAATTTCTGTCTTTCGCCTTCCTGTTATAATAGGCAGCATGTTTCTTCCTGGCTTGTTTCAAATTTTCATTGGCAAGTTTCCAGCCAGTTTTTAATCGAGTGGTCAGCTCATTCACATATTGGTATGAAGATGTAATGTTTTCCTCTGCCTTTTCATCAGTCCACGTTCTTAACATAGCTTCGAGTGGACCTTTTATTGGCCTTCCAAACAATAATGTTGCCGGGGCCATACCGGTTGAACTATGGGGTACCTCCCGATAAGCAAAGAGGGCGGCGTGCAGGTACTGGTCCCATGTATCTGGTTTTTCGTGTGCCAACTTTCTCAGGATCGACATCAATGTGCCGTTAAATCTTTCCACTTGGCCGTTCCCTTGGGGATGATACACACTACAATGGAAGTGTTTGGCCTGGAAGATCCTGAAAACTTCTTCAGTTAGTTTCCCCTTGAACTGAGAGCCATTATCAGTCAAGATTTGATTGGGAAAGCCTAACCTTGTGAAAATTGTGAGCAATGCCTCGGCCACATGTTTTGAATCAATCGATGACAGGGCTACTGCCTCTCCCCACATAGAACAAGTGTCCACCAGAGTCAGAATGTAGCTGTTCCTTCTCTTGGTTCGGGTGAGAGGTCCCACAAGATCCACGGCAACTCTCTCAAAGGGTGTTCCCACTATGGGCATTTCCCCCAGAGTTGCTGGTGCAGTCCAATGTTTAGGTGCTACTCGTTGGCACTCTGGACAGGATTTTACATATCGTTTGATATCTTCAGTTATTCCTGGCCAGAAATAGTGACAAGCTATTCGCTGTCCTGTTGCGCTGATTCCCATATGACCACTGAAGGGAATCGCATGCCCTAGTTCCAACACTTTAGTCCTATATGAAGTGGGAAGGACCAGCTGTCCGTGACCATTGGATTCAGATCCAGCCTTCCTATATATCAGTTTGTTCTTCATATAAAACTCTCCCTTGCCTGGAGGTGTATGAGATTTGGGCAACTTCTTGAAACATGGCTTGAGTGTTTTGTCCTCAGCCTGTGCCTTCCTCATCTCATCTGGGTGAGTATTTATGGGATTATCCTCCTCCTTCTTTGACTGTGATCTGGTCTGCACTGTTGCCAATATCACAGGTCTCTTGGGATTCCCCAAGAAGACATATCTACACCCCAATATTAGAGGGTAGATTGGCTCATTTATCACTGCTGCTTTTATGATTCCTTCCACATATCGCGTTTTCACTTTTATTCGGGCGACGGGAAGTGTCATGGTAGCTACATCCTTGGTTGCAGTTTGAATCTCCACTGTTTCCGTGGTGTATTGATCGGCCTGCACCAGGTGAGAACTCACAACGGAATCGTAATCTAAACCGGTATCATATAAACATCTTATAGTGACACCATTACAGATGACATCTTCACACACTGGGGGGTGGTATGGTTCCTGTAATTCTTCAGGTTTGCCCTTCTTTTCCTTTTTCCCCGATGTCATAGCAGCAAAATGAGGAGGTTTCCTTCTACAATGGTCAGTGTCATGATTGTTCATCTTACAATTTTTACACCACCTTTTTCCTTGGTTGAAAGATTTTCTTTCATCATATTTCCTTTCATCGAATTGTGGGAATTTATTTTTATTGTCATACCGTGGCCTATCAAATTGGTGCTTACCTTTATTTTGATCCTTAGGATCAAATTTATTAAATTTCTGTGGTGCCCTAAAGTTATCCACTTGTTTCTTTTTATTACCTGTTACCTCTGCTTGAGCTGCTTGATACCTTTCAGCAACATTTAGTAACTCATCCAGCCTCTCTGCACCTTGTTCCATGAGAAACTTTCTCAGGTCTGGAGCCATGGACTCTCTTAATTGCTCTATAAGGACCATTTCCTTAAGATCTTGGGTTTTCCCCAGAGAAGTCCATTTCTCCAAGTATGTCTCTATTCGTGCAGAGAACTGGTGATAGGTTTCACCTGACAGTAGTTTAGCATTCCTAAATTTTTTCCTATAAAATTCTGCATTCTTTTCATACCTTAACAAAAGAGCCTGCTTTAGCATGTCATAATTTTCCTGATCACCTCTGCTCATTTTTGCAAAAACTTCATAAGCTGCCCCACGAAGTCCCTGAGATAACTTTAAGCTCCACCTTTCTCTCTCTAACCCATACGTGGTAGCTAATAGTTCATACCTATTTATATAGCTCTCAATATCATCGTCTTTCTCAACAAAGTGATCTAAATGAAAGTTCATAGCTGAGATTGAGGCTCCCTGAGTAACCGTAGCATCAGAGGCAAAGGGGCTGGCACCATTTTCAGGAGCATGGCCTTGAAACTCAAACTCCCTTAGTCGTAACTCATGTTCCCTTTGTAATCTTTTATCTTCTGCTTCCCTTTCTGCAGCTAATTTCCTCTCTTCCCTTTCTGCAGCTAATTTCTTCTCTTCTCTTTCTGCAGCTAATTTCTTCTCTTCTCTTTCTGCAGCTAATTTCTTCTCTTCTCTTTCTGCAGCTAATTTCTTCTCTTCCCTTTCTGCAGCCTGTCTTCTTTCCTCGGCTTCCCTTTCTGCAGCTAATCTTTTGTCTTCTCTTTCTGCTTCCAATTTCTTAGCCTCCGCCTCAATCTGCAACCTCTTAGTCTCAGCCTCAGCCTCAAACTGTAACTTCTTAATTTCCCTTTCAGCCTCTAACCTTCTTTCGGCTTCTTTTTCTAATCTTCTTTCTTCGCGTTCAATAAATTTGTCACATTCCGTCGTGACATAGGCAACCATAACTTGCCCATCTAATCCTAACTCTTTTGCAGTCTGTACAGCAGCAGATCGAAACTTGGCCAGGTCCGCCATTGTCTATCAGGTAAATTTCTACAATGTCTAACCAACAATTTAATCTCTAAATATATCTAATGGACAACACAGGCACCGTGAGCTCAACCTTATTTAATTCCACCCAAGGATACCTTTTAATTCTTATATTCCCTGAAGTGAATTACCCCCAATATTTTTAATAGGGAAAGATTCAAAATCCCAAGAGCGAGACCCCAATATATGTGGTGAAGTGGGATGTTATAAATATTTATAGGGGACTTAGTGTACTGACTGAGATCAGCTGTGAAGGTATCTATATCTATTAAGAGTAGTGTATTATAGATAACCTTACTTGCTACCACATATCTATATATCTCAGTCAGAATTATTCTGGAATAGTGTGATGACTACGTTATGTGTCTAGGGTATGTGTATGATGAAGTGTAAGTCACCACAACAGACAGATAAACAATTTAATTTAATCCACTACTCTTGACAACACTGTGACACTCACATACATATAACACTCTATGAGAATATCTTAAGGAGTCACTGATAACTTTTCAAATAACAATATGTATTCATTTTTGTCATAAAGGTATATGTGTCCTGATTCAAATACAAAGGAACCAGGAATCACAATCAATTTTAATTACAAGTATATGTACAGACTTTATCAATATGAATATTGTAGTGACATATATTATTAAAAATATCCTATGTGTGTCAGTTGTGTAGTGGTAATATGAGGTAATACTGGTTTTGTTTTGTTCAAGCTCTGTTGGTATTTGTCATCATGACTTCAATAGTTTGTCTTAGGGACTAGTATTGGAGATGTTCTCAGTTCCTGATATTAAGACAATTAAATTCCCCTCTGAATGTTATTTTTACAAAGTTATTTCAAGATGAGGGGACATAATGTTGAGCTCAGCTGGCCAAATCAGCTTATCTTGCGTGATGGCGGCAGGAAAGGACTCCTCTGCTCGAATTCTCCCCTGGGCTCTGGAGACACCTCACTGATAGCTAAAAAGACCAAGGAGTATGCTGTCCGACTCTGGATTCAGCAAAGCTCTGACCAGGTGCTGCTCAGTACCATCAAGACCACGGTCCCTGAAATCAAGAAGGATGTACCTTCTACTTCATAACTAACTTATACTCTCTTTTACACTGATCACAACACATCACAAACATTGAGTTCAGAGCGTTAGGCCAACTGTCAGCTTCATCTGAAATACTTTATACCAGTATTTACCTCCTTAATGGTTACCACGCCTCTGCACTTCCAGCATTATTTCTTTCTAATCAATCATCCAGGTGTCAGTGTACTATTTGGCCATTCCATGCCGTTTTACTTCCCTCCGACACCCTCTGTTCAGGCTGGAGCATTATAGGCTTTATCTCCTGTTTGCCACTGAACTACACATATATATACAGGCATAAATTAACAATTCACATTCAATTTTCATTAAAAGATACTGAATGGTTCAAGCTTACCACAATTTCATGGAAATAAACACAGATACGTTGATTAGCAATGAATTCTGGCACAATTACTGGCACAAATTCCCATCTGCTTATGTTCCAGGCTTTTATTTGGCAAAATATGAGCTGGCTTCAACGCACTGATGCTTTATCAAGCTTATTTAAACAAGTGGTTTCGAACTAACGCTCCTAAGTGATTATATCAGCGAGTCTAGCCAATGAGCCCCCGTTTCGACAAGTGTTTGAAAAAATGTTACCTTTCCCCGTCTCCCCTAACAACGAAAGATAGTATTTATAGCCCGACCAATCGTGGTTAGTCTTTCATTTGTTGCGCTCCAATCAATTTGGAGTTTACATGGTAGGCTATTTCTGTAACGTAAGATTTTTTTTCAAACACGTTATAAAAAAATTTTATGAGCAGAAATGATTCCATGCTGTCAGGCATCCTCACTATTTTATTTTGGGTATAATTTATTAATTCCTGGACTATTTGCGTAACGTTTTACATATTCTTTGTCAGCAAACCCTAAGGAACCCAATTATACAAATTTAAAAGATCTACGTGGCTGCGTTCAAAATATGTATTCTCTACCTCCTGTTTCGAAGATGTGCTGTCTGGGTACTGTTATGTTTTCAACCGTAACCCCATCTATTGTTATCTTTCCTAATAAGCGTTTTTTATGATTTTAAAACCTAACTCTGGGAAGGGTAATGTATTTTATCACTGTCCGTCTGAAAAAAAAGTTAGTGCATGTAGTCTTACACGCGTGATGGCAGCATTTGTGTATCGCGCGACGCGTGTTTAATTTTGCATGCGTTCCCGATTTCATTCGCCCCTCTTTCTCTTTTTTCTACTTTGAGTCCATCTGTTCGTTCGTTTTGGTAACGTAATATAATTAATGTAGGATTAATTTAGGTCATTACGCAGGGCCTCTCAATGTTTTTCCAAGAAATACAGCACACGTTTCATTGAAGAAAGCGGGTAATAATATAGTAAGCTTTTACTATCAACGTGAAAGCGTTACAATTTGCAGACGAAGCAGAAAACAAGGGGGATTTCGAGTACTGTCATTGTGACAGCACTGTTCTTTACCATTCTTCTTCCTTTATTTATTATATGTATTTATTAGGCTTTATATTTACTTGATAATTTATATATGTGGATTAGAATATTCCACGACAAGTATATCATCTTTTATTTGGTATTTTCTCGTAAGTGGTAGGAACCAGTGTATCCTTTTTCCTATTTTCTTTCTCAGTTACTGACATAATATGGCCGAGAGGGCAAAGCTTAGACAACTCCTCAGGGACGAAGCGAGAGAGGAGGGACTGGAAGGAGAGGAAGCGAAAGCATTTGTCAGAGACGAACTCGAGAGATATGATGCGGAGAGGAAAGCAGCTGAAGCTTTACAACAGAAGAAGATGGATGAGGAAATGGAAATTCGCAGGGCGAACGAACGAGAGAAGGAGAGACAGCATGAGGAACGAGAGAAGGTGAGACAGCACGAGGAAAGAGAAAATGAGCAACGACGACAGCATGAGCTGGCGCTTAAGACTCTAGAGTTCCAAAGCCGTCGGGCTGCCTCTACCTCCAGCAATGGAGAGTCTTCTCCTCATTCTTCCTTAACTGATCCTTCTAACAGTCAATCTACTCATCTCTCTGCTATGTCTTTTCCGCTAGAATCTTTCACTTGTCCAAATGAGAAGATTGACACTTGGCTAGAAAAATTTGAGAAAATTGCAACTCTGTATGGTTTAGAGAGGTCGCGTTGGAACATGAAGCTTTCTCAGGCGCTGAAAAGCAGTGCGTATGATGTTTACGCCAAACTGGAAAGCAGCCAACAAGACAACTATGATCTGTTGAAGAAAGCGTTACTGGAGCGCTTTGAAATGAACGCTTGCAAATTTTTGCAACTGTTTCGCAACAGCAGGAAAGAGAATTCTGAAACTTTTCAGCAGTTCTCATCTCGTTTGAAGGGATATCTGACAAAGTGCCTAGAGCTCTCGCAGCTCCCCTCTACCTATGAAGGTCTTGAGGAATTTGTTTTAACAGAACAAATAAAGAACACATTGTCTGCAGATACCCGGAGATTTCTAGCTGAGCAGGGTGCAGAAAAGCTCGAAGACATCTTAGAGAAATCTGAGCGTTACCATAATGCGCTGGCTGAACTACCGGCCACAAAGCGGAAACTGACAGAGGAGCATTTTCGAAAAAAATAATCTACATCAACTTTCTCATGCGTCGAATCAGGGTAACCACAGAGAAACTGGACCTCAAAACCCCCCTCCTGAAAAATCCAAGTTCTACAAGAACAAGTACCCCAACCACCCCAAACAGTCTGATCAACCCGACCGTCCATCATGGCAGCGTGGCCAGAAAGGTCAAGGTGGCAAAGGGAGAACCCCTGAGCACGGGACATATGATCAGACCGAGCACACCGAGCCAAAGCGCATCGGATGCTTATTAACAGTCTCGCAAGGCGGAATTATTGACAGTGATTCCCAACCTGTTGGGGATAGACCCTCAACGCGAGGTACTGTTACATTGAACGGTTCTCAAACTTCTTTTTTATTTGACACGGGGCTTTCTTATGATTGCATTGTTGCCAGAAACCTGGTCAAACCCGGTCAAGAGACAGCAGAGACCGTCCAACTTTGTGGAGTTCGTAAGAGTGATGCACCTACAGCGCTTCCCATCGCATTGGTGGAGATACACTCTGACTTCGTCAGAGGTGTGATCAAAGCGGCTGTTATGGATGATCCCATCTACCCAGTCATACTTGGCGGGAGATACGTGTGTATTGGGAAACCGGAAGAGCCGATTGTGGCAGCAGTAACTACAAGAGGGCAAACCAAGAAGGAACGGGAGCCTGCGCCTAATTTGTTACCCATGGAACTTAAAGAAGCGCAATACAAGGACCCTACTTTGGCACCCTGCTTTAGGAAACTGCCCATGGGGAAGGAACCCAAACAGCACGGGGACATTTTTTCTGAGGATGGCGTACTTTATCGGAGAACGGGCAAGCCTGACCAAGGTTACAACCAGCTCCTAGTACCGAAACAGTACAGAAGCCAAATCCTAGAAATGGGGCACTCTCTTCCCTTCAGCGGACATATGGGACAGAACGCCACAAACCAACGGATAACCACTCATTATTGGTGGCCAGGAGTAAATACTGATATTATCAGATATGTCAAATCCTGTGCCCAGTGCCAACGTGTGCCACCCAAGCAACGGGCACCCCCAGTCTCTTTGGGTGAAATGCCAATAGTGGGTACACCATTCGAACGGGTTGTGATCGACATTTTAGGGCCTTTCGAAAGGACTAAAACAAGGAGCAGGTTCATCCTGACCTTAGTCGATACATGCACTTTATGGGCAGAAGCTATCCCGCTAACATGCGCAGATGCCAAGCATGTCGCAGAAGCCCTAGTGCAGATTTTCACTCGGTTGGGATTCCCGCAGCAAGTGTTGACGGATAACGGATCTCCATACCGAAACCTGTTGATGGATGAGATCGTGAAGATCTTGAGGACCAAACACATCTACACAAAGCCATATACTCCGGCCGGAAATGGGCTCGTGGAACGTGCTAATGGAAACCTCAACATGATGCTAAGTAAACTGGCACAAGTGAAACCTGAAGATTGGGATCTTTGTATTCCGGGAGCTCTATTTGGCTACAGAGAATATCCTCATACTTCCACGGGATTTCCGCCAGCTACACTCTTATTCGGCAGATCCATTAAGGGCCCGCTTGAAGCCTTACTTCAGTCTCTGACAGACGAGAAGGCGGATGAGACAGTGGTCTCAGCAAGTAAATATGTGTCGGTTTTAAAGGAAAGGTTGAAACTAGGGTGGGACCTAGCAACGACTAACTTTAAGCGAGCACGCACAAAGCACGCAAACCGATACAAGAAAGTCGCGAAAGAAAAAGAACTGGAAGCAGGAGAGAAAGTTTTGGTGTTACTCCCTACCGGAAACAACCAACTGAAGATCGGATGGCAAGGGCCGTTTACCGTCCTGAAAAAGATTTCTAAGGCTAACTACCAGATCTCTATTCAAGGAAAGGAGAAGGTTTTCCATTTAAATCTGTTAAAGAGATACTTGGAAAGACCAGTGCCAACCTCCGACCATCTCCTGACGATCGCCAAAGCTGACGAAGATGATGATAGTGGCAGGGATATTCCACCGCAATCACATGAAATCTTTCAAAAATGTCAAAAGCGGCGACGCTCTTTCAAGCGCGCATGGGAGACATTCCAGAGGAAGGAAACTGTGGGGAGTAGACTTGAGTAGGAATTGGACAGAGATGGAGGGGGAAGATGAGAGGGAAGAAGACAGACACCCCGAAGCTACGGTTATAGGAAATTTAATTCCATAACGTAGACATGGAGTGCTTCCATATCTTAAGGGGGGACGTTCTGTCACGTAGGTTTTGATCATTAAATTGCCTATAGCGTCTTCCTATTCTTTCACCCGAATTCTTTAATTTTGTTATCTCTCTTTATTTCATTTTTCCTGTATATTTTGCATCCATTCGTTTGCGAAATATATTTTTTTCATACTATTCCTTAACGTTACCTGTTTCTTTTCTCAAAACGGAGAATCGCAATAGTGATTCTATTACATAGATGTCAGTAGACGAAAGGTGTGATTATGTTTCATACCCAGACTAAAGAGCAGACTTTTGGTCTACTATTTTTCACCTGACACTAGCGTAAGGTGTCAAACCCGGCATCCTCACAGTGCAGGAACGAGACAGCTGTCTATAGTTTGCAGAAACGCATGAGGTTTTTCGTTAGAAAAACCCGGCGTAGCGTGAAAAATCGATCCGCACTGGAGACAGGCTGTCTGAGATTTATAACTCACTCGTACTCTCGGTCACTGATGGCGATTTCGACACGCGTTTAGCTGACGTAAGTGTTGGGAGTAGGGGAGATAATTTCGCTTGGCGAAATAAGTTGGGGCCCTTTGTCTAATTTTAAGATATTAACCCTAGTTTGAAACTTTATTTCATTTCACTCAGTAACTTCGCAGTAAGACAGAACTAGCCTTCGTTCGATTTCTAAATAATCTCTGTTAATAGAGATGGCCTTTAGTTTGGTCGAAGTGGTTTAAGTTCTTAGTACTTCTGTGTTTGAGGTAAATATTATATATAATAGATCTCTAGTATTTTGTGAAGTGATAAAGTGTTTAATCGCCTATTTCATTCTAAACTAGTTCTGTGTCCAGAGTGCTTAATTTATAGTTTGTATTATTTTTCTAGTGACGCATACAGTGGAAAGCAGAATAAATTATATTTCTAGCGTAACAAACATGTAGCGATGATGAATTTAGTTTAACTGCTAACTACTCAGTCGAGTATTTTTTTCTAAACTAACTTATAAATGCTAGATGCGACATCAGTGAATAGTGACGGAATACGCATGATATTCCTAATTCATGATGATCGAAATTTTATATAACTTATTTTTCGGGAAGTTTTAAAATTATAAGTCAAGCGGTCGGCTTGCTATTTAAAATGTAAGTTATATTGAGTACATAATATGTAAATGATTTATATGTGCTTTTCCTTTTATACAGTGAAATACTGGGGTGACCCGAACTTTACCGGCATTTAATAAGAGTTTCATATTTGTGAAGAAATAGACAGTCCTTATTTTGAACCTCGTGGGTTTCTCAAGTAACACTGGTCTGTCAGTGCATATGCCAACAGAGTTAGACAGAAATACTATATCCCACTAACGGGTTTCAAAGACTGTAATGATCAATACGGGGCCTTTGCGCTAGATCTTAAATTCTTTCATAAACTCTACGTAAATTTTCTGCCTGGCGGCGTGAATATTACAAGAAATAACATTAACATTGTCCGACTAGATTATTTTGTGGACAAATCTGTGGTGTGACCAAAGTAAATCCTATACTGAAAGAAGACACCGATCTGACATTCCTTAAATTCTAGAAATCAAAGCTAATGACATTGTGCTCTGCTAACTTTCGTGCCTGGACAAATTTTATGTGACTTAATCAGACAATCGAAAAATTAGAACACCCAAGGAATCGTTCCCTGAGACAGAGAGTTCAGTACGTCTTTTGGAACTGGGGATTTCTTGGTCGATGACTGCATTTTCGGGTCTGTGTGAAGGTCCTAGAATTTATTATGTTCCCAGAGGCAGCGAGCAAAGTTGTAAATATACAAGTGAGCACATGGCCATGGCTGAATGAATGAGTGTACGCAGGTCAGAGTGTTATTTTACCGTGTATATTGTCACCCATTTGCTGTCGTAATTTCTTTTTAATCTGCAGAATTTGTTGCTATTGCTAGAGTTTTCTTTTTTTCTTAGGCTAAATCAGATTATTCAACTCTGTTCATACATTTACGAGAAAGAAAGAAACCTCTTAGACTCAACCCTATGTATCTATAACTCTTTGGGCCATCATCTGTTCTCTTAACGGGGCTGTGGGCTAAACCTAGAGTTAAGATTCTAACGGGCTATCATCCTGGTAGCATTTTCTTGAATTTTTATGACTATTTGTATATGCTTTTCCTTGATGTATTTCTTTGGTGTTGTGAGAAGATTTTAAATGATAATTAAAAATCTCTCTTGAACTTAGAAATCGTGTTGGTCAGCTCGTTCTAATATATATATATATCATTTGTTATAGATTCCCACGTCTGTGTGTTTAACTGTCGTCACGGGTACGTGCGTGCCCGTGAGTAGATAGAGATTTATGTAATATATATCTGTGGTTTAGACTGTCTGACTACTTTAGATCTGTCGTAGACGATAGGTGAGAGAGAGAGAAAAGATTTCTTGCTCTCAGAGACAGCCTCTATACCACGATTCTATCATCTCACTTGTGGAATTCTATCGCCTTTTCACTAACTCTCACTGTGGCTATCGCTTATTCTAGTCTATACAGAAGGGACCAACCCAAGTCTTAATTTCCCTATCATAAAAATCTACGACATCCCAGAAGAACGAAGCAGTTTTTCACACCTACGGTTTACACGTTTAAATTTCTGCCGGACCGAGAGATACAGGGGGAAATCGAACGAAGGAGAGACGGGAAAGTCTAGCGGCAAAACAGAAAAGTTTCCTGAATCAAATAAGGCGTGAAACTTAGCATGTAGCTATTACTTTTCATTAACTACATATTGATATCGCTGAAAAATGCAGTTATCATTCGTGCCCTGATAGTTGAAGGAGTAACTAGCTTATACGAGAATCTTACAAGATTTCTTTGGAGTTCTTATATATAGTAGTGAATTCATTCTGGTGCTACGGTAATATATTAGTCTTGAGTGATTTAGTCGTTTATTTTCTTCATTTATTTCACTGGATTTTTGTGTTAATTTACACCTTTTAAATAAACCCATCACAAAGTTTTCCAGATGTAAATTAAATAATATAACTATCCGTTATTTCCCGAGATAATAGATGTGTAACATAATCTTAAACGCTAGGCGAGCGAAATTGGTTATTAACCTTTTATTTCTATTTCATCTTGTGTCAATTTTGAGTAATTAACTGTTCATAGCTAGTGGTAATTAAATCGATACATTGGCTAGTCACTCGTGTAATTTCTTTAAATATAAATAATTAAATACCAGAGTGATTTGTACAGGTCTTACCTATAAAACGGGGGTGTTAGAATAATTATAGTAGAATTACCTGTTTTATATATTTTCTTTTATACAGGTGGTCATACCTTTTTTCGATCCAACGGTTTTTAATATATAGAGAGTCATGTTAAGATGGCTTATGGCATCCCAAAGTATATGTTCCAAACATAATAACATTGACTATACCAAAATCTGATTGTTGGAGACTCTTATAAGTCCTTCGCAAAACCAGAACGGTCAAGTGTTCACTGGTGTTAAAAATTTAACTGGAACGGGACAATGCCAGATATATTATAATAAATCATATAAAGTTCCCTGGCCTGATGAGGCAGAACTTTCTGCACGAATTTATTTAATTAAACCCAGAGGACAGTAACCATTATTTCTACCACCAACTTCTCAGAGAACCTTTACAGCTATTTCTTTTCCGAGAACAGCCTGGGAGTAACATTCTGCTGTGTGAGATATTTCCCAGTCATTACGACAGAATCCTAGAACAAAACAAACTTATTCCTAATTTAAATACCTGCAAACCCGACGAAGAAGACCCGCCAGGAAAATTATAAACTAACGCACCCATCCAGCGAAAACTCCGAGAGAAAATAGCAGTGCCTATACGGAGGTCTCTGGGGCTGAACGGGTCAAAATTAGCAAGACATATAATAGTCTTTAATCCATTTGTGTTTGATAAATTCCTTGGATATGTGCAGTGTCGGCAGAGGGTAAGTTTGCCTGTTGTGAGCGCTCACTGTATGAATGCTGAGAGTGAAAAAACGGAACGAAATAATTCAGTTTTCTTAAGTTTACTACTAATATAACACCTTCCTTTGTTTTATCTATTCTCTCACTAAGTCTGAAGGCCCACGGGAAAGTTAAATTAAGGACATATCCTATATACCGGTCCCGTCTACCCCACTCCCATTGTCAATCAATTGTTTGATCTGTTGGGCAAACACACATCGGGTGGGATCATTTTCCTAGTTTTTTCCATGTTCCAGAGGGAGGGTCTAAGAGAATATATATTGTTTATTTATTTTCCCTTTATGTAACTAATAATTTCACCTGATGACATGATAACGATGTATTAACTGTTGTAATCTATTTTTCTTTCTAAAGATATAATAAATTGTATAACCCTTAAGCTATTAGTTTTGGTCAAAACCCATCCCTGATATATATATTATATGTGCCCATAGTTCCCTGTTCGTTTCTACGTATGTACGTATTGATGTCACAAAATTGTTTGTGTGTGCGTACGAGAGGATAGTGTATTAGAATCAGTATCTAGTGGAAAAAATACGTCTCCATTTAAGTGTGTCGTACTAGATAGGTTGGGCTGAGCAATTACTCAATCCAAGACTGTAATTTTTCCTACACTCTGTAACTCGTAAACAGGACTATTTCTCACACCTTTCTTTCACCTAGATTTCACCATCTCACCTCTGCTCGATTGGGACCATAACAATAAGGCCTATCTATAAAACTTACGACAACCACCATAACCACTAGAGACAGTATGAGTACAGAAACAGCGACAGATAGAGAGAGTGTCTAATCTCTGACCTTTGTATTATTACCTACTGGAAATTTTGCTGTATAAAGTCTGCCAGCCTCATGAAGAAGGTTGGGCATATCCTATTTTCCAACCTTTTCGATCATGTAAATAAAGTTCAACATTTGCTTGTTACTGCTGTCAGAGTGAAGTCATTCATCAACTGTTGAAATCATTCATCAACTGTCAGTACGTGAACTGTTGTCGTCTTGAGAGAAAGACGTCAATCATTACTGCAAAATAAGATGCCTTCTGTTTAGGGTAGAGATACGAACCCTATACGATCACAAAACAGAGAAGCAGGAAATAGTAGACAAGTAATCATACACGGCCACACTTGTAATCAGTTCCACATTAATGATCATGTCATACCAACAGGTCGTATATTCCGGGATTTGCCGTACATCGTGCGTTGCTTCCGTACTGATATAACATGAATGAGTCTCGCTGAGGGCTTTCTCATACAAGAGGTCGTGACAAAACTCACGTTAAACAGCTTATTTGTTTATGTTGCTAGCATTAAATGTCTTAATGCCTTTGAGATTTTTTTACACTCATTTCTATCTTGTGGTATGTTTCCAGCATTTACAGAGAATTAGAAAATAATACTTTGTTTCTTTGTGTTCACAGTCAAGCGATCTCACGGATGAGCAAGTGGCAGGTCTGTATATTTTTTACTTCTTCAATCTGTTTGCAAGTGTGTATGCAAGAGAGAGGCAAAGGCAAAGTGGAAGGATGAAAAATGTTAAAACGAGAGTGAAAAAGAGAGAGAGAGAAACAAAGAGATAGATAGATAGATAGATAGATAGATAGATAGATAGAGAGAGAGAGAGAGAGAGAGAGAGAGAGAGAGAGAGAGATGGGGACAAGTACAATACGATTATGAGAGTCGAAAGTGGAGGACATGAATCTTATTGTGGCGAGATGGATGTTTGATAGAAAAATAAAGAAAGTAGTTTCCAGAACTGGAGAAGAGAACTGGTGAACAAGATGTAGGGATGGCACAGGACTAGACAGGTAGTTAACTGCACAGTTCTAGATGGTAGCTGTAGAAGAGAACTGTGTAGCTAGTCACCTTCTCGCTAAACCTATCTTATGTACCCATTAGCGCGTATGCACCAACTATGACAAACCAGGATGACGTCAAGGATAAGTTTTACGAAGAACTACATGCAGTCATTGCATCAGTTCCCAAAGCAGATAAGCTTATTATTCTTGGTGACTTTAATGCAAGAGTAGGCTCAGATAACATCTCCTGGAATGGCACTATCGGAAAGTACGGCGTGGGTCGCTGTAACAGCAATGGACTTCTTCTCCTCCAGACTTGCGCAGAACATAACCTCCTTGTCACCAACACCATTTTTCGACTTCCTATCCGCAACAGGACCTCCTGGATGCACCCTCGCTCGAAGCATTGGCACCTAATTGACTATTTAATTGTTAGGAAGAAGGACAGGCAAGATGTCCGGGTGACCAAGTCCATGTGTGGTGCCGAATGCTGGACTGATCATCGCCTCATTGTGTCTAAACTTAAAATTCGTATCCAACCTGCCAGGCGCCCTCAGGGAAAGAAAACTCAAAAAAGGCTGGATATTACCAAACTAAAGAAGACAAAAATTAAACAGTCATTCACTGACACCCTAGAAGACCGTCTCAAATCTATCTCGTTAGACGGCCAAAGTGCGGAAACAAATTGGACAGCCCTAAGCGAGCAGATCTACAACACTGCTACAGAGGTCCTGGGTCCCGCCATCAAGAAACAAAATGACTGGTTTGATGAGAACTCAGATGATATAAAGAAGATGTTGGCTGAGAAACACCATCTCCATAAAGCATATTTAAATGATCCAAAATCTACATCCAAGAAAGACGCTTTCAACAACATGCGTAGAATCGTCCAACATAAACTACGCCAGATGCGGGATTCATGGCTGAGTAATAAAGCAGATGAGCTCCAAGGCTTTGCTGACAGCCATGAATTGAAATATTTTTACCATGCACTCAAAGCGGTCTATGGTCCAACATCATCAGGATCATTTCCCCTCCTTAATGCAGATGGAAAAACACTAATTACAGACAAGGAAAAAATTCTCCAACGCTGGGTCGAACACTTTAATAATATTCTGAACCAGCCATCATCTATTAATGATGAAGCCATCAACCGACTGCCCCAAATTCCTATAAATGAAGCACTAGATGATATACCGACTTTGGAGGAGACTCAAAAAGCGATTCGTCAACTTTCTAGTGGAAAGGCCCCCGGCTCCGATTCAATTCTGCAGCCTGAATAGGTGCAATTCCTGTTGAAGTCTATAAAGATGGCGGTACAGTTCTGATAGAGAAACTTCACATGATCTTCCAGCAAATGTGGCAGAGTGAAACCATCCCACACAATCTCAAGGATGCGTCAATTATACATCTTTATAAACGTAAAGGTAATCTCCAAGACTGTAACAATCATCGAGGCATCTCACTACTATCAATCGCTGGGAAGATATTTGCCAGAATCCTTCTTAATCGCCTTACGGCTCATCTTGACAAAGGTCTTCTACGTGAAAGTCAGTGTGGATTCCGGAAAGAACGTGGAACCACCGATATGGTGTTCGCTGCAAGACAGCTTCAAGAAAAATGCCAAGAACAGCACTGTGACCTGTACACAGCTTTCATCGACTTGACAAAGGCGTTCGACACGGTCAGTAGAGAGGGTCTATGAAAGATCATGGCAAAATACGGCTGCCCAAAGAAATTTATCTCAATAGTGCAGCAGCTGCATGATGGAATGCAGGCTAGAGTTCAGGAAAACGGTGAGCTATCGGAGCCTTTCCCAGTCTCAAATGGAGTTAAACAAGGGTGTGTACTTGAACCGACTCTTTTCAGTATCATGTTTTCTGCTATGCTGACTGATGCTTTCAGAGACGGGGACACTGGTATCGACATCAGATATCGTATTGATGGAAAATTGTTTAACCTTAGGAGGCTTCAAGCAAAAACCAAGGTCAAATCACACACCATCAGGGATCTTCTGTTTGCTGACGATTGTGCCCTCAGTGCTGGCTCAGAGGCTGATCTGCAGCGTAGCGTTGATAGATTCTCCGAAGCCTGCTCCAACTTTGGGCTTACCATCAACACGGGGAAAACAGAAATCATGTACCAACCAGCTCCTGGCACAATTTATACTGAGCCAGTCATCAAGGTAACTGGTGAAAAACTGAATGTTGTGAACAGGTTCACATACCTTGGTAGTACACTATCCCAGAACATCGTCATTGATGATGAGGTGAACACCAGGATCTCCAAAGCCAGCAGCACATTTGGCAGACTATACACCAACGTTTGGCATCGAAGTGGCATTAGTCTACAGACAAAGCTGAAGGTATACAGAGCTGCGGTGCTTCCAATGCTGCTTTATGCATGTGAAACATGGACTGTATACAGGCGCCACGTAAAAAAGCTCAACCACTTCCATACAGTCTGTCTCAGGAAGATAATGAACATCAAATGGCAAGACAAGATCCCGGATACCGCCGTTCTTGACAGAGCTGGTATCCCTAGCATCGATACTATTCTGATGCAGTCACAGATTCGCTGGGCAGGTCATGTAGTCCGCATGCCAGACCATCGACTGCCAAAGATACTCTTTTATGGTGAGATGCAGAAGGGTAGACGCTCCCATGGTGGCCAGAAAAAGCGCTTCAAAGACACACTTAAGGCTTCATTAAAAACCTTTGACATAAACCCAGACACATGGGAAGCTGCTGCGCAAGACCGAACTGCCTGGCGCACATCTCTTCGTAAAGGTGCAGTGGCATGCGAATCTTCCAGAAGAGCAGCAGCGGAACAGCGGAGACAAGCTAGAAAAGATCGTGAAATAAAACCTTCACATGAAGCAAACATTCCCTGCCCACACTGTCCGAGATCCTTCCAGGCCCGCATCGGGCTCATCAGTCACCTTCGTACTCATAGACTATCCTAACATCCTAATAATTGGATGAACAGAGTGGTCTTCATCACCTGTGATGGACGAACAACAATCTTATGTACCAAGGGTGTTATATACAAATGTGAATGCAGCTCATATTTATCCCCTACCAATTTTAAATTATTAATATTTCTGTTACCACACAACAAAATTGTAACTGCAAATTTAAATAATTCAATAAGTGAAGTTATAAACAAATCAATGCACTTTTAAAAAAATTAATGATGTAAAGTAACAAACTAGCACCTTGGTATATCAATTTCTTACAAGATTTTCTTGCTTACTTAGTCGTTCCCCTTCTAACGTGAGGTGAAGAGGTTTGGGAGAGAGAGCGCCGGACTATCCTATCGGCTGTCTTCCTCCTGGCCTGGTTCCATTCTAGTCCTCGGTCCTTCAAAGATTGTCTAATGTTGTCCTCCCAGCGGACTCTGGGTCATCCTGGGGGTCTGGATACCTGGCTCTTTGTTTCCCATGCTTGTCGTGGTAGCCGATATTCTCCCATTTTGCAGACATAGCCAAACCATCTTAGTTGGGACTGTTCTACTTGGGTCTGCAGGGGATGGAATTTTAGGCCTTGACGAATCGTCTGGTTGCGGACCATATCTCTTCTTGTTACTTCAACCACCTTCCTCAGATACCTCATTTCTAAGGTTTGGATCTGGCTTTTGTGGGGGGCCGGGTGTAAAATGGTCTGACATTATGTGGCGTGATGTTAGTTAGTACTTCACGTTGCGGTTGTATTTAGCATTTTTCTTATATCTTCTTCCAAATTTTATCATCTTAATTCTTAATTCGAAGAATAGTACATCTTCTGTATGTACGAACTGTCAAGTGTACAAAGAAGCTAATAAAAGTTTGTTTAATTCTCTCAAGAAATGTGCTGTAGCAGACACTGGGCGTTCTTCGAAAGTGAAAATGAATGAACTCCGAAATAAATGAGGACATTAGGCAGCAGAGACGGTTTTCGTGGTCTTATTTTTGTTCTACTCTGTTTATTTTCCATTTTTATTCTCATCATTTGTTCAGGATGTTTTTACAGTACAGCGTTCATGGATGATGACGACGTCGATTGTCTGTTCAATTCCCTGTCTGATAACGGTCGTTCGGACTTATAGTTCGGAAATAAAGTTGTCTTCTGTTCTTTGCATTTCACATGTCGGTCACCAGTCAAGTTTTCTTTTCTGTGTTACGATCTTTTCCCCTGCTCTCGGCGTTATTTATTTATTTAATGTAGTCGTGCAAGATCAAGTCGGACCGTGAACTCCCAGGTTAATCATTTAACAGATTCTTCGTCATTTATTATTTTTCTTGAGTTAAAACGCTAGATTGTCAGATACGTTTGCCAAATCTGAGCAATATGAACCTATTTTTAAGCACATCGAATTGTGGACAACCTTGGAAAGGTAGCTATTTCTTATGGCGATCGCGATAGGAAGATCTAGGAGAAACGAGTTAATTTACTCACGTGTAAGCCTTTTTTTTCTATATTTTCTGTAGAAATTTGATCTGCTTCATAGCTTCTGTCATGGTTTATGTCGTACATTTTTAGATAGGCTAGAGATTTATTTGGTCCCGTCTGAGTAGAGTAGAAGGGTGTTATGAGAAAGAAGGGTGTTAGAATAGATTCCACGAGTGAATAGATTAAGGTGAAGATCTGTCTCTGGAATGAGTGGTTTCTCTAGTCCAGCCTATCTATACGACTATCTTTTGGTATCAGACAATCTGTCAAACCTCCCTATAAGTATAATTATAAGTTCACTGCTCACACACACACAATTATGTGACAACAAGACACACAAACGTGAAAACTATGGTAAATGGATATGGGTCTGACCGACACACTAAATTAAGTTTTTTTTACTTTATTATCACTTAAACTTTACAACATCAAACATATATATATATATATATATATATATATATATATATATATATATATATATATATATATATATATATATATATATATATATATATATATATATATAATCATGTTTACAGACATAGGAAAATAACCCAATAAGTGCCCTCCTCCTTGTTGAGAATAAAAGCTCCCAAAGGAAGTTAATAACCCAAAAGGTCAAAGATTAACACTAGGTTATAGAATAGACAGTAAAGAAAAAGAACAAGTTCCCACTAAAATGCTATCCAGAAGAAAATAAATAAACAATAGTTAAAAAAACAGAAGTTTGCAGGTACAATGTTTCCTGTAACAAAAGAAATATTTCACTATCTCTCTGTCTGTTATACGTGGCCACTCCTTCGCTCCCTACCTAATCTGGTGAAACAATCTTTTAGAAGAATAATCCATGAATGTGCATATAGAGTCCAGTAGTTGGTATCATCCGAATCGGGCCCCAGTCCGTCCAATAATCATTAAATTTTACACGGGGAACGCCTAATTTGGTGGTAGATTTCTGGATACACAATTGTCACCATGAATAGTTAATGCCGGAACTCTCTGAGATATGGCATTCCCAGTAAACAGCAGGAAAACATATGTTTGCTAAAACTGTTAATTATGATGATGATGATACCCTATCCGCTTGCTCTGGGGTGAGTGCCGATTATGAAACAGCGTATTCTCCTGGATAAAAATCCATTTGGGTAAACGACTGTCAGAAGTCGGGGAAAAATGTTATGTATATTGCCACAGCGGGCTGATAAGACTGAATAGAAAAATCTGGGCATTTTGTAAGTCCCGTTACACAAATTTACAGTTAACAAATGTTAGTGTTTCGCCTTGGCAATTCCTGTTAACACCAGTACGGGGACGAACGCAAAGGAAAAACGACAACTATTACTTCAGTAACTGAGGAAGGACCACAATAGAAAACCGCTGGCCGCTGGGTTTTGATCAAGCCTATATTAGGAAGGAAACAAAACATTTAACTAAAATGACAATATCATATGCTATCAAGCGTAAGGTATGATTTCTTATCCTCTACGTCACCTAATTAAATTAAAAGGCACACGGTATCTTAGCCTATACTATCGCGCGTCGCTTAACGAGTATGGGTTTGGTAAAGGCATGCCGCCTTTCCCCCCTCCGACCCGGTAAAACAATCAGCGCACAATGTCAGTTATAATTTAATTATGACTACGCGCCCTTAACAAATATCGCCTGTTAATACTAGCTAGTTGATTGTCGGCGTCTATCGTTTTTACACATGCTATTAAGCACTAGTCATTTAAATTACACACAATGAAAATATAATGCGCATTCTACTCTGTCACTTTATCCGTCACTCATAGCATTTTACTTAGTCAGCTAAACCGTATCTTCTGGTGTAAAAAAATGGTTGATGGATTTTTACATTAAGCTGAACAACTGGTAAGAAAATATCTAAGCGTTTGTTATTTCGCTAGTCTTAACGCTAGGGACTCACAGTGAATAAAAATGGTAAAACTTTAACACATTTAACACTTAAGCACAACTTATATTATTACCAGAAAACAGGATAATCCCCACGAAGGCTATTAACGCACTATTTCACATAGGTTCTAGCGTACGCGTTTAGATTATCCAAAATTTCCTGATAGACTTGATAACTGACTTGGAGAGAACGCAGTATATATACAGATTTTGTGCAATATCTCTAAAAGATGTGACAATTCACACCTACGTCGTATCAGGGAAAATCAACGAGCTTGGCTTCCGAGATAAAGGATTCTACTGTTCACTCTACCCGCGATGCTGAACAACATCAGAAGACATGCCGTGCGAACGTGCATTCTTAGATTTCGTCCCCCTGCCGTACATCAAATACTTAAGTCCCCTGAAAATGTCGGACATCAAAGGTGGTCGGAAAGTATTATTATCGCCCTTGAATTTGCTACCGAGTCTGATCTTTTTCCCCACGTGCTTTCTGTCACTATCCGATGATTGACAGATCACCTCGCGTGAGAACTCAGGTAAACAGACCGGTTCGCTCCCGTGTTATCTGGCATGTTGCGAAAATAGGTAAACAACTCGTTAGCGCAAGTCAGCAAAAATAGGCGTGGCTTCAAAAGTGAGTCAACAGACAGCGAATTGCGTGGTTTTGCCTTCGAAAAACATAAACACTAACTGAGGCAGCAAAGGTGGTCGGATCTCCGTTGCTATATTTACATTTACACGTCACAGTTTACAACTTCTTGTTTTCAGTACCCAAGGAAATGCTTAGATCAGGAATTGCTATAGACATCTCACATCTTTCCGTCACCATATTGAACAAACTTAGTTCGACTGTCATGTTGTTAAAACTGAGACCGGTTCAGAAATAGCTGCTACTTCCTTAGGATCTAGCCTACAAGTGTCGTTTTATTCTTTCACTGTGTTGCAGGGCAACCTAAAACGCGAACAAGCTACGTATTTATTTACTTCCATAGCGTCCATTAGCGACCAATCAGTTAATGGCTAATTAGTACCCCCTTCAGGTAATTTGGCCCCGAGACTATCATATCTTTTATTTTTACCTCATGACGTCATATAGAACCTGTCATACTTAGGTGGTAGCCACACGGCTACAGTATCAAAGAGTAATCACGAAACTGGTCCAGCGTCTTCAAGACTCGTCTGATGATGATGTCTAGCGTTGACTGTAAGCCATTTTCTTACACCACACACTTGTTCCACAGATAGCACCCTCAATTGGTACTTCTTCTTTGATTCATAACCGCCAACCGTCAAAGCAGTCAGTGGCCATCACGCCTGGTGGCGTCTTGTAGGGCAGCAACAAATTGATTCCACTTTACTCGGTCGGCGGCAATCCTTCTGTCGTGCTTAGATAGGTTTTACAGTTTTTGTATGGTCCCGCCTGAGTATAGGAGCTGGTGATAATATGTGAGAAGTAAAGGTGTCAGAAATAGATTTTTCACGAGTGAATAGTTAAGGAGAAGATCTGTCTCTGGACTGAGTAGTTTCTCTAGTCCAGTCTATCTATACGACTATATTTAAGTATAAGACAATCTTGGGCGGACATGCACCCTTATATAACCGACTAGGTTGAACGGGACGCGCCTCGCCAAAACGAGGCAAAAGTTTTACATTAAAAAAAAAATAAATCTTGCAGCCCCTTATATTGAGAAATATGTTACCTAAACACTCACACCTATGTGACAACAAGACACACAAACATGAAAAACTATGGTTAATTTGGGTATGGGTCTGACCAACACACACAAAGTTAGTTCTTTTGTTGTTTATTATCACTAAACTTTACAACATCGAATATCTAAAATAGAAAGATCAAATACATCAGAATTACATGCATAGAAAAAATAACAGAATACCTATGCCCTCCCTGTGACGTATAATGAAAATATAACTTGCTGTATCTGACAGCCTTTCGTGACCTCGGCGTAGTTTTATAATTTGCTAGCAAGCCAAGCATTAACACCCTGCGTTTATTCATACTTAATCCACGCCTCTTTTTCTTTGAGATGTAAACAAACAGACATATTACCAACTACCGCTAACAGGGAGCGAACTCTGATTTGTTTACCTAAGTTTCTCACGCGAGCTGATCTGTCAATCATCAAGATAGCAGATGATCGCACGTGGGATAAACAATTAACCCTTTGATCTTCAGATACAGAGAAATCTCTGACGCCGATTAGCATTCCATCTCGAGACGCGAGCGATTTTGAAAGAAACTCCGTTATCGGGACGAGGGTCTTTTGATGTCGGCCAAGCAGCGTTCGACGAGAAAAACTTTGGCGGCTCAGAGGACTTTTATCTGGTCCACAGTTTCTCAATTCCTATAGTTCGCACGATAATGCGAAATTAACACCATTAGGGATCAGAGAGCAAATGAATATATATAAACAGCGGTTCCTTAAACTCACTGATCAGTTGTCGCTCAGAATTTTGGATAATCTAAGCTCGTTATTCTAGAACCATTGTGGGAGTGTGTTCATAGCATTTCGTGGGGACTGTTTCATTTCTGATTTGTGGTAATAGAAATTAGCATTTACGTGATTTAATGTGTAAAGTTTACCATTATAATTCACTGTTTCTAGCGTTAAAAACTAGGGAAATAAATAACTATTTTTCTTTACCAGAGGTGCAGTTAGAATAATAATTTCCATCACCCGCTTCGCACCAGAAGATACTCTTCTTCTTCTTCTTCCTCGTTCGCCCTGAAAAGGACGGTGGTTGCGTTGTGTCTGTTTGCGCCTAAGCTGTGATATCTGCACCTTTCGGTCGACACATCCGACTTCTGCACGGCATTTTTTAGGGACCGGGTTTGCCTTCCCATTTCGATCCGTACTCGCTCAGCAAGACTGCACTGCTGCAGACTGTTTCCAGGACCACCACGTGGAGGTGGAGTACGGTCTTGACCAGCTCTGGTTCGCTGGTCCTGATGCAAGCAGTCAAGCTATGGGTCGCTGACTGCATTCACTATTGTTGCATCTTGGGGTCCCAACGCACCAGAAGATACAGTTTAGTTGACTGATTAAGTGTTAAGTGCAACTATAGTTACCGAATAGGATTCACGTTTATTTCATTTTGTGTTTAATAGTAAGTGACTATTGTTTATACCTTATGACTAAACTAACAGGTGCCGACAATAAAATAACTATTAACGTCAGACAATATGTGTAAGTGCGCGTAGGGGTAATTAAACAATAGTTGACAGTATGAGCTGATCGTTAAGGCGCGCGCAGAGAGAGGGGCGGGAAGGTGCATAATAATAATAATAATAAATTCTTTAAGCACCAAACACGGCGCATAAGGCAGAAACCAGTGCTCTCCAGGTTGTTCGTTGTGACGCCACTCCTCTTAGCTCTTGCACATTATTTAGGCCCAACGTTTCTTCCTTCTCGTTATTATTGTTCTTCTGAGTGTTTCTTTTGGTCTTCCTTTTTTCCTCTTACCCTCAGGAACCCAAGTGAGCGCCTGTAGTGGTATTCTGTTGTTTTGCATTCGTAGGACATGACCGATATATGACCATCGTCTTTTCCTTATATAGTCGGAGACATATTTCTGTCTAGCGTCTTCTCTTATTTGTCGATTAGTCTTGAATTCTTTCCAACTGATGTTCATGAGTTTTCTAAGACATTTGTTCTCGAATGTATTCAGCTTGTTCTCCAATGATTTTGTTGTTTTCCAACTCTCACAGCCGTATGTTAACACTGAGATAACATTTGAATTAAACAGACGAAGCTTGGTATGTATATTCAATGATCGTAATTTCCAAATGTTAGATAATCTATTGAAGGCGCTAGCTGCCAAAGCAATTCTAGTATGGATTTCTCTTGTTGTGTCACCATCCTGAGTCATTTTACTGCCTAAATAATTGAAACTTTCAACTTTCTGTAGTTTTTCCCCGTTCAAGATGATATCAAAGGTCTCGTTAGAAAAGTTCATAGCTTGAGCTTTTTAGAGGCATTTATTTGGAGACCTATTTTAACCGAGAGATGACACAAATTATTTATTGCTTCTTGGGATTGTCTTGGTGTTGAACTTAAGAATGCTACATCATCTGCGAAATCCAGGTCCCCCAGGAATTTTCCATTTGTCCATTTTATACCCAATTGTTCATTGTGGGTATAGTTTCTCATAACCCAATCAATAGCTATTCCAAAAAGTAGTGGTGACATAATACAGCCTTGTTTCACCCCTGTTTCTAGGAACCTACTGTAAACCATTCTGTACTGTTTCCCTTTATTTGTTCTAACACAACATCTTGCATTGTCATATAGCGCTTTGATTATATTCACATTTTCTTTTGTTGGAAAACCATAGATTGTAAGTATCTTCCACAATGATGGGCGGTGTAGACTATCAAAGGCTTTTTGAAAATCGACGAAGGTGATAATAAGTGGCGATTGCCTTTCCACTGATTCTTCTATAATTGTTCTTAGTGTAAATATTTGATCAATACATGATCGTTTCGGCCTGAAACCCGCTTGTTCTTCTCTGATCTTTTCGTCAGCATGCAATTTAAGTCTTTCTAACATCATGCAACATAATAATTTTCCAGGTACTGATAATAGAGATATACCACGCCAGTTATTACAGTCTGATAGATCACCTTTCTTCGGTAACTTTACAATAATAATAAGGTGCATACCTTGGTCCAAACCTGAAAGCGCGCGGGGGCGAAAAGCTGACCGTATTGTTGTAAATAAAGTCACCGTGTGCCTTTTAACTTTAAGCAGGACTGCCGGAGAGGGAAAGAGATCGTCTAGTCCCCGTCCGTGTACTTATAGAATAGTTGCATTTCTTTTCATAATGTCTTGTTTATTTCTCGCAGACATGACAGAGCGGCCAGCAGTTTTTTTTTTCTTTATTATAGTCTACAGTTACTGATGGGATTTATGTTGTCTTCTTCGTGGCTTACGAGTCCTAAGTCCATGTTGTGAACAGGACTGGCTAAAAGACAAAAAAACATATAACTATTAAGTTTAACTGGACTATCAATTCCCAGAATTTTTTTTCAAATTTATCAGCCCACGGGAGTGGTATATGCAATAATAGCAACATCTAACTTTTGACAGACGCAGCACTGGATTTATTCAGAAAGTTGTGCTGTTTCAAAATCGGCACTCACCACAGAGCCAGCCGATAGGATTTACTAATCAATCAATTACCATCATCAGTAACAATTTTTTAGCAACCTAGCTGTGTCCAAACACCAGAAGTATTTGTTTTTCCATTCTTTGATGTGAACACAAGATCTCGATTTTTTTCTACCATTAACTATTCGATGTGACATTATTGATCAGGATTACATCACCAAAACTTGGCGTTCACCTTATAAAGTTATTGGACTGGGGCCAAATTTGGCACTGAACACTGACCTTATCAATATAGATAAATATATTCAGGATAACTGTATATTCCGGAAATATCACCAAGATTAGGTAAGGAGCGAGAGAATGGCCACGTATGTCAGAGAGAGAGATTGAATATTTTCTTGTTACGGTAGCCTGTACCAAACTGGTTATTTCTTTACAGAATTGTTTACTTTACGGAGTAGCATGTATTAGGAACTCTGTTTTTCTTTACTGTCTATACTATAACCTAGTGCTAAACGTTTTGACCTTTGGGGTTATTAACTTGTTGGGTTCTTATCTTCTCAATAAGGGGAGGGCACGGGTATTCTGTCATTTTTCTATATATGTAATTCTGCTTTATTTGATATTTCTTTTAGATATTCGATGTTGTAAAGTGTAATGATAATAAACAACAAAAGAACTAAACTTTGTGTGTTGGTCTGACTCATACCCATTTAACCATAGTTTTTCACGTTTGCGTGTCTTGTTGTCACATAGCTGTGTGTGTGTTTGTGGTTAGTAAACTTATTTCTACATACAGTATAAGGAGGTGAAAGATTGTCTTATACTAAATTATAGTCGTACAGATAGGCTGGACTAGAGAAACTATTCAGCCAGAGACAGATCTTCTCCTTAATCTATCCACTCGTGGAAAATCTATTTGTTATACCTTTACTTCTCACGTATCATCACCTTCTCCTATATTCAGGCGGGACCATACATAACTTTAACACCTATCTAAACGCAACACTCCCCTCATTGAGAAGATAAGAACCCAACAAGTAAATAACCTCAAAGGTTAAAGGTTAGCACTAGGTTACAGTATAGACAGTAAAGAAAGAACACCGTTCCCACTAAACGTTATCCAATAAAATTAAACAATAGTCAAACAGAGTGCATGTGATACAATGTTTCCTGTACTAAAGAAAATATTTCACTCTCTCTCTCTCTCTCTCTCTCTCTCTCTCTCTCTCTCTCTCTCTCTCTCTCTCTCTCTCTCTGTCATACGTGGCCACACAATCTCGCTTCTTACCCTATTCTTGGTGAAACAATCTGTTGGATGTATAATCCATGAATATGTATTTAAGGTCCAGTGTTTGTCTTCCGATATGGGCCCCAGTCCCGCCTTTCAATAATTAAATTTTATAAGGGGAACGCCTAATTTGGTGGTTGATTTCCTTGATAAACAATGTCATTTTTGATAGTTAATGCCGAGATTCTCTGAGATCTGGTGTTCACAGTAAACAGTAGGAAAACATCTAATTGCTAAAAAAAAAACCCTGTTAATTATTGTTACTTGATGATGATGGTAAATCCTATCGGCTGGCTCTGGTGAGTGCCGATTCTGAAATAGCGTAACTCTTCTAAATAAATATCCACTTGGAAACGACTCAAATGTCGGGAGAATTTTTACATCTGTTACACCCCATTGGGCTGATAAAATGCAAAAAAAATATATATATGGGTATTTTGTAAGTCCAGTTAAAATTTACTATTACAATGTTCGTTAATCTCTGTGGCCCGTCCTGTTCACAACTGAACTGGGAGACGCGTAAGCCAGGAGAAGACAACTTTAATCCAATCAGTAAACATGGAGACAAGGCCCAAGATAAAGACAAATAAAAAACCGCTGGTCGCCGTTGATCCGGTCATGCCTGAAGGATATAGGAACATTATGAAAAAATTACTGCTAATAATATCTACATGTAAGCACACGTTGTCTCTAGCCTATTCCTATCTGGTCAGTTATTATTTAATTTATCCATACGCGCACTTTAACAAATATCGCCTGTCGCTAAGTAGCTAGTAGAGGGTCGGTGTCGGTTTGTTTAGTCGCATGATATTTAAACAACAGTCACTTACTAAATTACACAAGATGAAATAAACGTGGTTCTATTCCGTCTATTATCAGTCGCGTCTAGTGTATTAATTAGTCAACTAAACCATCACTTTCTGTGTGATAGCGGGTGATAAAATTAACATTACAACTGAAACATCTGGAATAAAAATAGCTACGCGTTATTTAATTCACTATTTCTAACACCTAGAAAATCGCAGTGAATTTAAGATGCTAAAACTTTTAACACTTTAATACGCTTACGCACAAATTTATATATTACCAGAAATCCAGAAAGAAAACACCACGAACTATTAACACATTTATTCCCAATGGTTCTAGATAACGTGTTTAGACTCTCCGAAAAAATTCTGAGCGACTCTGATAACTGATTTGAGAAAGACGCAGTTTATATACGATCATGTTGTTATGATCTCTAGAAGATGTGAATTTTCACACTCCGTTTCCCAGCAGAGAAATCTGAAACTACGTTTCCCAGATAAAGGTTAACGGTCGCTTCTGTCGGCCGTTGCTAAACGACAACAAATGCTTAACCCGTGTAGCAGGCTTCCGTCCGAGATTTCCTTGTAGGTACGAACATCAAAGGATTAGCTCCCCTCTTGGGGAATCTTCAAAGGCCGTTACTCTTCCACGTGTTTTTCCACGTGCGATCTACCAGTTATTGTAATATTGACAGATTGTCGTGAAACATTCTAAATCCACATATATAAATTAAAAGGAAAATGTAAAGCCTAACAAATAAATTCTATAAAAGGAAAGAAGAATGGTAAAGAACAGTGCTGTCACAATGACGGTACTCGAGATCCCCCTTTCTATGCTCCGTCTGCAAAATTGTAACGCTTTCACGTTGATAGTAAGCCGACTGCATCATACACGCGTTTCCACAACACAATAAAACGGGTACTGCAGTTCTAAGAAAAACCTTGAGATACGCAAGCTGATTAATGACCTAAATTAATACTAGCATTAATTACACTACGTTACCATAAACGAACGGACAGATGGACTTAGGATAGAAAGAAGGGAGGGCTGATCGGAGGAACACATGCAACACTAAACACGCGTCTCGCGATATTAATGCCACCCCAACAAGCGTAAGGCCAGAAACAATACTTTTTTTTGATGGACAGTGATAAAAAACACTACCCATACGAGATTTGTGTTTAAAAACTTACAAAACGCTTATTAGGAAACATGACATTCTACTGTTTTATGTCTAAAATCCTGACATTAGTCTGACAGTACAGCAGGACAGGTGGCGGTTCTAAACATAAAAAATAAAAAAAACAAATACACGACTATCCTAGAAAATACATATTTTGAACGCAGCCACCTAGCTCCCTTAAATTTATATAGTTGGGTTCCTTAGGACTTGCTGACAAAGAATATGTTAAGTGTTATGCAAATAGTCTAGGAATTAACAAGTTATAGCCAAAATAAAATAGTGGTGCTGTCAGACAACACCAAAATCAGAATCGCTCAGTGGCAGATTTTTAAACCACCATTGTACGGGAAATAGGTCCCCATGTTAAATCCTATTTGATTGGATAGAAATAAATGTAAGGCTAAACACGATTAGTCGGACTATAAATACTATTTTTTGTTGTTAGGGGAGACGGATGGAAGGGTACTTTTTTCAAACGCTTGGGTAAACATGGCACGATTGGTTAGACCCGCCAATATAGTCACTTAGAGCGTCAGTTCAGCACCACATTTTCAAAAATACTTTCTAAAGCAACAGTGCGTTGAGAATCAGCTTATATATTTCTAAATAAAAGCCTGAGACAGAGGCAGGTCGGAATTTGTGCCATAATTTGTGCCATTATTCTTCACCAGTCAACGTATCTGTTTATTATTTCCATGAATTGTGGGACTGTGGTCCTAAAGTTATTGAGCAGCACCTGGTCAGAGCTTTGCTGAATCCAGAGGCGGACAGCATACTCCTTGGTCCATATAGCAAACAGTGAGGTGTCTCCAGAACACAGGGGAGCAATCGAGCAGAGGAGTCTTTTCCTGACGCCATCACGAAAGATAAGCCTATGTGGCCAGCGGAGCTCAACATTATGTAACCCCATCTTAAACTGACATTGTATAAAAATAAGAGGGGAAATTAATTATTTTAATGCCAGGAACTGAGAACATCTCCAATACTAGTTCCAACAGAAACAAACACTTGAAGTCATGATGACAAATAACAACATAGCTTGAAATACAAAACCAGTATTACCTCATAGTACTACTACACAACTGACCCACATAGTATAATACTAATAAAATATGTCACTACAAGATTCATATTTATAAATTATGTACATATAAATTGTGATTACATTTTATTATGATTCCTGGTTCACTGTGTAGTTGAATCAGGATCTCTATTAGTGAAAGTACTTAATACATATATATTTGAAAATTTACCAGTGACTCATTTAAGATAGTCTCATAGAGTGTTATATGTATGTGAGTGTCAAAATGTTGTCAAGTGTGGTGGAATAAATTAACTTGTTCATCTGTCTAATATTGTTGTGACTTACACTTCATCATTTACAAAACCCTAGACATTCAACGTAGTCATCACAATATTCCAGAATAATTCTGACTGAGGTATAAATATGTGGTAGCAAGTAAGGTCATCTGTAATACACTACACTTATTAGATACAGATACCTTCACAGCTGATCTCAGTCAGTACACTAAGTCCCCTATAAATATTTATAACATCCCATTTTACCACACAGATCAGCTCGCGGGAGAAACTTGCGTAAACAAACTTGGTTCGCCCCCTGCTATGAATGACAGGTTGCAAAAGTTTGTAAACAAGCTCGTTTGTTATGGTCAGTAAAAAGTAACGTGGATTAAAAGGTGAGTCAGACAGGCAGAGAAATGCGGGACTTAGTCAGCGAATCTTAAAACTGCGCTGAGGTCACGAAATGCTGTAGGATACAGGAGGATTTATTTCCGTTATACGTCACACCTTCGTACAGTGCTCCAACTCTGGTTCATTCTTTGCATCTCGGCTTCCACAGTTCTCCGCCAAGTTGTTTTTGGTCGGCCTCTCTTTCGCTTTCCCTCGGGGGTCCATAGCATAGCTGTTCTTGTGATGGTATCAGGGTCCCTTCTGAGGACGTGGCCAACTCAACACCAGCGTCTGCCAGCTATGATCGTGTGCATGTCCTCCTGGTTACTCCGAATAAGTAGTTCTTCGTTGCTGATGGTGTTTGGCCAAAAGATTCGGAGAATTTTCCTTAGGCAGATTGTGTGGAAGGAGGACAGTTTCGACATTTCCTTCTCTGTTACTCTCCAGCATTCCGCACCATAGAGAAGCACAGAAAGTACACAGCTCTCATACAGCTGACCAAGACCCTACTCCACCTCCACGTGGTGGTCCTGGAAACAGGCTGCATCACTGCAGTCTGGCAGAGAGAGTAGGGAGCGAAGAGGGAAGGCAAACCCGGTCCCCAAAAATGCCGTGCTGAAGTCAAATGTGTCGGCCGAAAGGCGCAGATATCACAGCTCCGGCGTAAACAGACACAACGCAACCAACGTCCTTTTCAGGACGAACGAGGAAGAAGAAGATACAGTCTTAGTTTGGTGTTTGTGCTGTACTGGGAAGACTTCCAAATGTTATTGAGACTAGCAAAGGCTGTTCTCGCTTTATTCATTCTGTTGTTAATGTCCTTGCTTGTTCAGCCGTCAGGTGTTACTATGCATCCTAGGTAAGTAAATTTTTATGTCTGTTCTAACCTCTGGTTCCTTACTTTTATTGGCTCAGGATTGCCCACATTTAGTGTCATGACTTCTGTCTTCTTCAGATTGATGTTCAGGCCAACCTGCTGGCCATACTTATTCAGTCTATAGGTTTTTTCTTGGATGTTTTGATGTGAATGCGCGAGAAGTGCAATGTCATCTGCATATTCCAGGTCTTCCAGTGTAGAAAACGTTGTCCATCTAATTCCTCTTGGACTACGCTCTGTTGTCTGGTGCATCACCCAATCTATGGCTGTCAAAAATAATGTTGTTGATAAGGGGCATCCCTGTCGTACTCCTGTTTTCACTTCGAAAGTTACATTACTCAATCCAACACTGCATGTAAAGTTAGAATAGAGGCTCTTTATGATGGAAACAGTGCAGCTGGAAATTCCGTAAGCCCTCAGTATTTTCCACAGGCTGTCCCTGTGTATGCTGTCAAAAGCGTTTTCAAAATCAACAAAGTTAATGTAAAGCTGTCTCTGCCATTCTGAGCACTGCTCTATAATGTTCCTGAGGGTGGATATATGATCTGCACATCTTCTGTTCTTTCTAAAACCCGCTTGTTCTTTCCTCAGTTTATGGTCTACTGCTTTTGAAATTCTCTGGATGATTATCCTGCCTAGTATTTTGTTGGGAACTGAGAGGAGAGTGATTCCTCTCCAGTTGTTGCAGTCTGCAAGGACATCCTTCTTGGGCAATTTGACAATTATTCCTTTACTCCACTCTGTTGGTGTTGTCTTAGTTTCCCAGACTTGTGCAAATAGTGGTTCTAATAGTTATGCAGATAGTTCAGGGTCTGCCTTGAATAACTCAGCATTTAGATTATCTTGACCAGGCGCTTTTCCATTTTTTAACCCTTTGATATCTGTGATTATTTCTTCTTTCGTAAAATGTCTGTTTTCGTCTAAGTCACTTTCAGCCTCAGGAACATTCAGCTGAGTCTCTGGTGGTTCCTTATTCAGAGTTTCTCTGAAGTGCTCTGCCCATCTTGTTTCCTGCCCCTGTGCTGTGGTGATGAGATTTCCTTGCTTGTCTCTTACTAACGTTATGTTGTTTGCACCTCGTTTTCCACTGATAGCTTTAGTTATTTTATAAACTGTGCTTTGTTCATTTCTCAGTGCTGCCTCTTCTGCCTGTCTTGCAAGGTCATCCAGAAATGTCCTTTTGTTAGCACGGGTTTGACATTTTACTTCCTTGTCCAGCTGACTGTACTGTTCACTATATATTGCCTTTAACCTGGGAGACTTAGCTTCTGTTTTCTTTCTTTTCATTTTCTTTCTCTTCGCAATGGTTTAGAGTTTCCAGTGTTTTCCAGTCTTGGCTCTTTCTTTCCTGAAATCCCAAGCATGACTCGCTGCTTTCCTTGTATATTGTTGAGATGGTGTTGAATTTCTGGTCGACATCATCGGTCTCTGTTCTTTCCTGGCTTTTGATAATCTGATATCGTCTCTTTACGTCGACCACGAAAGCTTTTCTGGTGAGGGGGTCCTTAAGTTTTGTGATGTTGTATCTTTTCTGTTTGACTGCAACTGGTCCAGCAGCTCTGAGTTTCACCTTCAGTCTTGCTACTACTAGACGATGATCACTTCCCACATCTGCGCCTCTTCTTACTTTCACGTCTTGCAAAGCATGTCTCCATCTGCCATTGATCGTTATGTGATCTATCTGGTTCAATTGGTACCACCGTCCCAAATGTCTTTGGGAATACAGACTGACTTCTGGCTCAGAGAAACAGTTAAGGCAACTTGTTTAAGATGCCTCTTACACTTAGTCTGGGGTATTACTTTGTAAATAGAATCCCACTATGTCTTGGTGTTCAGCTTTCTAGGATTCAGGGCTTTCCGTATTAATGAAATTAGAGTTTTCATGTGATACAAGTCCATAAGATGCTCAAATATGTTGTCCTGTCCTTTAATGTGAAGTCCTGATCATATTTCTTACTCTAGCTTGTCTGGCTGTCTTCTTGACGAATTGAATTTCAAGTGCCATAGACCGGCGAAGGTGTCAGGTTATATTGCAACTTTCGGCCCATGCACATTATTGTTTCTAACTGACAAGGCTCCAATCAGAAAGGTTGTATATAACTTCTAAAATTGCCAAGCCAATAGTATTCAAATGCATATTATAATAGAGAATTCGACAACTTTCCTCATGGAAATTTACTGCCTGACCTATAAGTTGAGAATTTCAAAAAAGTCACTTTCCATATAAGGTAGTGTGGTTTCCGTCAACTATTATCACATTTACATGCTCACTCTTCAATCGTCTCACCAGATTGATATTCATCACAGGTAACTTCGATGGAAGTGGTTACATCACTTATCAGACACTCCTAATCGCTTAAGTAATCACTGAAGCGACACTCCGTGATTGACTAGTCTGTTCGGAAAAGATTTACGCAATCGTAAACAAACAATTCACGCATGGAGTCAATCTGGTGCAAGCATTTAAGCGATTACAATTAATCCTTAATAATGGTCAATGACGACCTGACCTGACATGAATCGAAGTGTGAAAATGTCAACAAGTGACTGAAGCACGGATTTTTGTGCTCCGAAAATGAGAAATAATTAAATAATGGCAGAGACAGGGAAAATGCGTAAAAGAGAACGACAAATTATGTGACACAAACTGTTCAGTATCATCTCTCTTTTGCATCCTCTATATCCTATTCCTTCAATCTTTCCTGCTGTCACAATATATTCCAGCTTTCCTCTTCTCATTAAATGCACAAATAATGTTTATTGCTTCCTTCTAATAAGCTTCCTTTGCGCACTGGCTTCTTTCAGAACATCCTCATTCATTTTTTTAGCTGTCCATGGAATTCTTTACATTCTAACGTAAAACCACATTTCGTTGACCACCATGGCTTTTCCAGCTTGTTTACTAAATGTCAGTGGCTCATTTTCAAATGTTAGAACTGACTCTATAGAGTACCGAAGAACTCTCCTTCTTTCTTCCACCGACAAAGAATTTGTAAAATAAAATACTTTTCATTTTATTTAATATCGCTTTTTATGGAATTTCGCTTTATTGGCCATTCTACTCTTCGCTCTGAGACACATCTAATATTATTAACTTGCATAGATATTTGAATCTATTGACTTGTTTCAAAATTGTTCTTACGTGTAAACTTTTTACTCTGATGAAGGATCGGAATACACCCATATAATGACCATGTCGTAAATTTATTTTGAGAGAAAAGAGTCGTAGAAATAGTGGTCCGGTTTAGAGTGGAAAATGATGATGGAAAGCTCAGTGATAGAGAATGTAGATATTAAATAGTTGCTTCACAGCGTGCTGGAGGAGAGTAAAGACAGACTTATTTACGACAAATCGCTTCTCTCAATCTTCTCTTCCGCTCTCCTGGTCAAACAATTATTTGCCAGTTTTCCAGACACGCATCTGCGCGCACACCGATTTGGTGTTTTTTCACACACACAGACGATGTAGATACAAACTATATTAAACGAATAGGGGAAATGTTGGGCTGTGGGTATGTCCAACACCGTACTAAATGAGTTTATGTGATTTTATTCACTTTAAACATCAATCACTAACAAATATCAGGTATTACATAAATTATCATAAGTACACAAATGCAAATAACAAATTTGGGAGGGGTGAAGAAGATTGGTATCGACTAAGCCCTTCCCGCTTATTAGACAAAGACAAACCCAGTCCAGAGATAGATAATATCAGGAACACGGGTACGTTAACCTAACAGTAAAGTTAATTACTCTGAAAAGAGGTGTTACCAAGTTAGGTATAGGTGATAGAAAAAAACCTGTTCTTCCCAGCTGTTCTTCCCTTTACTAAGCAAATGGAAAGGAGGGGGGTTTTAAACAGAGTTAACCAATTATCAACTCCCCCTTAAAGGAACAATGCAGGGAATACAGAAAAATTATATTACTAGGCAAGAAAGTTAACAACAGGGTTACAAAAGAAAAAGATTAAATTTCCTGTCATTCATGCACACGCGTGAGGATCCACACTCATATACTCACACACTTACCGAATGCAGCCTCAGACGATCCATAAAAGTATATAAAAACAGCAAGTATTCTTTGACATATGAACTGTCTAGTCCTTCGATGTCCCGCCCCAGATGTTTGCGAGGTTTTGTGGGTAACAAATATTCTCACTTATCGCAAGACTTGAAGACTAAGAGTTCTCGTGTTTTTTTTTATATATATATAAAAGGAGTCTATGGGATGGCACTAACACAGTTCGGCACAGGGGTGAAAATGAAGTGGTCTCTTTTAATCCTCCGCTATGGTAAAATTCCTTCAATGCGTGATGATAGTTTTATTAAATCCAATTGAGGAAAAAAACTAGGCTCAGTCACAGTCAGGAAAATATGTACTCTCTCACAGTAAACAGTAAATAATATCGCTACTGGCGATGATTACATTCCAGTTTATCTTACAGGTTTGTAATGATAATTTGATGATTGTTCTTTAAAATGTTCTTGGGTGGGCTTTATTTCATTTAATTATGACAGCTAGGTCGCAAAAGGACCGCCACAAGATTATATTTAAAAGAAATGTTTCTTCAATATGACTGGAAGTTTATAGGATGATTTCTTTATTTCTTTCTTTATTTAGCTGGGACCGCAGGTTACGATCACTCTGTGTGAAAGAAAAAAAGACATGTAACATACCGAAAAATCAAGCGCGATAAATTTCCCGTTAAGCCTATAATACACTCGAGTATTTAATTATGTATTTAATAAACACTGCGCGAATTCTAGTGGTTAAAACACACATCTATAAAACTAGGACTTAACTGAATTTATTAATTATAAATTCCTTCGCGACTTTAAAAGTTAATTTAAGCATCTATTATCTTTTGAAATAATATAATAGATAGATCATTATATTTAAAACTGGAACTCTTGAGATGGTTTAATTTAATAGATTTAAATTAACACAAAATCCATTAAAATAGAATGACTGAACTAGACCACTGATCACTTTACACAATATATATTACCGCTTTGCACAGAATAGAAATCACTGCAAATATATATATAAAATCCAGGGGAAAATCTATAACAAGATTTCAATAAAGCTAGTGCTTCTGTAAAGGTCTGGCCAGCGAGTGATAACGTGTCTAGTCTTCATGGTCTATTTAGCTAAAATGGAATGTAAGTTGAGTGGGACATGATAAACTTGACAGCTTATTTGATCTCACGAACTTTTGGGGATCTGACCGCCAAATCAAGAGAAGAAACCGCACCCTGGTCTTCGTATCTCCGTTCGCTGCTGCCCGTTTCGGCTTTCCCCGTTCGCTCGGTTCTGCGATTGACACCGAGACGCGAAATTAGCGGCAAGCAACTGCGTCTCGTATCAGGGACCACTACTGTCTTTGATAACGCCGATAGTCTCCCCTAAAATCCCTCAGTCTGTCTCTTTGATCGTGGTCGCTGTATCTGTTTGATTCTGGCGACGCCCCCCACTGGCCAAGTTAATGAAAATAACTGCCTATGATTGTTCAAGAGATGTTAGTGGGCGTGATTTAATCTCTCCTTAAATCAATGCGATGACCAGAATCAACGATAGGTAAACTTTCCGCATATCAATCAGCAAACGTGTTTGCCCTCTGTGTGGAACAGTTGCATAGCTAATGAATCCACGTGAAAGAAGTCCCGTTTTACAAGAATTACAACAAAGTTCAGGGTCAGCCGAGTTCGTCCATCACAATCGTCCCCTCTTTTGAGACGTGAAAACGTGTTTTCATGTTTGATTTATGACGATGAAGCTGCCCTGATCGGTAACTTTTGGATGATTGGTATCTTCACCTTCCTCCTCTTCCTCTGTAGTCCAGTTTCTACTCAGGAAATCAGCCCCGACATTCTGTCTTCCCGGAATATATTCCACTTTGAAAGAATAAACGCTTAAAAGGAGGGCCCAACGCATGATCCTAGCGTTAAATTCTTTATTGGCACCAAGAAATGCTAACGGAGCGTGGTCTGTTTGCACCGTGAAAGATGTACCATAAAGAAACTCATGATGGCGTCTGATACCGTCAATCAGAGCAAGACATTCCCTTTCAACTACGCTGTAGTTCCGTTCCGCTTTATTTAATTTCCGACTGCCATAGGCAACTGGAAATAGCATGTTCAGGTCACTGTCATCGGCTTGAAGCAGTGTTGACCCGATGCCCTGACCTGACGCGTCGACTCTCAGTACAAAAGGTTTCTTGAGGTCAGGCAACCTCAAAATGGGGTATGCAGACAACTGTCCTTTCAAAGTGCTATACGCGTGTTCGCACTTTTGATCCCATATGACCTTATCAGGACAACCTTTCTTTGTGAGGTCAGTCAGAGGTGCCGTCAGTCCGTTGAAGTTCTGGATGTACTTCTGATAGTTGCACATAGCGATATGAAGGAACGTACGTCTTTCTTCGTTCGGGGTCTTTTTGCTGCCATTATTTTCTCCACGTTCTTCTTAATAGGCCAACTGCATCCGTGAGAAATAGTGTGCCCCAGGAAGTCTAACTGTTCAAACCCGATGAGACATTTGCTAGGTCTGGCTGTGAGACCCGTTTCCTGTAGTCTCCTGAGGAGCATAGCAACCGTAGCAATATGTTCTTCATAGGTTTCCGATGCAATTAAGATGTCATCCATGAAATTATGGATATGGGGACTTTGCAAAGGTTGTAGAAGCTTCCTCATCATCCTGGTGAACACTCCTGGTGCATTATGCAAACCGAACGGCATCACGTTAAATGTGTAATGTCCTTCACTAGTGCTGAAAGCTAACAAAGGTTTAATTTCCTCCTTGACTGGTATTTGATAATAACCTTTGCTGAGGTCAATCTTGGAGAAGATCTTTGCTTTGCTGAGCTTGGTGAACAACTCAGAAACAGTTTGGAGAGGTTCGGGCTGGAATTCCGTTACCGCGTTTAGCAACCTGTAATCAATGCACAGCCGAACTTCCTTATTGGGCTTCTGCAACAGCACTACACTCGAGCTGTAAGGAGATGTAGACTCACTGATAATTCCTGCCTGACGCAGCTTGTCTATTTCTCCGCGAAGTGCATCAGCTTTAGCGTACGGGATGGGGTAAACTCTGGTTTGAACAGGGGTCTCGTTTGTTAATTTCATATCAAATTCAATGAGATTTGTTCGACCAGGTACATCCGTTAAGACTGCACTGTACTGTTTTAGTAGAGCCCTGGTTTCTGTTTGTTGTTCTGGTGAGAGATTGTCGCCGAACTTGACATCTTTAAAGGATTCTGTGGGTTGCAATGGATACTCCATGCAACCATCATCATCTTCCTCGTCTTCCGTTGCTATGGCGACAGCCAGGAGATGCTCGGAGGATGGCACCGGTCTTTCCAAATATTTCTTTAGCAGATTTATGTGGAAGACCTTCTCCTTTCCTTTGATGGAGATCTTGTAGTTGGTACGTGAGATCTTTTTAAGGACGGTAAACGGTCCTTGCCATCCGATGCGAAGTTTATTGCTTCCGGTTGGAAGTAGCAATAGGACTTTCTCCCCTGGTTGTAGTTCTCTCTCTTTTGCAGCTTTGTTGTATCTTTTAGTAATTTTAGCGCGGGCTTTCTTAAGGTTGGTAGTAGCTAGATCCCATCCTAGCTTTAGCCTTTCCTTAAGCTCAGATACATACTTGCTTGCAGAGACGACTGTCTCGTCAGCCTTCTGGTCTGTCAGGGACCGAAGTAAGGCTTCTAGTGGCCCCTTAATAGGTCTGCCAAATAAAAGTGTAGCTGGCGCAAAACCCGTAGACGCTTGGGGTACCTCTCGGTAGGCGAATAAGGCAGCCGATATATATTGGTCCCAGTCTTCCGGTTTCTCCTGACCCAGCTTACGTAACATCATGGTGAGGGTACCGTTAAAACGTTCCACGAGCCCATTTCCGGCCGGATGGTAGGGACTTGTGTGGATATGTTTGGCCCTCAAGATCTTAAAGATCTCCTCCATTAACAGGCTACGGAATTGGGATCCATTGTCCGTCAAAACTTGTTGAGGGAATCCCAACCGTGTAAAAATTTGCACAAGGGCTTCTGCGACATGCTTGGAATTAGTGCATGGTAGCGGTACGGCTTCGGCCCACATAGTGCAAGTGTCAACTAAGGTCAGGATGAACCTGTTCCTTCTTTTGGTCTTTTCCAGAGGACCAATAATGTCGACAGCAACCCGTTCAAATGGAGTCCCTACTATTGGCATTTGCCCCATAGGTACTGGGGGTGTCAAGTGCTTGGGTGCTACCCGTTGGCACTGGGCGCAGGATTTCACATACCTGACAATGTCAGAGTTCATTCCTGGCCACCAATAGTGGTTTTTTATTCGCTGAATAGTGGCGTTTTGTCCCATATGTCCGCTAAAGGGAAGAGAGTGCCCATTTCTAAGATCTGGTTTCTGTACTGCGTCGGTACTAGGAGCTGGTTATTCCCCGTGTCCGGGTTGCCCGTTCTACGATACAATACACCATCCTTAGAAAAGATGTCTCCGTTGTGTCTGGGGTCCTTAGCCATGGGCAGTTTTTTAAAGCAGGGCGCCAGAGTAGGGTCCTTTTGTTGCGCCTCCTTCAGTTCATTCGGCAACAAGTTTGGCGCAGGCTCCCTCTCCTTCTTGGCTTGCCCTCTTGTGGTTACCGCTGCCACAATCGGCTCCTTAGGTCTCCCAATGAACACATATCTACATCCCAGGATAACTGGGTAGATCGGATCATCCATTATGGCCGCTTTAATAACTCCTCTGACAAAGTCAGAGTGTATTTCTACCAGTGCGATAGGAAGCGTCCTGGGTGCGTCACTCCTGAAAACTCCACTAAGTTTGACGGTTTCCTCTGTCTCCTGACCTGGTTTGACTAGGTGTCTAGCAACAATACAACTAAAACTTAATCCAGTGTCAAAGAGACAAGTAGTTGAGGTACCATTCAAAATTACAGTTCCTCGAGTTGAGGGTCGGTCCCCCTCAGGTTGAGAATCACTGACATTGACTCTACCTTTCGAGGCTGTATGCAAACATCCAATGCGGTTTGCACCGGTTTGTTTGCCCTGATCAGACGTTCCTGGTGTAGGGGTCTTCCCTTTTCCTTGACCTTGGTGGCCGCGCTGCCACGTAGGCTTGTTGGGTTGATCAGAATTGTTGTTGGGGGGGTATCGGGTTTTGTAGAATTTCGATTTTTCCTGGGGAGGTTTCTGGGTATTGTTATCTCGTTGGTTATAATGTTGAGAGGAAGTGGAAGAATAGGATGCCTGCTCTAGATTCTGTTTTCGAGATGGCTCATCGGTGGGTTTACGTTTAGTGCTGGGAAGTTCGGCCATTGCATTGCTATAGCGTTCGGCTTTATTGAGTATGTCTTCAAGCCTGACTGCCCCCTGTTCAGCCAAAAATCTACGAGTTTCATTCGACAAAGTGGATTTTATCTGCTCCACAAGAACAAGTTCGAGGAGTCCCTCATATGAAAGAGGTAGGTCAGATAATTCAATGCACTTTGTCAGATAACCCGTGAGACGTGAAGAGAACTGGGGAAATGTTTCCGTGCTCTCTTTTCGGCTGTTTCTGAACAACTGCAGAAACTTTCGGGCAGTCATCTCAAACTGCTGTAGTAAGGCCTTCTTCAACAGGTCATAATCATGTTGATTCGGTCCCAGCTTTGTGTACACGTCATAAGCATTGCCTTTCAGTGACGTTGAAAGTTTGAGCGCCCAGCGGGTACTCTCTAACCCATAAAGATTCGCGAGTCTCTCGAATTTTTCTAGGTAGCTGTCAATTTTTTCGTTAGGGCTAGGAAAAGATTCTAAAGAAAACGACATAGCAGTTAATTGGGCAGACTGAGTGCTGGAGAGATCCATTGTTTGAGACTGGGGCGAAGACGGCTCTCCATTATTTGAAGTAGAGGCACTCCGACTCTCTAAAGCCTTGAGCGCTAATTCATGCTGTCTTTCCTTGTCTCTCTCTTCGCGTTGTCTCTCCTTCTCTCTTTCCCTGCGGGCGTCCATCTCTGCCTCAATTTTCTTCTGCTCCAATTGACGATCGTCCGCTTCTTTCTTCCTAGCTTCTGCCCTCTCTTCCTCCGCGTCATACCTTTGAAGTTCCTGGTTGATAAACAGATTCGCAGCTTCTGTGTCTAGTCCTGAGTCCTTGGCCTCTTGCCTCAAAATGGACCTCATCTTTATCCTCTCTGCCATTGTTAAAGAATGGATGCTTCTAAGACTAGAGAACTAGTAAGAAGGAACAAGAAGGGGAAAACTCAAAGCCGCTACGAAAAAAACCAAAGTAAAAAAAATTTACTGTGTTACCTCCTACCTGTACTGTGCAAACTTATCGCTGCTATTATCTGGCAATTAAGGCTCTAAACGCAAGCGACTATGCCACTAAATGGTAAGTTACACTGGAAAAGAATCTACTTTTACTAACAGTAGAGAAAAATTTAAATTAAAACAATTTAAAAGGAAAAAAAAAATTTTCCCCTAAATTTTAAATCTCTGACAACAAACTCCGTCCCTAAAGTCAATTATTGAGATGAGACGTTGTTAACTTAATTTTTAAAAATCAGAACAATCCGTCTTTAGCTAAGCTCAACTCTTTTTAACTTCAAAAACCTTAGTGACTGTAAAACAATCACGCAATCCCAGCAACTCTTATAAAGAAAGAAATTGAATTATCTCCGCCAGAGGATAATTAAAATAGCAAATATTTTTGTTTATCTGTACTTTCTACTGCTGTGGAGAGAAAACAACCTGTAAATATGCTGTGTGGACAACCCAAATACTTAAAGAACGTTTGTCTAGGGGTGTAATTATTTATTTATTTCCCTAATTCACAAAGACAAATCATTCACACTCTACCTAGTTAGACCCAGACTAAATCAGACTCAAAATATCTTTAACCCGGCTATGCGATTGCCTCAAATGTAGCTCAAGATCCCAGAACCAGCCCACAAATATGTGTGCATCAAATGTATCTCAAAATAATCCCGGCGAGCCAGCCAAATATTGTCGTAAATTTATTTTGAGAGAAAAGAGTCGTAGAAATAGTGGTCCGGTTTAGAGTGGAAAATGATGATGGAAAGCTCAGTGATAGAAAATGTAGAGATTAAATAGTTGCTTCACAGCGTGCTGGAGGAGAGTAAAGACAGACTTATTTACGACAAATCGCTTCTCTCAATCTTCTCTTCCGCTCTCCTGGTCAAACAATTATTTGCCAGTTTTCCAGACTCGCATCTGCGCGCACACCGATTTGGTGTTTTTCACACACACAGACGATGTAGATACAAACTATATTAAACGAATAGGGGAAATGTTGGGCTTTGGGTATATCCAACACAGAACTAAATGAGTTTATGTGATTTTATTCACTTTAAACATCAATCACTAACAAATATCAGGTATTACATAAATTATCATAAGTACACAAATGCAAATAACAAATTTGGGAGGGGTGAAGAAGATTGGTATCGACTAAGCCCTTCCCGCTTATTAGACAAAGATAAACCCAGTCCAGAGATAGATAATATCAGGAACATAGGTACGTTAACCTAACAGTGAAGTTAATTACTCTGAAAGAGGTGTTACAAAGTTAGGTATAGGTGATAGAAAAAAACCTGTTCTTCCCAGCTGTTCTTCCCTTTACTAAGCAAATGGAAAGGAGGGGGTTTTTAAACAGAGTTAACCAATTAGCAACTCCCCCTTAAAGGAACAATGCAGGGAATACAGAAAAATTATATTACTAGGCAAGAAAGTTAACAACAGGGTTACAAAAGAAAAAGATTAAATTTCCTGTCATTCATACACACGCGTGAGGATCCACACTCATATACTCACACACTTACCGAATGCAGCCTCAGACGATCCATAAAAGTATATAAAAACAGCAAGTATTCTTTGACATATGAACTGTCTAGTCCTTCGATGTCCCGCCCCAGATGTTTGCGAGGTTTTGTTGGTAACAAATATTCTCACTTATCGCAAGACTTGAAGACTAAGAGTTCTCGTGTTTTTATTATATATATAAAAGGAGTCTATGGGATGGCACTAACACAGTTCGGCACAGGGGTGAAAATGAAGTGGTCTCTTTTAATCCTCCGCTATGGTAAAATTCCTTCAATGCGTGATGATAGTTTTATTAAATCCAATTGAGGAAAAAACTAGGCTCAGTCACAGTCAGGAAAATATGTACTCTCTCACAGTAAACAGTAAATATGATATCGCTACTGGCGATGATTACCTTCCAGTTTATCTTACAGGTTTGTAAGGGTAATTTGATGATTATTCTTTAAAATGTTCTTGGGTGGGCTTTATTTCATTTAATTCTGACAGCTAGGTCGCAAAAGGACCGCCACAAGATTATATTTAAAAGAAATGTTTCTTCAATATGACTGGAAGTTTATAGGATGATTTCTTTATTTCTTTCTTTATTTAGCTGGGACCGCAGGTTACGATCACTCTGTGTGAAAGAAAAAAAGACATGTAACATACCGAAAAATCAAGCGCGATAAATTTCCCGTTAAGCCTATAATACACTCGAGTATTTAATTATGTATTTAATAAACACTGCGCGAATTCTAGTGGTTAAAACACACATCTATAAAACTAGGACTTAACTGAATTTATTAATTATAAATTCCTTCGCGACTTTAAAAGTTAATTTAAGCATCTATTATCTTTTGAAATAATATAATAGATAGATCATTATATTTACAACTGGAACTATTGAGATGGTTTAATTTAATAGATTTAAATTAACACAAAATCCATTGAAATAGAATGACTGAACTAGACCACTGATCACTTTACACAATATATATTACCGCTTTGCACAGAATAGAAATCACTGCAAATATATATATAAAATCCAGGGGAAAATCTATAACAAGATTTCAATAAAGCTAGTGCTTCTGTAAAGGTCTGGCCAGCGAGTGATAACGTGTCTAGTCTTCATGGTCTATTTAGCTAAAATGGAATGTAAGTTGAGTGGGACATGATAAACTTGACAGCTTATTTGATCTCACGAACTTTTGGGGATCTGACCGCCAAATCAAGAGAAGAAGCCGCCCCCTGGTCTTCGTATCTCCGTTCGCTGCTGCCCGTTTCGGCTTTCCCCGTTCGCTCGGTTCTGCGATTGACACCGAGACGCGAAATTAGCGGCAAGCAACTGCGTCTCGTATCAGGGACCACTACTGTCTTTGATAACGCCGATAGTCTCCCCTGAAATCCCTCAGTCTGTCTCTTTGATCGTGGTCGCTGTATCTGTTTGATTCTGGCGACGCCCCCACTGGCCAAGTTAATTAAAATAACTGCCTATGATTGTTCAAGAGATGTTAGTGGGCGTGATTTAATCTCTCCTTAAATCAATGCGATGACCAGAATGAACGATAGGTAAACTTTCCGCATATCAATCAGCAAACGTGTTTGCCCTCTGTGTGGAACAGTTGCATAGCTAATGAATCCACGTGAAAGAAGTCCCGTTTTACAAGAATTACAACAAAGTTCAGGGTCAGCCGAGTTCGTCCATCACAATCGTCCCCTCTTTTGAGACGTGAAAACGTGTTTTCATGTTTGATTTATGACGATGAAGCTGCCCTGATCGGTAACTTTTGGATGATTGGTATCTTCACCTTCCTCCTCTTCCTCTGTAGTCCAGTTTCTACTCAGGAAATCAGCCCCGACATTCTGTCTTCCCGGAATATATTCCACTTTGAAAGAATAAACGCTTAAAAGGAGGGCCCAACGCATGATCCTAGCGTTAAATTCTTTATTGGCACCAAGAAATGCTAACGGAGCGTGGTCTGTTTGCACCGTGAAAGATGTACCATAAAGAAACTCATGATGGCGTCTGATACCGTCAATCAGAGCAAGACATTCCCTTTCAACTACGCTGTAGTTCCGTTCCGCTTTATTTAATTTCCGACTGCCATAGGCAACTGGAAATAGCATGTTCAGGTCACTGTCATCGGCTTGAAGCAGTGTTGACCCGATGCCCTGACCTGACGCGTCGACTCTCAGTACAAAAGGTTTCTTGAGGTCAGGCAACCTCAAAATGGGGTATGCAGACAACTGTCCTTTCAAAGTGCTATACGCGTGTTCGCACTTTTGATCCCATATGACCTTATCAGGACAACCTTTCTTTGTGAGGTCAGTCAGAGGTGCCGTCAGTCCGTTGAAGTTCTGGATGTACTTCTGATAGTATGCACATAGCGATATGAAGGAACGTACGTCTTTCTTCGTTCGGGGTCTTTTTGCTGCCACTATTTTCTCCACGTTCTTCTTAATAGGCCAACTGCATCCGTGAGAAATAGTGTGCCCCAGGAAGTCTAACTGTTCAAACCCGATGAGACATTTGCTAGGTCTGGCTGTGAGACCCGTTTCCTGTAGTCTCCTGAGGAGCATAGCAACCGTAGCAATATGTTCTTCATAGGTTTCCGATGCAATTAAGATGTCATCCATGAAATTATGGATATGGGGACTTTGCAAAGGTTCTAGAAGCTTCCTCATCATCCTGGTGAACACTCCTGGTGCGTTATGCAAACCGAACGGCATCACGTTAAATGTGTAATGTCCTTCACTAGTGCTGAAAGCTAACAAAGGTTTAATTTCCTCCTTGACTGGTATTTGATAATAACCTTTGCTGAGGTCAATCTTGGAGAAGATCTTTGCTTTGCTGAGCTTGGTGAACAACTCAGAAACAGTTTGGAGAGGTTCGGGCTGGAATTCCGTTACAGCGTTTAGCAACCTGTAATCAATGCACAGCCGAACTTCCTTATTGGGCTTCTGCAACAGCACTACACTCGAGCTGTAAGGAGATGTAGACTCACTGATAATTCCTGCCTGACGCAGCTTGTCTATTTCTCCGCGAAGTGCATCAGCTTTAGCGTACGGGATGGGGTAAACTCTGGTTTGAACAGGGGTCTCGTTTGTTAATTTCATATCAAATTCAATGAGATTTGTTCGACCAGGTACATCCGTTAAGACTGCACTGTACTGTTTTAGTAGAGCCCTGGTTTCTGTTTGTTGTTCTGGTGAGAGATTGTCGCCGAACTTGACATCTTTAAAGGATTCTGTGGGTTGCAATGGATACTCCATGCAACCATCATCATCTTCCTCGTCTTCCGTTGCTATGGCGACAGCCAGGAGATGCTCGGAGGATGGCACCGGTCTTTCCAAATATTTCTTTAGCAGATTTATGTGGAAGACCTTCTCCTTTCCTTTGATGGAGATCTTGTAGTTGGTACGTGAGATCTTTTTAAGGACGGTAAACGGTCCTTGCCATCCGATGCGAAGTTTATTGCTTCCGGTTGGAAGTAGCAATAGGACTTTCTCCCCTGGTTGTAGTTCTCTCTCTTTTGCAGCTTTGTTGTATCTTTTAGTAATTTTAGCGCGGGCTTTCTTAAGGTTGGTAGTAGCTAGATCCCATCCTAGCTTTAGCCTTTCCTTAAGCTCAGATACATACTTGCTTGCAGAGACGACTGTCTCGTCAGCCTTCTGGTCTGTCAGGGACCGAAGTAAGGCTTCTAGTGGCCCCTTAATAGGTCTGCCAAATAAAAGTGTAGCTGGCGCAAAACCCGTAGACGCTTGGGGTACCTCTCGGTAGGCGAATAAGGCAGCCGATATATATTGGTCCCAGTCTTCCGGTTTCTCCTGACCCAGCTTACGTAACATCATGGTGAGGGTACCGTTAAAACGTTCCACGAGCCCATTTCCGGCCGGATGGTAGGGACTTGTGTGGATATGTTTGGCCCTCAAGATCTTAAAGATCTCCTCCATTAACAGGCTACGGAATTGGGATCCATTGTCCGTCAAAACTTGTTGAGGGAATCCCAACCGTGTAAAAATTTGCACAAGGGCTTCTGCGACATGCTTGGAATTAGTGCATGGTAGCGGTACGGCTTCGGCCCACATAGTGCAAGTGTCAACTAAGGTCAGGATGAACCTGTTCCTTCTTTTGGTCTTTTCCAGAGGACCAATAATGTCGACAGCAACCCGTTCAAATGGAGTCCCTACTATTGGCATTTGCCCCATAGGTACTGGGGGTGTCAAGTGCTTGGGTGCTACCCGTTGGCACTGGGCGCAGGATTTCACATACCTGACAATGTCAGAGTTCATTCCTGGCCACCAATAGTGGTTTTTTATTCGCTGAATAGTGGCGTTTTGTCCCATATGTCCGCTAAAGGGAAGAGAGTGCCCCATTTCTAAGATCTGGTTTCTGTACTGCGTCGGTACTAGGAGCTGGTTATTCCCCGTGTCCGGGTTGCCCGTTCTACGATACAATACACCATCCTTAGAAAAGATGTCTCCGTTGTGTCTGGGGTCCTTAGCCATGGGCAGTTTTTTAAAGCAGGGCGCCAGAGTAGGGTCCTTTTGTTGCGCCTCCTTCAGTTCATTCGGCAACAAGTTTGGCGCAGGCTCCCTCTCCTTCTTGGCTTGCCCTCTTGTGGTTACCGCTGCCACAATCGGCTCCTTAGGTCTCCCAATGAACACATATCTACATCCCAGGATAACTGGGTAGATCGGATCATCCATTATGGCCGCTTTAATAACTCCTCTGACAAAGTCAGAGTGTATTTCTACCAGTGCGATAGGAAGCGTCCTGGGTGCATCACTCCTGAAAACTCCACTAAGTTTGACGGTTTCCTCTGTCTCCTGACCTGGTTTGACTAGGTGTCTAGCGACAATACAACTAAAGCTTAATCCAGTGTCAAAAAGACAAGTAGTAGAGGTACCGTTCAAAATTACAGTTCCTCGAGTTGAGGGTCGGTCCCCCTCAGGTTGAGAATCACTGACATTGACTCTACCTTTCGAGGCTGTATGCAAACATCCAATGCGGTTTGCACCGGTTTGTTTGCCCTGATCAGACGTTCCTGGTGTAGGGGTCTTCCCTTTTCCTTGACCTTGGTGGCCGCGCTGCCACGTAGGCTTGTTGGGTTGATCAGAATTGTTGTTGGGGGGGTATCGGGTTTTGTAGAATTTCGATTTTTCCTGGGGAGGTTTCTGGGTATTGTTATCTCGTTGGTTATAATGTTGAGAGGAAGTGGAAGAATAGGATGCCTGCTCTAGATTCTGTTTTCGAGATGGCTCATCGGTGGGTTTACGTTTAGTGCTGGGAAGTTCGGCCATTGCATTGCTATAGCGTTCGGCTTTATTGAGTATGTCTTCAAGCCTGACTGCCCCCTGTTCAGCCAAAAATCTACGAGTTTCATTCGACAAAGTGGATTTTATCTGCTCCACAAGAACAAGTTCGAGGAGTCCCTCATATGAAAGAGGTAGGTCAGATAATTCAATGCACTTTGTCAGATAACCCGTGAGACGTGAAGAGAACTGGGGAAATGTTTCCGTGCTCTCTTTTCGGCTGTTTCTGAACAACTGCAGAAACTTTCGGGCAGTCATCTCAAACTGCTGTAGTAAGGCCTTCTTCAACAGGTCATAATCATGTTGATTCGGTCCCAGCTTTGTGTACACGTCATAAGCATTGCCTTTCAGTGACGTTGAAAGTTTGAGCGCCCAGCGGGTACTCTCTAACCCATAAAGATTCGCGAGTCTCTCGAATTTTTCTAGGTAGCTGTCAATTTTTTCGTTAGGGCTAGGAAAAGATTCTAAAGAAAACGACATAGCAGTTAATTGGGCAGACTGAGTGCTGGAGAGATCCATTGTTTGAGACTGGGGCGAAGACGGCTCTCCATTATTTGAAGTAGAGGCACTCCGACTCTCTAAAGCCTTGAGCGCTAATTCATGCTGTCTTTCCTTGTCTCTCTCTTCGCGTTGTCTCTCCTTCTCTCTTTCCCTGCGGGCGTCCATCTCTGCCTCAATTTTCTTCTGCTCCAATTGACGATCGTCCGCTTCTTTCTTCCTAGCTTCTGCCCTCTCTTCCTCCGCGTCATACCTTTGAAGTTCCTGGTTGATAAACAGATTCGCAGCTTCTGTGTCTAGTCCTGAGTCCTTGGCTTCTTGCCTCAAAAGGGATCTTATCCTAATTCTCTCTGCCATTGTCAAAGAACTGGATGCTTCTAAGACTAGAGAATAGTAAGATGGAACAAGAAGGGGAAAACTCAAAGCCGCTACGAAAAAAACCAAAGTAAAAAAAATTTACTTGAGTTACCTCCTACCTGTACTGTGCAAACTTATCGCTGCTATTATCTGGCAATTAAGGCTCTAAACGCAAGCGACTATGCCACTAAATGGTAAGTTACACTGGAAAAGAATCTACTTTTACTAACAGTAGAGAAAAATTTAAATTAAAACAATTTAAAAGGAAAAAAAAAATTTTTTCCCCTAAATTTTAAATCTCTGACAACAAACTCCGTCCCTAAAGTCAATTATTGAGATGAGACGTTGTTAACTTAATTTTTAAAAATCAGAACAATCCGTCTTTAGCTAAGCTCAACTCTTTTTAACTTCAAAAACCTTAGTGACTGTAAAACAATCACGCAATCCCAGCAACTCTTATAAAGAAAGAAATTGAATTATCTCCGCCAGAGGATAATTAAAATAGCAAATATTTTTGTTTATCTGTACTTTCTACTGCTGTGGAGAGAAAACAACCTGTAAATATGCTGTGTGGACAACCCAAATACTTAAAGAACGTTTGTCTAGGGGTGTAATTATTTATTTATTTCCCTAATTCACAAAGACAAATCATTCACACTCTACCTAGTTAGACCCAGACTAAATCAGACTCAAAATATCTTTAACCCGGCTATGCGATTGCCTCAAATGTAGCTCAAGATCCCAGAACCAGCCCACAAATATGTGTGCATCAAATGTATCTCAAAATAATCCCGGCGAGCCAGCCAAATATTGTCGTAAATTTATTTTGAGAGAAAAGAGTCGTAGAAATAGTGGTCCGGTTTAGAGTGGAAAATGATGATGGAAAGCTCAGTGATAGAAAATGTAGATATTAAATAGTTGCTTCACAGCGTGCTGGAGGAGAGTAAAGACAGACTTATTTACGACAAATCGCTTCTCTCAATCTTCTCTTCCGCTCTCCTGGTCAAACAATTATTTGCCAGTTTTCCAGACTCGCATCTGCGCGCACACCGATTTGGTGTTTTTCACACACACAGACGATGTAGATACAAACTATATTAAACGAATAGGGGAAATGTTGGGCTTTGGGTATATCCAACACCGAACTAAATGAGTTTATGTGATTTTATTCACTTTAAACATCAATCACTAACAAATATCAGGTATTACATAAATTATCATAAGTACACAAATGCAAATAACAAATTTGGGAGGGGTGAAGAAGATTGGTATCGACTAAGCCCTTCCCGCTTATTAGACAAAGATAAACCCAGTCCAGAGATAGATAATATCAGGAACACGGGTACGTTAACCTAACAGTGAAGTTAATTACTCTGAACGAGGTGTTACAAAGTTAGGTATAGGTGATAGAAAAAAACCTGTTCTTCCCAGCTGTTCTTCCCTTTACTAAGCAAATGGAAAGGAGGGGGTTTTAAACAGAGTTAACCAATTATCAACTCCCCCTTAAAGGAACAATGCAGGGAATACAGAAAAATTATATTACTAGGCAAGAAAGTTAACAACAGGGTTACAAAAGAAAACGATTAAATTTCCTGTCATTCATGCACACGCGTGAGGATCCACACTCATATACTCACACACTTACCGAATGCAGCCTCAGACGATCCATAAAAGTATATAAAAACAGCAAGTATTCTTTGACATATGAACTGTCTAGTCCTTCGATGTCCCGCCCCAGATGTTTGCGAGGTTTTGTTGGTAACAAATATTCTCACTTATCGCAAGACTTGAAGACTAAGAGTTCTCGTGTTTTTATTATATATATAAAAGGAGTCTATGGGATGGCACTAACACAGTTCGGCACAGGGGTGAAAATGAAGTGGTCTCTTTTAATCCTCCGCTATGGTAAAATTCCTTCAATGCGTGATGATAGTTTTATTAAATCCAATTGAGGAAAAACTAGGCTCAATCACAGTCAGGAAAATATGTACTCTCTCACAGTAAACAGTAAATATACTATCGCTACTGGCGATGATTACCTTCCAGTTTATCTTACAGGTTTGTAATGGTAATTTGATGATTGTTCTTTAAAATGTTCTTGGGTGGGCTTTATTTCATTTAATTCTGACAGCTAGGTCGCAAAAGGACCGCCACAAGATTATATTTAAAAGAAATGTTTCTTCAATATGACTGGAAGTTTATAGGATGATTTCTTTATTTCTTTCTTTATTTAGCTGGGACCGCAGGTTACGATCACTCTGTGTGAAAGAAAAAAGACATGTAACATACCAAAAAATCAAGCGCGATAAATTTCCCGTTAAGCCTATAATACACTCGAGTATTTAATTATGTATTTAATAAACACTGCGCGAATTCTAGTGGTTAAAACACACATCTATAAAACTAGGACTTAACTGAATTTATTAATTATAAATTCCTTCGCGACTTTAAAAGTTAATTTAAGCATCTATTATCTTTTGAAATAATATAATAGATAGATCATTATATTTAAAACTGGAACTCTTGAGATGGTTTAATTTAATAGATTTAAATTAACACAAAATCCATTGAAATAGAATGACTGAACTAGACCACTGATCACTTTACACAATATATATTACCGCTTTGCACAGAATAGAAATCACTGCAAATATATATATAAAATCCAGGGGAAAATCTATAACAAGATTTCAATAAAGCTAGTGCTTCTGTAAAGGTCTGGCCAGCGAGTGATAACGTGTCTAGTCTTCATGGTCTATTTAGCTAAAATGGAATGTAAGTTGAGTGGGACATGATAAACTTGACAGCTTATTTGATCTCACGAACTTTTGGGGATCTGACCGCCAAATCAAGAGAAGAAACCGCACCCTGGTCTTCGTATCTCCGTTCGCTGCTGCCCGTTTCAGCTTTCCCCGTTCGCTTCGGTTCTGCGATTGACACCGAGACGCGAAATTAGCGGCAAGCAACTGCGTCTCGTATCAGGGACCACTACTGTCTTTGATAACGCCGATAGTCTCCCCTAAAATCCCTCGGTCTGTCTCTTTGATCGTGGACGCTGTATCTGTTTGATTCTGGCGACGCCCCCCGCTGGCCAAGTTAATGAAAATAACTGCCTATGATTGTTCGAGAGATGTTAGTGGGCGTGATTTAATCTCTCCTTAAATCAATGCGATGACCAGAATGAACGATAGGTAAACATTCCGCATATCAATCAGCAAACGTGTTTGCCTTCTGTGTGGAACAGTTGCATAGCTAATGAATCCACGTGAAAGAAGTCCCGTTTTACAAGAATTACAACAAAGTTCAGGGTCAGCCGAGTTCGTCCATCACAGACCACAAGGCCTTCTCTGGGACCAAGCGTTATGAAAATACTGCAGAAAATAATATAAACTAATCTAACGGCAGAAAAATATTGTCAGTCGTGTTGTAAATCGCTGAAATCAATCTTGGCATGCGTGCAAAGCCGCGTGTGAACCCATAACCCTGCGTAACATTACGCAGCAGGCTAGTTTTCATGGCCAAGAAGTAATTCATTTTTGTTTTTTTTTACAGAAAGCTTCACAGACATGTTTATTTTTCTACCAGTTTTTTTACGCACGCACATGGCTGTAAATTGTGGGCGGGTAAACAGCAGATACTGAATAGTTACACAAATAGGTTCCCAGTTGGTGGCAAAGTGAACACACCTGGGAAAAAAGGGATTTATTACATTTCCTTATTTATTGGCAATTCTGCCTCCCCTCAGGACCTGTGCCGTTGTACACTATATTTCTTCTTCTTCTTCCTCGTTCGCCCTGAAAAGGACGGTGGTTGCGTTGTGTCTGTTTACGCCGTAGCTGGGATATCTGCACCTTTCGGTCGACACATCCGACTTCAGCACGGCATTTTTTAGGGACCGGGTTTGCCTTCCCATTTCGATCCGTACTCGCTCAGCCAGACTGCACTGCTGCAGACTGTTTCCAGGATCACCACGTGGAGGTGGAGTACGGTCTTGACCAGCTCTGGTTCGCTGGTCCTGATGCAAGCAGTCAAGCTATGGGTCGCTGACTGCATTCACTATTGCTGCATCTTTGGGTCCAGTACACTATATAAATGTTCTGGTATTACACCCCTTGTTAAGTCAATTTTCCCAGCCAACAAAACCTGTTTGACCTACGGATGTCGATTGTCAATAGGAACTTGTATAATTCGTTTAGTTTTTTAATGCCTTGTGTGCAGTCCTCAACACACAAAAAACAACAAACCAACAAAAAAGCAGTGTAATCTTTCAAACATCTTTTTTTTCTGAATCAGAGTTCAAAGAAGCCTTTAGTCTTTTCGACAAAGATGGCGACGGTACCATCACGACTAAAGAGCTGGGTACGGTCATGAGATCTCTTGGGCAGAACCCGACAGAAGCAGAACTGCAGGACATGATCAATGAAGTGGATGCTGACGGTAAGAAGGCGTGTGCTCTTCAGCTGCTCTGTGCATCTTCTTCTTCCTCTACCTTCATCTTGGTTTTCAACATCACATTTTCTTAAACAACGAAACTGTTTCTCATTACGTTGCTCAGTGACGAATCTGGGTTAAGGACGTTGGCTGTTGTTGTTGTTATAGATTCAGACAGGCATCGTCTTGGCATTGTAATTCTGGAGCGCCTGTGAACTTCTTACCCACCCCATATAGAAGATAGAATTGCAATAGGGAAGATAAGGAGATCCTTTCCCCATGAAAAGCATAAACACCCCTTTATCTTCCCTATTGCTTGAACGGTGCATTTCTGACCTACAAAGTAGTGGTGGTGGAGGAGAGAGAGAGACTCAAAGAAAATATCCCCATTAGCATTATTATAATTGTTATCATAATCATTACCATAATCATAATTCATTACTTCATCATATTAATTTGTCATCTCGTAATTGCCATTGCTGTGTTAATAACATATTGGCACAAATTAACAATACACGCATTTCTTGTTTGGACATTGCTTCTGCAATCTTCTCTGTGTATTTTTAATTGTTTAAAAAGTAACCCCTGCACATTTATTATATCACGTGTGTTCGTCATTTCCTTGAAAATCTTATCTATTGTTAAAAACGTATACCCCTGCACAGTAGCTTCACAACAAGTGTTTGTAATTTCATAACAAATCTCTTCTTTTTTTTTTTTTAAATTACGTTTAACCCTCCAAGTTTCAAGCAGTAACTAGGTTTACCAAGACACCTAACTGATTGCCAATTTTTTGTTGTCCACAAATAATATTTTAAAACAGCTGGTAAGCATACAGATTCATGAAAAAAATAACTTAAGTTGTGCCCATGTTACTAAATATCTATGTGTATTTTCTTGTTTTGAACAATGAAAAACACTGTCAGCTTTTCTGGAAAATTAGGAAAATGCGCGCATTGCAACTAGAAATCTACTCTGAACATTGACGAAAAGAGCACGCAGGATCTTGCAGTTTTTTTTTTTTTCGTTGTGCATTGACTATTGCCTATATGTCATGATACATTTGTCTACAAAGATCCAATGAAGAGGAAGTGGAATGGAAAGGAATTAAATAAGCACAGGAGAGTTAGAGCCGTCCTCAGAGCATGCAGCAGAAACATTGTGTCATGCGCTATTTCGCAATGCATCTTTTGTACGAAAAGTTAGCCTGGCAACACCGGGGATAGCTAAACCCGCGAGTCAGGTGACTACCGGAAGCCGGGAATCAGGCGCGAAGGTAGTCAGTGAGATTCTAGCCAGTGTCCGAGTAGGACGGATTTATTTTCCCTTGGCCAGCAAGTAGCTGTGAAGTTCATGTTATGGACTATGGGTTTTGAGAGCTTGCCATATTCGGTCTAGGTGGATTGTTATGTGATTAGTCTAGTACAGTGTAGAGTCTAGATTGTACAACTGTCAGGCCGTTAATTTATAAGTTGACAAGGATTTGAGTATTTCTTTTTCACAGTTTTGCCGCTCAAGGTGAGAAATAGTCATTGCAGTGTTTGTCAGTGTAAGTCGTACTGTTATGTATGATACTGACAGATTAAGTTGTTGAGGCAAGTTACATTGGCATTTCTGTACTGTATTTCATGCTTATTGGTCGTGTGAAGCCTTATTGTTATTGTGCATAGCATTAAAGGGAAGTACCTGTAGAAGGTGTTGATTACTTATGTCAGCCATTGTTGTGTGGTCATCCGTCTAGAAGAATGAGCCTATTAGTGTTATTATAAATCCACACTACAGTGGTGTAACCATAGTGAATTGGTTCTAACAACTGAGGACATTGTCTATGCAGTTGTTTTGACCCATTGCAACATAATTATTTGACGAGTTACCTGCCCGTATTTGTTCTATTCCTTCTAAAGTGGATGGAGAATAGTTTGAAGTGAGTCTCACACACCACACATAGTTTGTTTATATTGTGTAATATGCAGACATAAGGCCGTCAGACTATAACCAGGCGGGCGAACAAGGAGACCCTTGGGAGAACAGTGTAACATAACTCGGCGTCTGTTAAGAGAATGTGCCTGGTGTATGAAACATTTATAAGTTCCATGCTTTCATATTTCTGTCACTGAAGTACATCTGTCGATTTTATGGTTGATAGCCTTGAACAGAGGCAGTAGTCTAGTAGTGTTTCTGGTGTTTAGAGTATACTATATGTAAATGTGGGCAGATTTATCGAAGTCCAATCCTATTATTGTGGAGTTGAAACGTGATAGTGGATTGTAAAGAAAAGGAACTGTTTAATTCGTGTTAAGTGACAAATATTTCAAGATGATTATTGAAAGCTGAAACTGTTGCCACTAATGCGTGGTGAATTTAATCATGAATAATTGAGTCACGTTAGGAATGCCAGGGAAGTCATGTAGCCTGAGAAAACACAATGTCTACTGGTGTATTTTGCCCATTCTCAATGAATTCGTCAATATAAGCTATATGGGGTCGACTATCAAGCATTTGTTATTATTTTAAGTGGATATTCGTTGTGTTGTAAATGCGAGCCAACGTCTATTATTGTTACACTCATACAACACACGAGTTCTGACACAGCGTATTATATAGTTCGTGGGGTCAAAAATGTGAAAGCGAAAGTAAAATTTGAAAGTCAAAGTTCTAATTTCCTGCTTATGTCCCTTTCAGGAAACGGAACCATTGACTTCCCAGAGTTTCTAACCATGATGGCGAGGAAAATCAAGGACACCGACTCTGAAGAAGAACTTCGTGAAGCATTTCGTGTGTTCGACAAAGACGGAAACGGTTTTATATCTGCAGCTGAGCTTCGTCACGTGATGACAAACCTAGGTGAAAAACTGACGGACGAGGAGGTCGACGAAATGATCCGAGAAGCTGATATGGACGGAGATGGACAGGTGAATTACGAAGGTCAGTTCTGTTTATTACCAGACAGCCCTTGATTGATCTAGCAATGCCAGTTGTACGTCAGTGCAAACGAAGCAGTACTAATGCTCCAAGGCGAGTTTCATCTAAACAGAGATTGCTGAGTAGAAAGTTTCTGAATCTGTCAGTGAGAAAATATTTGACGCACAGTATCGTCTAACTCAAGATCCTTAAATCTCTCTTTTTCTCCCTCTATCTGTCCTCGTTCTTTCTTTACTTCCCGCTTCGTTTTTTTTTTTTTTTTTTTTCGGTAGTCCACGAGCCTTGTATTATCCTTTATGTCTTCTTCTTCTTCAAATACTATGCCTTGGTGGCGTGGGCGATCGTGTTTTTCCACAACTTTGCGTCTCCTGTCCAGTTGATCAATTCTGCTGTTTCCTTCTGTCCATGCCATTATGCCAACTGTTTAGTATCTTCTCTCTGTGTCGTCCTCTGTCTAATTTTCCTTCAACCTTTCCTACTTTTACAATATATTCCAGCTTTCATCTTCTCATAACCTGCCTGAGGAAAGTGGAATGTTTCCTTCTAACGTGAGCAATAACCTCTCTTAGCGCATTGGTCTCTGTCAGTCTTGACCGCACACCCCTGTTAAGTTCCGTTACCTAGAATACTTTTAACAATTAAATTAATGGATAAAAATATCTGGTTCGATCCTCGATAAATTAAATTTAGGATGTGTGGTGCTTTTTTAAAGTCTCATAACCTACCATTTCGCTCCCCTGGGAGCATAGGCATACAACAATTTATGCCAGGTCCTCCTGTCATGCGTCATCCACTCAGTGTCTTTTGTGTATCCCTGTCTCCAGTTCTCTTCTCCATCTATCTTTGATCTCCCTCTGCCTCTCTTACCCTGGGGATTCCAGACAAATGGTTGCCTTGTAATGCTATCAACAGGTTTCCCCCATGTCTGACTCACCCATTAGCTGCATCTATTTTTCATCTCCTTTCCCACTGGCTCCCTTCTGGTTCAAGTCATCAGTTCCACATGGGCGAACTTGCTGATATTATTCTGGGTCCCATTGCTTCCATTTCTATGAGTGCTTGCAACAGTCGTGCTGCTGTTTTAATTGTACATTACATATTTAGTTGCTACAATTTGCTTACCGGCAACATCGTTTCTATTCAATAATTCCATGCTGTATACCGTGTAGTGAACAACACTAGTTGTGGATTTTTAGTATCTTACGTCATTATAGTCAATGTATTGCTTTAAAATAACAAATATTCCGTTTAATGTATAGATTATGTGAGAGTGTGTGGTGCACGCGTGTAGAAATTTGTTTTCCGCGTGTTCATTTTATTTGATTATCGAATCTTGGATCTGAACAGAAAGTTTTTTTTCTGTTGAATTAAACCCATTTTTTTCTCATTTTGTTTCAGAATTTGTTCGAATGATGACGACGAAGTGAGGATGCTCATAACATATGCCTATTTTTAGATCTTGTGTGAGACTTCAGTCAAAAGAAAATGAATGCGTATTTCAGATGTCAGGGCGAATACTGGATCTGACTGCAAAGAAAATATTTTGTTTTCTACACCAGCTTTTGTCACCTTCTCCTAACTATTCATTGTGAACTTGTGGTATCTTTATGATACGTTATTGGCTGTTTTAACACGTATTTTACTTTTTTCTTTTTTTTTTTTTTTTTACAAAAAAATTATTTATAAACAGCAGACTTTTATATATTTACTTCGGCTTCTGTCCAAACTTTTTTGAATTGTTAAAATAAATGAAATATATACTCTTTTGTCAGCTGCATTGTTTGGAATGAAAATAATAAAAGAAAGAAACGACTATGTTAGCATAGATGTCGGTTATTAAATATGATAAGCGGGTTTCTGAGGACGCACAGTTTGGTGGTTTTCACAATTTAGTTGTGGTGCTGCATGAGGATGTTTCAAGTCCTCGTTCATTCATTCACTCAAGCATTCATTTCCATTTTTACTCACTACTAAACATGGAGCCTCCACTGCCGCTTGCCCCACTTCAGGAAGCCTGCACTAAAGCATTCATGTGTTGTTGCTGCGGTGGTTTCTGAAGCAATGTGTTTTACGTAATGAGGTTGTCAGCGCCATGCTCAACATCATATTTGTCAACTCTTAATACATACTCGAGGAAGCAGTTTTCATATTCCTTCTTGGACTCCTTATAGACCCCAGGGAGGTATATGAGTAATATAAGGGTATACTGAACTATTCATTCTTGGACTCCTTATAGACACCAGGGAGCTATATGGGTAATATAAGGGTATACTGAACTATTCATTCTTGGACTCCTTATAGACACCAGGGAGGTATATGGGTAATATAAGGGTATACTGAACTATTCATTCTTGGACTCCTTATAGACACCAGGGAGATATATGGGTAATATAAGGGTATACTGAACTATTCATTCTTGGACTCCTTATAGACACCAGGGAGGTATATGGGTAATATAAGGGTATACTGAACTATTCATTCTTGGACTCCTTATAGACCTCAGGGAGGTATATGGGTAATATAAGGGTATACTGAACTATTCATTCTTGGACTCCTTATAGACACCAGGGAGCTATATGGGTAATATAAGGGTATACTGAACTATTCATTCTTGGACTCCTTATAGACACCAGGGAGGTATATGGGTAATATAAGGGTATACTGAACTATTCATTCTTGGACTCCTTATAGACACCAGGGAGATATATTGGTAATATAAGGGTATACTGAACTATTCATTCTTGGACTCCTTATAGACACCAGGGAGATATGGGTAATATAAGGGTATACTGAACTATTCATTCTTGGACTCCTTATAAACCCCAGGGAGATATATGGGTAATATAAGGGTATACTGAACTATTCATTCTTGGACTCCTTATAGACCTCAGGGAGGTATAGGGGTAATATAAGGGTATACTGAACTATTTATTCTTGGACTCATTATAGACCTCAGGGAGGTATATGGATAATATAAGGGTATACTGAACTATTCATTCTTGGACTCCTTATAGACCTGAGGGAGGTATATGGATAATATAAGGGTATACTGAACTGTTCATTCTTGGACTCCTTATAGACCCCTGGGAGGTATATGGGTAATATAAGAGTATACTGAACTATTCATTCTTGGGCTCCTTATAGACAACAGGGAGATATATGAGTAATATAAGGGTATACTGAGCTATTCCTTCTTGGACTCCTTATAGACAACAGGGAGATATATGGGTAATATAAGGGTATACTGAACTATTCATTCTTGAACTCCTTATAGACACCAGGGAAATATATGGGTAATATAAGGGTATACTGAACTATTCATTCTTGGACTCCTTATAGACACCAGGGAGCTATATGGGTATATAAGGGTATACTGAACTATTCATTCTTGGACTCCTTATAGACACCAGGGAGATATATGGGTAATATAAGGTTATACTGAACTATTCATTCTTGGACTCCTTATAGACACCAGGGATATATATGGGTAATATAAGGGTATACTGAACTATTCATTCTTGAACTCCTTATAGACACCAGGGAAATATATGGGTAATATAAGGGTATACTGAACTTTTCATTCTTGGACTCCTTATAGACACCAGGGAGCTATATTGGTAATATAAGGGTATACTGAACTATTCATTCTTGGACTCCTTATAGACACCAGGGAAATATATGGGTAATATAAGGGTATACTGAACTATTCATTCTTGGACTCCTTATAGACACCAGGGAGATATATGGGTAATATAAGGGTATACTGAGCTATTCATTCTTGGACTCCTTATAGACACCAGGGAGCTATATGGGTAATATAAGGGTATACTGAACTATTCATTCTTGGACTCCTTATAGACACCAGGGAGATATATGGGTAATATAAGGGTATACTGAACTATTCATTCTTGGACTCCTTATAGACTACAGGGTAATATAAGGGTATACTGAACTATTCATTCTTGGACTCCTTATAGACTACAGGGTAATATAAGGGTATACTGAACTATTCATTCTTGGACTCTGTTAAGGAACTTTTCCCACGAATTTCCACGGGTTAGATCTGATAGTAAATTGCTCCAATGATATCTTGGTATTTTCATATCGTTGGCTTTCATCTCAAATTTTTCTAAAAAATTATCGATACAATCTCGAGTATCGATAAAATTAGGCAATTTGAATTTTGGCATCCACGACTAATGATCATTATTTGATCCAAAGTTATCACCGAAAGCCTGAGATTGGATTTTTGCTAATTCAATTTCTTTTTCTTTCTCTTCCATTTTCATTTTATGCTCTCTTTCCATTGCCTCTCGTGCCAGAGCATCAGATTCCATTTTCATTTTATGCTCTTTTTCCATTGCCTGAGCAGTAGCTTCCATTTGTAATCTCTCTTCTTTCTCCTTTGCCTCCATTTCTTTTTCTTTTGCCTCCATTTTCAATCTCTCTTATTTCTCCTTTGCCTCAATTTTTAATTTCTCTTCTTTCTCCTTTGTTTCCATTTTTAATTTCTCCATGGCTATTTCATGTTCACGCTCTTTTTCTTTTTGGGCTAATTCAAACCTCCTAAGTTCATCAGCCCGTTTAACAGCCTCACGTTGTTCTATTCTTTCAAGACGCGATAAATGTTCCTCATATTTATTCTCCGCATAATCCTCTAATTCCGCATCTGATAAACCTTTTTTAATGCCTTCCTGTCTGAAATCTTCCAAGGATGACATGTTTATATGTACTTATCTGTTTTATTCAGTATTATTTTACTTATCAATATCGATAACAATATATAATGCAATGTCAATTCAATTAATGCAAGAACAATGTTAAATACAATGGTAATGAATGACAGACGTTAGCCAAAGATAATGATAATGATTTACAAATCACGGAACATTCCACAACAGATAAAAGAAACTAAGTATAACAAGTACATAAATAAAGAAAATGTGTATCAAAATATTAATTAATCAAACAAGACAAAAATTGACGTACGATTACAGAAAGTCATATTCGAATATAACAAGAAGACAAGATGGGGATAGTGGACAGACGAATAAACAATGACTTATTCCGTATATAAGAATATTAACTAAAGTAAACGCGATACCTCGACGATACAACTAAACAATTATTAAATATATTCAATGGATTATCAAAGACTACTATTCACAGTGAACTCACTAGACTCTTCGACAATGCATTCAATAAGACCCTACAGAATCGTTAACATTTCTGTATCTTCCGAAGAAGCTATAGAAATATTAAGCCCTACCATCCAATCCCGCAATACATATAAGGATGATAAACGTATAATATAATGATAAAAGATTATGATCAGTAAGAAAAGGTGACGTGTGGGTATTCAGATGATCAAATAATACATCTCGACATTCGAACATGAACTTATTTGCATTGGTAAAATGTCTTCCCCCAGTCCTAGCTTTAGACTGTTCGATTTTACGAAGGGACGATCTCACCCAGATCCTGGAAAGTACCCTTCTCTAGCGAAGCTGGTATTGTAATCTTCGATGCTTCGTAGATCTATTCGACGTGTTGAACGACGGATGCTGATTTTGAATTATTTTTTATTGAAATCTTGAGTTTCCTTGTAAAGGCTTTTCGATTCTTTGGCAGTTGGGAACATTTGCATATGACGTCACTGCTTCGTGTTGCCGGTTAAAATTTTCCAGGTCAACCAAATAGTTCAGACTGTTTAGTTATGATCCTTTTCTCACTGATGATAATTGTTTCTGGCGATATTCTCGTCTTGATTAGATTGTTCCAAACCTTGCTCCTTTCTTTTTGGTCCTTTCTTGAAGTTATAAGGTTGCGACTTGACCTTGACCTTCTTAAACAATAAATGTTCCTTGTAAAGTATTTTCAATACCTTGTATATTGGAGCTGTTTCCTTATTGAAAAGTTTGATTAATGTGGCATATATTTGTAGTGGTGACTAACGTACGAGCAACCCCATGAATTTCCACGGGTTAGATCTGTTAAGGAACTTTTCTTACTGGCTCCAGTATGTTGAATAATGTCTAGGGATATTGTATTAATGTTCTGAAATGTAATCACCAAAATTCTGGCCACAATCTTTCTTTTCGGAATCGCACTGTTCTTAGTGGTCTAAGTCTTTTCACCTGACTAACTGTTCCCAATTATTAACTGGTTTTATCTCTACAAACTCATGCTTCGAACTGGAAAACATTTCTCGAAAACTTTTGTGTTTATGACTTTCACTTTATTTAACACAGGAACTTATGTGAGCGACACATTGCTCTTAATACAATTTGACATTGTTCATTTAAATTATCGATTCTTCATTTCATAGATTACTTTTGCATAAGTATATGCTTCTTCACAATTCTCTAGGCTATCAAGACTTTATCTTCTTTTGAGTGCTTCCATAGCATAATTATTATTTCCTTCATACATTCTATTCTTAGGAATTCCATTTGATATATTTAGATATCCTTTCATTTCAATAATGTTTCAATTCAGTGCCTTCCTGCACATCTTCTTTTAGTCGGCAATCATACATATTTGCTTTGGGCTTACATGCCCTTCCATGACGGTTACGATACCCTTGAACTGTTCAACTATCTCTGGTGGCTATACTAGCCTAAATCTTACCCAAATCTCCGAACTCCTGACGAGATGGGTTTATCCTCAATTGAATTAGAATTACACTAGATTTCTGCTTGAAATCTACATCCAATATGAACACTTTAAAGTAGAATCAAATACACTGCCATAAGTGGACCTTGCCACACCAGCCGACACTATGGAATCCTGTAACTATGTCTCCTACGTCATTTTACGCTACTTCGTAGTCATAGTTAATGATCGCATTTATTTTGTGTTTGGTGAGTAAACAACATGGTGCAAAGCGATCTCTCTCCAACTCCCCTTTAACATAGTCGCTATGCCCCATGATGCGCACTCAACAGACTCCTTATAGACACCAGGGAGATATATGGGTAATATAAGGGTATACTGAACTATTCATTCTTGGACTCCTTATAGACACCAGGGAGATATATGGGTAATATAAGGGTATACTGAGCTATTCATTCTTGGACTCCTTATAGACACCAGGGATCTATCTATATGGGTAATATAAGGGTATACTGAACTATTCATTCTTGGACTCCTTATAGACACCAGGGAGCTATATGGGTAATATAAGGGTATACTGAGCTATTCATTCTCCGTAAGCAGCAGAATTTATGTTAAATGGACGAGAAGTTGTCCTTGTCTAGAAACAGCGTTGCTTAGCTTGTGTCACAAAAATAACTTCCTACTTGCGTATTTAATCTGGAGGTGTGTGTGTGTGTGTGTATGTGTGCGTGGGCGTGTGCGTGTGTGTGTATTTGTTTGTTTGTTTTCTTATCTCCAGGGTTTGGAATTTTTACTCTTTCTTCCCCTTCTACCTATTTGGGGTAGTGTTTCTAAGGCTTTCTTTCAAACCTAGAGGGCTACATTAACTTAGCGCGTCTCGTGGCCAGGTCTGTGTTAATGACGGGGTATGCAATGCACGAGCTGGCGATTCCTCTGCCCAGAGGGATTTTCAAGAAAAGTCACCGTCTCGCTACGCGATCTGGGAGGGTCTGATGCCGAGGCCACCACACTCAGCCTTTTGAAACAGTGTTTGCCAATTTCGACGCAGAGCGCACTTAAAACTGACACAGGAGCCGACCAGATACGAAACTTCTGTCTAGCTATCTAAGATGGTAGGGGCCATTGCCGGGATCACCACATGCAACCTTCCGAGACTGAAGGTTAAATATGTTCTTTGTACGTAAAATGAGTCCAGCAAGCATATTTCTCTTGAACTGCCACGAGGGGATTAAAAGTAAAATTAGAAAATATGTTAATAAATAGTAAAATCTACTCGCAGAGAACACAACTGTCCTGTATGATTTATCAGATAGGTAATAGATGTTTATAGCCCTGTCTGAGCAGAGGTGATAGTGATGACAATGTGAAAGTAAGGGGTAAGATATAGTTTTTTTTCTCACGAGGGTAATCGTGTAAGAGAAAGGACAGTCTCTGGATAGAATAATTTATCTAATCCAGCCTATCTGGACAACGATATTTAAATCAGACGCATTTTCTCTTCTTGTACGAAAATACAAGTTACACTGCACTCACATGCACACAATTCTGTGACAAATACGCACGAACGTGAAAACAAACTATGGATAACATATAATGAATAGGGGTTGACCGACACAATAACTAAAGGTTTAATAACGTTTATTATCAAAATAGAAAATCACAACATAAATCATATGCATCAAGAGATCATGGTTTACAGACAAAAATGAAAATTAATCAAATAGGTTCTCTCCTCTGGTAAAGGAAAAGAAAGGAAGATCCCAACAGAGGTTAATTAACCCAAAAGATCAAAGGTTAACGATAAGTTATGAAATAGTCAGTACCGTGTATGGGAAAAGAATAGGTTCCTAATGTAAACTATCCCGTGACTAATCAGATTATTGAGATTAAAAAAAAAGAAAGAAGAAACCATATAAGTATATGATGTTAACAAAAGACATAAGTTTCTTTCTCTGTTCATTCAATTCACATACACGCAGTGGCCACTTCCAGATACACTTACCCCAGTAGTTGTCGCAGGCATTCCAAGGAAAAACACTAACAAGTAATATATATATTTAGTGTCAAATTTAAGTTTGCCAAATCCAGCCCCAGACTCTCCGTAGTTGCTGACTGCAAATTTCACAGGAGTCGCTAGAGTCTGTGTTAAATTTGTACTGGATACAATAAGTTATCTATGCCTTCAGTTGGTTGGAGTAAGGTTCATGCGTGGTGATCGCCGATGTAGAATAAATAGAACATATACCGTTTCTATGCTGTTTAGCCTCAGGTGGCTGAAACGCTAGGTTTAAGTTACACGAATGTTGCTGACAATATATTGCCACAGTTGGCTGATGAGATATATATATATATATATATATATATATATATATATATATATATTATATATATATATATATATATATATATTATATATATATATATATATATATATATATATATATATATATATATATATATATATATATATATATATAAGTAAATCTGGTAATAGTTCTGGCCCAGTTAATATTATAATTCAATGGCTCTATTCTGGTTTCTCTCAGGAAAATGAGGAAAATTGGACCGCACAGGCCACAACAAGAAGCTCATCAATATTAAATATTCTTGGATGCTTATAATATTATAAGTTCGTATGATCATAAGTTCATATGGCCATAAGAAAATAAGCCGCTAGTACTCAGGTTTGATCAGCCTATATTTTAGGAAAAGAACATATAAACATTTAACCAAATTATCAATATCATATCTAACACGTGTTAAAATAGGACCTCTACAACAGTCTGTTATAAATTAGATTAAAACACGCGTGTCTAGCTTATCCTATCATTCTGTTAACGCGTGATATGAACACTAGTCATTAAAAAAAATTACATAAAATGGATAGAAGTAAATAATATATGCCGTCAGTAGACAGTTATTTAATGTATGTACTAGTCAATTTAAAACATCTCTTACTGGAAAAATAGCGAGTAATTAAATTTACTTTACGGCTGGAAAGTTAGCTATAAGTTATTTAATTAGCACAGGAAATCTCAGTGAAATATATATTGAAAACTTTTTACACACTAAATCACTTCAAATCTAGTATATAAATTACCGCAATCAGAAAAATGAAACAATCCACGGAATCTATTAATTTTCACTCTGTACGAGAAATCTTAAGATAACGAGCTAGTGAATTCAGATAGATTTCTGGCAACTGATCATGGCTATCGGAGAGACATGGTATATATTGAAATGTTCCGTACTATCGTTCTTTAATGCGAAAGTTACACCACTGCCAGACCCGAGCTAATTTGCCTTTCGATTTCTTGAATCAAAGGTAATTTTACCACCTCTTGACATTCATCATCTCCGCCTTGCCGAAAATCAGCTACGCAATTTTCACCTGAAAGTTTTACAATCCAAGGTCCGTCTCACTGAATATCGTGTGTTCCCCTGATCAAAGAATCTATTACGCCATGCTCCGCGCTTCGCTCTCTGTTTCACATAGGGCTTGATTGCCAGATGGCCCCCGTGTTAATTAAACTGGTGAATCCTTTGTTCATGTAGCAAAAGTATACTCTAGATGGGGAGGGGCAAAAGTTGATGATTACTGCTGCACTATTTCCATCTGTGACAACGACAAAGACAGAAAAACATGGATAAACTTACGACTTAGCATGTTGTTGTTGTTTATGTTGTTGTTTAACTAGGGCTGCTAAGATTCTCGCTCTTTAGCAGCCAATACCACGTAGAAGACTTCTTGGTATTCTCTACAGTGTAGATCTAAGATTTTCCTGTGGCTTTTCTGCCATTCCGAAACGTGTTGAGTTGAAGTCATGAGCTCCAGTTTCTGCAGATTGGCGTGCATTTAAAGGATCGTCACATCTGGTCCCAAGCTAGGAGTAAGAAGTACGTGGCATACTGTGCATTCCCCGCCATTCAAGGGGGCTCTCCAACTATGTAGAGCTAAAACACTGTACCCTGGTTCTGGGCTCTCCAAAAGAATTATTACGTGCTGCACAGAGCCACTTCTCAGCTTCCCCTGCCTATCACTGGGTTCATAGTGAGATCCTTCTGTATGCAGTCAACCAAGTCAAAGCCAAAGAATTACGCATGGGGCTCAAGTGACTTCTCCAAGCTTAGTGTGCATTGCTGGGTTCTCAACAAGTTTCACCACAGGGGGAAACCCTGGAAGTGTGTGGATGATTTCAAGAGTTAATGAGGGTGTAATTAGCCTTACAGACATAGGTTCACGTCCACGTACATATATTGTGCATAGATGGTGGTCATATAAAGATGACTCCAGATATGCCTCCATGCATACGACTTAGCACGGAGAAAAAAAAATTAAAACAGAGTCGCAACAATATACCATGCAAGAAACTGAAATACAGCTGAGTCAAGATACTAGAAAACGATGGGAAAAAACGAGACATGATCGCCCTTGCCGGTCACTAATAACGACGTGTGTCAGTTTTACATCGAACCTAGGACAAACCGACTTCTGGAAACACCACCTTCGTCACTATACCACTTTAGGTTTTACGTTTATTTCAGTATTAGTTTTACAGCAGTGTATAATAGCTTAGCCATATATATAGGTAAATAGTGTATATAGCCTAAGCACAATTATAGGTAAATAATGTACATAGTCTAAAAACAGGTATGGTTACATATGGTGCATATATCATAAAAACAAGATATGGGTGAATAGTGTAATTAGACTAAACACGGATATGGCTAAATCGTGTATATAGCCTAAACACAAGATATGGGTAAATAGTGTATATAGTCTAAACACAGATATGGGTAAATAGCGTATATAGTTTAAAGATAATTATAGATAAATAGTGTCTTCTTCTTTGATCCTTAGCCGCCGACCGTGAAAGCAGTCAGTGGCCATTACGCATGGTGGCGTCTTGTAGGGCAACAACAAATTGATTCCACTTTGCTCGGTCGGCGGCCATCCTTCGTACAGTGCCCCAGCTCTGGTTCATTCTTTGCATCTCAGCCTCCACAGTCCTCCGCCAAGTTGTTTTTGGTCGGCCTCTCTTTCGTTTTCCTTCAGGGGTCCATAGCATAGCTGTTCTTGTGATGGCATCGGGGTCTCTTCTGAGGACATGGCCAACCCAGCTCCAGCGTCTGCCAGCTGTGATGGTGTGCATGTCCTCTTGCTTGCTCCGAGTAAGCAGATCTTGGTTGGTGATGGTATTCGGCCAAAAGATTCGGATAATTTTTCTTAGGCATGTTGTGTGAAAAGAGGACAATTTCGACATTTCCTTCTCTGTAACTCTCCAGCTCTCCGCGCCAAAGGGAAGCACAGAAAGCACACAGCTCTGATATAATCCTAATTTTGTGCTTGTGCTGTACTGAGAGGACTTCCAGATGTTGTTTAGACTAAAAAAGTCTGTTCTTGCTTTGTTCATTTTCTTGTTGATGTCTTTGCTTGCTCCGCCGCCTGGTGTTACAATGCATCCTAGGTATGTGAAGGCATCTGTCTGTTCCAGTTGCTGATTCCTTACTGATATGGGCTCAGGGTTGCTCACATTGAGCGTCATGACCTCTGTCTTCTTTAGGTTGATGTTCAAGGCCACCTGCTGGCTATACTTATTAAGCCTATCCGTCTTTTCCTGGATGTGTTGATGTGAATGTGAAGTAGTGCAATGTCCTCTGCATATTCCAGGTCTTCCAATGTAGAAAATGTAGTCCATCTTATTCCTCTTGGATTGCCCTCTATTGTCTGGCGCATCACCCAGTCTATGACTGTTAAAAATATAGTGGTTGATAAGGGGCATCCCTGTCGTACTCCTGTCTTCACTTCAAAGGTTAGGTTGCTCTGCCCAATGATACACGTAAAGTTGGCATAAAGGCTTTTTATGATTGACACTATGCAGCTTGGAATTCCATAAGCCCTCAGTATTTTCCATAAATTGTCCCTATGTATACTGTCAAAAGCCTTTTCAAAATCAACGAAATTAATGTACAGCTGTCTTTGCCATTCTGAGCACTGCTCTATAATGTTCCTGAGGGTAAATATATGATCTACACATGTTCTGTTCTTTCTAAATCCTGCTTGTTCTTTCCTCAGTTTGTGGTCTACTGCTTTTGAGATTCTCTGTATAATTATCCTGCCTAGTATTTTGCTGGGAACTGAGAGAAGAATTATTGCAGTCTGCAAGATCTCCCTTCTTGGGCAATTTGACAATTATTCATTTTCTCCACTCTGTTGGTGTTGTCCCTGTTTTCCAGACTTGTGCAAATAGTGGTTCTAATAGTTCTGCTGCTAGCTCTTGGTCTGCCTTAAATAGCTCTGCATTTAAGGTATCATGACCAGGAGCTTTTCCATTCTTTAACCCTTTGATTGCTGTGATGAATTCTTCTTTTCGTGGGATGTCTGTATTAACATCTAGATCATTTTCAGCCTCAGGAACATTCAATTGTGTCTCTTCTTCTTCTTCTTTGATCCTTAGCCGCCGACCGTCAAAGCAGTCAGTGGCCATCACGCCTAGTGGCGTCTTGTAGGGCAACAACAAATTGATTCCACTTTGCTCGGTCGGTGGCCATCCTTCGTACAGTGCCCCAACTCTGGTTCATTCCCTGCATCTCAGCCTCCACAGTCCTCCGCCAAGTTGTTTTTGGTCGGCCTCTCTTTCGTTTTCCTTCAGGGGTCCAAAGCATAGCTGTTCTTGTGATGGCATCGGGGTCTCTTCTGAGGACATGACCAACCCAGCTCCAATTGTGTCTCTGGTGGTTCCTTATTCAGAGTTTCTCTGAAATGCTCTGCCCATCTTGTTTCCTGTCTCTCTACTGTCGTGATGAGATTTCCGTGCTTATCTCTTACTAATGTAATATTGTTTGCACCTCGTTTTCCACTGATGATTTTAATTATTTTGTATACTGTGCTTTGTTCATTTCTCAGTGCTGCCTCTTCTGCCTGTCTTGCATTGTCATCCAGAAATGTCCTTTTGTTAGCACGGGTTTGACGTTTAACTTCCTTGTCCAAGATAAATAGTGTATATGGCCTAAACACTGACGTGGGTAAATTGTGTATATAGCTTAAACAGAGATATGACTAAGTCGTGTATATAGCCTAAACAGAGATATGACTAAATCGTGTATATAACATAATCAAAGATATGGCTAAATCTTGTATATAGCCTAAACCGAGATATAGGTAAATACAAGATAACATGCAGTTTTCCGCATCACTTGCTTAGAAATGATGTTTGTTGTATGCGCGTATTTTTTAATGAAATAGTAAACCAGCTAAGTAAGAGAAAGAGAGAGAGAGAGAGAGAGAGAGAGAGAGAGAGAGAGAGAGACAGAATGAGATAGATAGAGAGAGAGATTTTTAGATAAAAGATGTTCTAAATTACAGAGATTGAATTCAAAAGTGACAGTACATTCAGTGTTGCCTTTGTTAGTAGCCCACGACCACACCCCTGTTTTTCCTTATCGAAAAAGATACAGTAAACCAAAGGAAATCAAGTAAACAAAGCCCTCAAGTCCCTGGAACGCTAACGTGTAAAGTGACATATATTTAAAACCAGGGAAAGAGGTCACTATATACACTCTAGACATTATGAAACGGCATAGTAACAAATGTAGCATAGTGGTTAGTGCACTGGCTTCCTAGCTCAGTGGTCTATGGTTCGATCCCCAGATGAGGTGGGATTTTTTAGGCCGCAAACGGCTCCTGGGTCGACCCAGCCCCAATTGGGTACCAGAGCAACTCTGGGAAGGTTAAGGCGGCCGGTGTGATGCTGACCACATCACCCCTAGTGTGCCGATGGTCAAGAAAATATGGGCCTAACACCATATTCCCAATATGCCTCAATGGGCGTGTAACGGGATCCTTTTTATAGTAACAAATACCATAAATTGCAGTCTGGAAGAACAAACAAAAAGAAAACGCAATAAATAAATGTTACTATTTAGAATAATGAGCACAAGGTACTTAAAATTACATAACCCATATGGGGTTGAGCTGCGCATGCCGTGCACGAGAAATATATCATGTTTCTTGTACATTGGGCTAAAAACAAAAAAACTTTCTTATAATTAAAACTTCTGAAGACTATGCCGACTTCACTATTTGCTATTCTTTACAAGCTGATGTTATGTTGTCCAGAACAACTCTAACTTTATTGAGTTGTTGCATTAGGCTGCTTTTTTTTCATTAGGTATGTTATTTAAAGCATAATAATAAAACTGACAGCTCATTTTCATCACAAGCAACATTTTGCGTTCCTGAAAAAGATGACAGAGTTAGTAACTAACACCAGACTGCAAAGACTTAGAAAATCTACTTACAACTCGCGTTCCTAGCGCTTATAATTCTTTACCAACAAACATAATAAATTTCTTATCTTCTATCAACCTTGACAATCTCTTGTCCAGTTACCTTGATAATTTGATGATGTTAACATTTAATACAAGAATGTAAGAACTGTTTCATGAATACAAGAACGAACATCCAACGTGTCGACTCAAGTCTTTTTCAGGACAAAACAACTCGGAAATGGCAAAAGCAGCCACCACTGATAAGAGAAAAAGTCAGAAAAAAAATACAACTTTTCTTAAGTCGAACTATGATAATTAGCGAAGCAGACGATAAGCCAACGCTAAACATAAGAATAAGTGGGAAAATCCTGGAACAAGTCAAGAGCTTCTCATATCTTGGTTACGAAATAACAGAAGATGGCAGATGTGAAACAAAATCAAGAAGAGAATAGGAATGCAACCCGAGTAAAGTGTAAAATTAAAAACGCGTTCACTAAACACATGAAAATATCCATAGCTGTGATCGTCTCAGAATGTGTTATCTAATTATCGGAGCTAAAGAAAACATGAGAATATTTCTGTTTTTCTATTAACAGAGCGAAGTGATCCAGACAGTGAAAACTATTAGCTTGATGTGGATCTAGATAGGATAATGAAAATATAGACGGCTACAAAATATAAAGAGGGTGTCATGAAGGAGACTGGAGGCAAAGAGGAAAATCGCTGCTGGTGTGTTTTTTATAAGTCTTTCTTTGCCACTCTTATTCTGGGGATTTCAGAATATGTATTGCCTTGTAAAGGTAACAACAGCTTTCTTCAAAGTGTGTCTTATCCATCGTCAATTTCTTTTTCTCATGTCCCGTTCCATTCGCACTTGTCTGGTTCTTGTCATCAGTTCAACATTGGTGATTTTATCATACCAATTCATTCTGTCTGTTCTATGCTAGCACCCATTTATTAAAGTTTAAACACCCCCTTTGTTTCAGAGCCATACAAAAACACTAACTTAACCATTGAGTTGAAAATTCTTTGTTTTTTTTTAAACTTGATTTTTAAAAATTGACTCGATTTGGAGAGGCACGTCCCATTCAACCTAGTCGGTTATATTAGGGCGCATGTCCAAATATAAAAGGCCTTTAGGTCTGATAACAAATAAATTAATATTAATTTTGTTTTGAACTTGATTTCCATATGTTTCCCAATGCAATGAAAGATCATCATGCCTTTTAACCTACATATTGACAAGAGCAGATTATAACATATACCGATAATAACCGTTGGAAAAATCGAAAGGGAAGGCATTAAAAAAATATTAGATACTGCTTAGCTTTGGGCGCAATCCCAACAACACTCGCAGTTAACACCCATAGACAGGCGGAGGTAGAAAGAATTGATTGCTGGCGTCATACGGCACAGCACTAGATATTTTATCTTGCGCAACGATATTTTTACCGTGAAAGTTCAAATTTAATTTCCCAAATGAATATTGCCCGCCAAATACGCCACACTTTGTGGTACGTTACATTTTATCGTCCATGAATTCTGTCAATGCTTGAAAATGGACTCTCTCGCAATAAATAACCCACGTTTCTATTCTTGCCTTTGTCACTCATATGTCGCTACATACATGCATTATTTTAAAATTAAATTAAATGAAAAAGGAACTGGAAATTCACTCGATTACTATCGTCCCCTTTTTGTTTGTTATTGAGGAAACCTGAAGTAGAATGTCCTTCGTGCTATCTGTGATCCACTCTTGTTTTCTGTCGTACACATTTGATGATGGCACACATGAACTGTGACCGTAATCAATATTTTAGAGAGAAATTAATGATCTCTGACAGCATCGCTCGAAAACTCGTGGGAAGCAATTATTTAGTCGACGTCCCCCGGGAATCGGCTACCGTCCATCGTGTATGCAGTATTATTGATGCAAATAATGAGGGAACAGTAAAACAAAGAATAGATTCACCAGTCAGACAACAATATTATTCAACCAATCAAACACATTAAGTTTAACGTTTGTGGAAACGTAGGGCGAACACAAAGACATAAATGAACAAGATAAGCTGAATTCTCCACAGTTAAAAACAAATTGAAGTACACGATTACGCGAGATGGCGCGAATGGACATTAATGAAGTGATATCGAAATAAATTCAAGAGCATATCCAAAAATAAATAGCAAATACCACATAATTTGCCAAAACAGTATAATTCTTTCCCGTTATGTCTTATACTAATAGCTATTTGACTGATATGATTCCAGCGGGCAGAGTTGTAATTAACTATGCGAACTCGAAAGTACAGACACAAATCTATGCAGATATAAATGGTCAAAACTATATACATCCTCCCAATTACTTACATACTTAAAAGCTATTTGATATACGGTATCACAAATTGGAAAGACATGAAATCAACAGAGACATCAAAACAGTTTATGTAGACAATAAAGTAGGTGCCAGACCACGAGCGTTACTACGAGGGCTAATAGAGTAATGTTAGGTTTACGTGAAAAGGGAAAATGGATCTGTAAAGATATGACTGTGGATATGAAAATGATTCTGATAAAAAGTTTCAATGGCTAGAAAATTTAAAGAAAAATAGAGGGTATCATGAATGGTTGTGGCAATGATATAGATTATGGGTTCTCAACCTCTTTTTTTTTTTTTTGCTCAAGGCCCCCTTCTGAGCTTTATTTACCTCTTTGCCCCCTCCCAGTAGTCGCTGTTAGCTGGGAAAAGGTACATTGACATCTTACTGTGGTCCCCTAGAAATATGGCATGGTCCTCGGGGCAACCATACGGCCCACGTTGAGAACGACTGATATATATGAAGAAAAATTAGAAGTTCATGATAATAATGATGATTGTGATGATAAAGGAAAACTAAGAGATTAGACGGTGATAATGGTGTTGATGATTAATAAGAAAAGATTATGAAGAAGAAAGGAAAGAAAATAATTCAGAGGAAGACGAAGAGATGAATGTGAAGCAGAGGAGAAAAAAAAAGACGACGATGGTGAGAAGAAAAGGATGAAGGCTTAATATTATTAATGATATTAACTATCTTATATAAATCAAAGGTCATGGCGAATGAAAAGGTATTAAAAAAAAGAACTACACAAAATTAACGCAAAACGCTCATCACACAAGTGTTAGTATATGTGGTGAACATGTGGGGAGAATAAACAGTATTAAGTTTCCACGAGCTGTTCTAACAATAATTCTTGGAAGTAAAGTCTAACTTAACATAGCGATAGCATATATAGTTTACAAGCCGATTGTACTGTATAAAACAGTAAATTAATATTAGACAAACATAAAGGTATGTTTTCAGGCACTCGTAAGAAATAAAGAAGTAGAACACTTGGACAACAGAAAAACAACAGACGTGAGTGGCTTACCCAGGGTTCGAACCCCGTACCTTCCGTACGACAACTCCGCCTAGCTATCAAGCGAATCACACTGACCCCACGGCCAGCTAGGCATCCCCAAAAAAGGATGCTTTGCTGACTATTTATCAGTACGAAACACACAAGATAACACCGGAAGTATACAGTGGGCAACTCAGCCCTTTAATGACGCAATCACTTCTGTTGTTCCCCTATTAACAGTATGTGTCAGTCCAAACAAGACAAATACCTTGATACTGGGTCCAGTAAATAGTAGAAGACTTAAGGACAGTAGTATAGAATAGAGGGTAGGTTTCTGGTATTGTATAAACATAAATAACACATAAGGAAGGGAAACCCGAGGCCTGTAAACAGTAAATTAATATTAGACAAACATAAAGGTATGTTTTCAGGCACTCGTAAGAAATAAAGAAGTAGAACACTTGGACAACAGAAAAACAACGGACGTGAGTGGCTTACCCAGGGTTCGAACCCCGTACCTTCCGTACGACAACACTTCATCAGAGATTAAAATACAAGCGAATGGCCGAGAAAAGCTTCAGAGACAGCAACTTCTCCGCCCAAGAATCACATCCGACTTAGTCTGTCATCTTGTTCACCTACATCAATATTAATAAAAATGTACTAATTGAATGCTCCAATAGTGAATCTTCCTACAACGCTTTGGGCGACAAAGCAATAAAAAGGAAAAGTGTGACAAGAAGCGACAATAAACATTGTCGTAAAACTGAACGACTTGTCTCGTCATTTAATACATCCACGTTTATTGGGACTAATACTAATTACATCCCTGCTTATCTGGATTGTGGTAACGTTATTGGAATACAGTATCTTATCAGGAAACTGAACTGCATTGCTACTTGGCCTGTAATTTCATTTTTCAGGAACTTCGCACAGCAATGCTAATATGCCGAGACCTGATTTGTATGCTCGTTTTCACTTACTTTCTAATTAGCTTCATTTGTTTGTTTTTTTTTAATTTAAAACTAGCATTTATCGTTTGAACCTCAGTTCACACATGTCCTTTATGGGAGAGGCGAGCTGTAGTAAACATGGCTGTAACTGTAGTCAGTTTCATTCTTCACGAGGATATATATATATATTTTTAAACATACGTTAATAGAACGGTTAAAACTAATGCTCTGAATAAATTACATGTTAGTTACTACTTATTGCCAATAATAGTTTCAAAGTGGCGTACTTTGCTGATGAGAAAGATACACGCACAATTTAGTCTTCCAGAACGTCTCCACCAGACCATTTTGACATTTGCCCTAATATCTGACAGATCTTGTGGTGTACGTTGAACGGGTTGTGCTTTGCAAACCCGATGCAAAACTTGTTAATTAAAAAAAATATATATATATATATATAGGAAGACGGGAGGTGTGTTTTCAAATAAAATTATAGTTAGTTATACATATAGACATATATTACAACAGTTATACATACATAGGTAACAAAGAAGGGGATGATGATGCATGGGTGTAATGTAGCGGGCGGGGTGGGTTAGGGGACTTTTTGTGTGATGTTGGGTGTGTTATTTAGACATACAGTAGAACTCCATTTATCCGAACCCCAATTATCCGAACATCCAATTATCCGAACACTTTTTCGAGAAAAAAAAATCAGGCGCCACCAGTCATGTTAGACTTTATTTTTGAATCTTTTGATGCTGCAAGCTTCAAATGTGTGCGAACAATTTGTAGAGGATGGAATGGGCTAATGGTCGGTCGCTTACGTACAGGAAGTCAGTTAGATCATAAAGTCAGTTAATATCTGGTTTACCAATCTAGTGTACGTGTGCGTTCTAGGCAGAACACTGGCTAAACAGACAGTTCAACTTAAAATAATTGTGTCTGCTACTACAGCAGAATAATTTTGGTGTGCAAGTATTTCTCTGTGCGATATGGCATCTTCCAGAAGGCCTAAAGCATATAAAAGGAACCGCAATGTTTTGTCAATTGAAACGAAAACAGAAATTATCAAGAGACTAGGAAAAGGTGAAACTGTGTCTTCACTTGCGAGGATTTTCAATGTTGGGAAAGCTACCGTCTCTGACATCAAAAGTAACAAGGATAAAATTATGAGTTTTGCATCGAAATTGGATAGTGAAAATGGGTCGAAGAAACGTAAACCATGAGACATGCGAAAGATTTGAAATTGGAAGAGGCTTTGTATATATGGTTTGTGCAAAGAAGAAGCAAAGGGGAAACTATCTCTGGTTCTCTATTGTGTGAAAAGGCACTTCAGTTCAACAATCAACTTGACTGTCCTCCTGACTTTAAGGCTAGCCAGGGATGGTTAAGAAACTTTAAATCTCGTCATGGCATACGAGAATTGGAGAGCCAAGGGGAATCCTTATCTAGCGATGCAACTGCCGCTGAAAATTTTAAAGAAACATTCTTGGCTTTTTTGGAAGAAGAAGGTTATTCACTCGATGTGTATAATGCCGATGAGACTGGCTTATACTGGAAATCATTGCCTCAAAAATCACTTGCATCTCAGCGCGAAGCAGCTTCCCCTGTGTTTAAAAAGTGCAAAGAGAGAGTAACAATTTTGGTAGCCGCGAATGCCAGTGGAAGTCATCGTTTACCGGTGCTAATGATCGGTAAAGCCAAAAAACCACGTTGTTTAAAGAATGTGACATGTCTCCCATTGTGCTACAAAGCACAGAAGAGTGCTTGGATGAATAGTGAAATATTTCTTGATTGGTATACAAATCAGTTCATCCCAAATGTGAAGAGGTTGAGAGAACAAGAAAAGAAAACTGGAAAAGTAATTCTTCTACTGGACAATGCACCATCTCATCCAGAGACGGATACATTGAATGCAGTTGATGCAAATTTTAAAGTAATTTTTCTGCCTCCCAATGTAACAGCACTGATTCAACCAATGGATCAGGGTGTTATAGCAAAGCTTAAAAAGATGTACAAGAAGGAAGTCATGCGTCGTTTATTGTTGGCTGAAGATGAAGAAAGTGTGGTGGCGTTTTCCAAAAAGCTTAATCTCAAAGACTGCTGATATATGTTAGCTGATGCTTGGACCACCCTGTCACAAGATAATCTCAACAAGGCTTGGAATAGATTGCTTGGGAAAAAAGGAGGAAATGAAACTACTGTAGTGGACACAAATGATGATTGTATAAATGAAGTTGTGGAACTGTTTCAAGCAATGCCCGGATTTTCGGCCTGTGACAAAGATGATGCACACATGTGGCTAGAAGATGATAATGATTCTGGTTTTCAGTTTTTGAATGACGAAGAAATTTTGTCTTTTGTGCAAGAAGAAAACCAAATACATGTAGTGACCGATGATGAAGACACCTCAGAAGTACATGATGTACTTGTAGATTATGAAGAAAACCCAAAACGTCGACCAAGTCCTGAAGAGGCCTTTATAGCACTAGAAACAGCGATGGCTTGGTACGAGCAAGAAGATGACAGCTGTCCTACACAGCTTCTGCTGTTGAAGAGAATGCGGGACTTAGCAGCCAAAAGGAGACTATCCAGTTTGGTGCAAAAGAGGATTCCTCATTATTTTAAATAGTGGGCTACATCTGTGCAAGTACATATATACGTAAGTTGCGCCTGGTTTTGAATCGTTTGTAATGTTATTTTGAAAACATTTCTCTTTCTTAAAAAAAATAATTAATACAAGTAGTACATGCACTGCAGTGTAATGAAAGATTTTGGTGATACAGTGATCTAATACAGTGTGGGTATTATTATTACAGTACAAGTAAATATGTTTTATAGTGTAATTTCCTTGTGATGGTTAATTATTTTTAGAAATATGTGTACATGTACTCGATACATTATGTAATCCAATTATCCGAACATTTGATTATCCGAACGATGCTCGGTCCCATGGGGTTCGGATAAATGGAGTTCTACTGTATATACATACATATATACATATACATATATACATATAATAAAAAATCGATAATGACGGAAAATATAAAAAATCGATAATGTTTTTGAAGCGAGGGGAGTCTTTTTGTGGCGGCGTGGGTGACGATGCATGGGTGTAATGTAGCGGGCGGGGTTAGGTTAGAGGGATTTTTGAGTGATGTTGGGTGTGTTTGTTTAGACATATATATATATATATATATATATATATATATATATATATATATATATATATATATATATATATATATATATATAATATTATATATATATATATATATATATATATATATATATATATATATATATATATATATACCCTTCAAAAGAAGTTAAGGACCAATAGGTGAAAATGACCCAAAAATAATAAAAATTATAAAAATTATATTTCATAAGCAATTAATCTGACATTGATTTTTCTCGAACAACAAACATTCAACACGTGCTGCGTGGGCCACCAACATACCGTGTGGCTAGTGTTTAGCTCAGCATGCACGCTGAAAAAATGCTGCTGAGACACCAAAATGTGGGTGTTTTTAATGATGTCTGAGCATGAAAAAAATACCTGCTATTCCAAAAATGAGTGATGCATGTGGGAGACTATAGTGTTGGTCTTGAACTGTACTCACAAAATTGTCTTATAAGCAACACAAGTGCTGCATAACCATTGCACAACAATATGCCTCAACGACGAAAGCTGAGTGTTGTGGATAAAGGAAGAGCCATTGCGTGGTTGCAGGAAGGTCTTACTGTACGAAATGTCGCTCAGAGGCTTGCATGAAAATAGTGTTGATTGTCACTGATAAGCTTGTCATGTTATATTTTGTTGTGCTGTGTTTTTATTGTTCATTTTCATTTCACTTTGCACCCTTAATAAAAATGGTCCTTAACTTTTTTGAAAGGTATATATATATATATAATCGATAATGACGGAAAATATAAAAAATCGATAATGTTGGATTAGGTTACTAAGAGGTTTTTTTGAAGCGAGTGGAGGTTTTTTGTGCTGGCGAGGGTGACGATGTATAGTGGGGTTTAGTTGATTGTTGTGTGTGTGTGTATGACTCAGGAGTGCAGTGTTAGAGACTTGCCTATACCAGAGACAACATCTAGAGGTGGGAGTGAAGTGTTAGAGCCTTTACTAGGGCTATTTAGTTATATATATCACAGATGCACAACCACGCACGCGAGCGCTCACACACACACACCCAGACACTCATGGTCATACTTTACTGAAGATGTGGTGTGATAACGACAGACACTAGCGCTCATACCTCGTTGAAGGTGGTTTCCATTGTTCCCACCAACTGTGTGTATATGACAAGAAGTGATGAAATGCTTAACCGTTGGAGAGCGGGCTGAAGACCGCAACTGTAAGTTTTTACCTAGGTCAGCCTTTGTTACACGTGCGAAAATACTTTGGTGAGTCATATCTAAAGTTTCCTACCAAAACCGGTTGTCACATTTCTATCACCTCACGGCACCAAAATTAAGAAATGGAAATATGAAAACTGTTATACCAAAAGTAAGAAATATGAAAACTGTGATACAAAAATGATGAAAAATGAAAAGTGTGAGTGTTGTGATGCAAAAATTATGAAATATGAAAACTGTGATACCAAAATTAAGAAATGGAAATACGACAATTGTGATACCAAAATTAAGAAATGGAAATACGAAAACTCTGATACCAAAAGTAAGAAATGGCAGTGAGAATGTCGTGCCGCAAAAATTATGAAATGGAAAATAGACTTAAAAAGCCTAACGGTAAGAAATATTTTGACACCGGTAAGAAATATTTAAAGAAGTATTTGCCAGTTTATCTATTTACCATCAGGTTGGATCCTTTGCACAGGCCTGGGAGAAAAATGTTGGGACCCTCTTTGTTGCTTGAAAGAAAAGCTTTTACTAAAGTTTGAAAATTGCAGGACAAAACATAGATACCCGTTTGATAACTGGAACAAATACTTAGTTACATTTATTTAATGTACTACATTTCCGTGGTCACGGCATGTTTGAACCGCTTGGGAGACAATATACAACCTATCACCAGATGTCGCCCGTATGAAAAAAGTGAAACCTTAAGTAGCGGGGATTCGAACACAAAAACGAGGGACTGTTTCTTTTATAAATTTCTACTATTGCTCGATTGTGTTTTGAACTTGTGACGTGAACAGAAATTTACACGCGATGTTTTGCTCGGGTCATCGATCTGGTTCCAAAACAAGGGAGGGTAAAAGCTCGTGTTTGAATGAAACTGGCCTCGAGATTGTTCGAGTTACAGACTGCAACACTAAGGAGGATCTAGTTGGTACCATAAGGTAGTCTGCCTGTGACATGTATCTCTACGGTTGTGTTCAATAAACTGTCTATTTGGCCTTGTCCAGCGTTTGACATTATTTTTTATGTTGGAGACTACGGCTGTGTGCGGATAGCACTAGCTGGTCTATGGGGTGATAGATTTAAATTACACTCACACGCAGTTATTTTATATCTAAGACCCTACACAACGTGAGACTCCCTGTTTTCAACAACGTGAGAATCCCTGCGAACAAAACACACAAGTCTGGTTGTTTTGCACCACTCGATACTCACTCAGTCACACAATCACGTGAACAATTCACAGCAAATATCACTCGTTTGTTTTTGCCACATTATTTTTTAGTCAACAGACCATATATAACATGTGCTATTTAAAGATAGGTTTTTAAACATATCATTTTTTTGGTAAGTTCTGCATATACTGTCACATTAACAAAACACTATCACAAATAAAGACCTCTAGTTTTATGTTCACTCGTAAAAACGCTGGTCTCATTGATACACAATTAATTATGTATGAACAGTTGTGCGCAATTAAAGTTCATGTCTTTGCTGTTGAATCACATTGTCGATAACGGGTGGTCACATGGAACAAAACCGCGCGCTCGAGCTCTGAAATTATCGATCACGCATGCGCGCTGCACATGTGAGAGACAATTCTGTTTTTGATATAATCTAAGACAGAAGGTTTTGGAACAAATCGGTTGTTATATTCGTGTAAAAGGGTACAAGCACAACTGCTTCCAATAAAAATGTTAAAGCTACTTCTAAATCAGCTTGCTGTTTGTAACAAGACTACAACTCATCCACATAGATAACAACGTTCTGATGAGATCACTTTTGGACAGTGTCCCTATACCTAAACTTGCATGAAATACACAAAAAGAAAATTTTTTTCACATCGACAACGCGTCAAGTATCGATTAGTTTTTCCAATAATCATGCCCTGACTAGCGTGAAACAAAGTCTGAACACGTTTCAAAAACCAGATTACACTGGTATTCCTTCATAGAGACTTGGAAGACCAAGGATCAGACACTCACGTTCATACTTTACTGAAGCGGTGGTGTGATAACAACAGATACTTACACCTCACTTAAGATGACTTCCACTGTTCCCAACAACTGGGTGTACATCAAAAGAAGTGATGACATGTTATCTATGCTGTCTAAATATGGTATGTGTAAATATCGTTTGTAAACATATTAATATCTGTTGTAAAATATATATTGTATAAATATTGTATAAAAAGACTACACAATGCCGAGTCATACACAATACAACAGCACACAAAAATATCTACACAAAAATGGTATAGCCAAGTCTCTAACACTTCACCCCCACCTCTTCCTGCTGGCCCTGCTATAGTGACGTCTCTAACACTTCACTCCCACCTTTTCATGGTAACCCTAGTACAGTCAAGTCTCTAACACTACACTCCCACCTCTTCATGCTAGACCTAGTATAGTCTCTAACACTTCACTCTAACCTCTCGATGTTGGTACACCAGCCTGTTACAACCCAACACACACACAACTACACCCGCACACCCGCACACCCACACACACAGATACACAACCACGCATGCGAGCGCCCACACACACACATGTACACACACGAACACACACGCGCACTCAAATAGGTAAGTCTCTAACACTTCACTCCCACCTCTTGATGGTGGACCTAGTATAGGCAAGTCTCTTACACTTCACTCCCACCTCTAGATGCTGGTCCTAGTCAAGTCTCTAACACTTTACTCCCGCCTCTTCCTGTTAGCCTTAGTATAGTGACGTCTCTAACACTTCACTCCCACCTCGCGATGCTGGCACACCCGCCTTAAACAAACACACTACGGGCACAATACAACATCACACACAAAAAACCACACCCCAACACACTCCACGAGTCGACAGCCCCGCCAACTACTCACACTACACCCATGCGTCGCCACAATACACCCATGCGCCGTCGCCCTCGCCAGCACAAAAAGACTCCACTCGATTCACATATCCCCCTTAGTAACCTACTCGCCGTTATCGATTTTTATATTTTTCTCTTTAACTCAAGTATTCTTTTAAAAGAGATCATTAACTATATACTTCTATGTTGTAAAATAAATATATAACTAGTTGTAAAATAAATATATAACTAAATAGCCCTAGTAAAGGCTCTAACACTTCACTCCCACCTCTAGATGTTGTCCCTGGTATAGGCAAGTCTCTAACACTGCACTCCTGAGTCATACACACACACACACACAACCATCAACTAAACCCCACTATACATCGTCACCCTCGCCAGCACTAAAAACCTCCACTCGCTTCAAAAAACCCTCTTAGTAACCTAATCCAACATTATCGATTTTTTATATTTTCCGTCATTATCGATTTTTTATATTTTATATATATATATGTCTAAACAAACACACCCAACATCACACAAAATATTCTCCCTTACCTAACCCCGCCCGCTACATTACACCCATGCATCGTCACCCACGCCGCCACAAAAAGACTCCTCTCGCTTCAAAAACCCTCTAAGCCAACATTATCGATATTTTACATTTTCCGTCATTATCGATTTTTTATATTTTATATATATATGTATATGTATATATGTATGTATATGTCTAAATAACACACCCAACATCACACAAAAAGTCCCCTAACCCACCCCGCCCGCTACATTACACCCATGCATCGTCACCCCCTTCTTTGTTACCTATGTATGTATAACTGTTGTAACATATGTCTATATGTATAACTAACTATAATATATATATATTATACAATGCCACTATATGATAATGTTATACGAACAATAAAATATATTAACTAAATTCTTTGTTACCTATATCTATATACCTGTTGTAATATATGTCTAAATATATGTATAACTAAATATCGTCTACATATTGTATACCTAAATGTTGTAATATATGTAAATATATATATCGTATAACTAAATATCGTCTACATATTGTATACCTAAATGTTGTAATATATGTAAATATATATCGTATAACTGGTGTACCATAAATATTTTGTATAAATAAACCACACACAAATACAACACGCCCGCCACCACCTTTTCATTATATAAAAAGGCACGCTCCTCCTGCCGCTCCTCCTGCGCGCCGCCTGAAAGCGGTCGAGTACTGTATTTTGCTATATAAAAGTCACGCGCCGCATGCGCGCCGCCACATTTTTCCTTATATAAAAGTCACGCGCCGCCACAGCGCGCCGCCACAATGATAATCGTTTCCGCCACTGACGTATACAGAGGTGAAAAATCAACTGATGAGAAAAAGAACACATATCTATGTTACGCTGACACAGATTTTCTCATTAAAAGGGTGTTCTTGGAAGAACCCTGTTGATACCATTACAAAACATAGCTAATTCTGGAATTCAAGGGTGTGAGAGTAAGAGGACGACCGACAGAAACAACACGTAGAAGAGAAATGGAGACGGATATGAAAGTGATAACTAAGACATGGACAGACAGCGAACGAATGGCACAGGACAGAAAGTCTTAACAAAAGTTTATGGAAGGCCTACATTGTTCACGGAGCTTTAGGGCAATGAGGGAATGAATGAATGAAGGAGTGAGTGAGTGAGTGAATGTGTATGTGTGAGTAAACGAATGAATGAATTAATGAATTAATGAATAAATGAATGAATAACTGAGTGAACGAATGAATGAATGAATAAATAAATGAATGGGTGAGGGAATGAATGAATGAATGAATGAACGAATGAATGAATGAATAAATGAATGAATGAATGAATGAGTGAACGAATGAATAAATAAATGAATGAATGAGCGAATTAATGAATGAGTGAATGAACGAACGAACGAATGAATGAATACACGAACGAACGAACGAATGAATGAATAAATGAATGAATGAATGAATGAGCGAATGAATGAATGAATGAACGAATGAATGAATAAATGAATGAATGAATGAATGAGCGAATGAATGAATAAATGAATGAATGAATGAGCGAATGAATGAACGAACGAACGAATGAATGAATAAACGAACGAACGAATGAATGAATAAACGAACGAACGAACGAACGAATGAATGAATGAATGAATGAATGAATGAATGAACGAACAAATGAATAAATAAATGAATGAATGAGTGAACGAATGAATAAATAAATGAATGAATGCGCGAATTAATGAGTGAGTGAATGAACGAACGAACGAATGAATGAATACACGAACGAACGAACGAATGAATGAATAAACGAACGAACGAACGAATGAATGAATAAACGAACGAACGAATGAATGAATAAATAAACGAACGAACGAATGAATGAATGAATTAATAAACGAACGAATTAACGAACAAATGAATGAATTAATTAATGCAACGTCAGCCGGTAAATATTTATTTTATATCTTCTTGGCTGTTTCAGCAATCTGGCTTTGAGAGGCAGTAACTGTCTCTTCAGCTGTTTATCACCTGACAATCTACGACGTGCCAAGACAAAGGAGAAAAAAAGAATAATTTTTCATGACTGTTCATATTCTGTTTCAGTTCATCCTTTTCTCTTTCTTCTTCTTGTCTTTGTCTGGTTTTTTTTTTTTTAATGTGCGCCTTTTGTTCCCATTTCATAACTTTGTTGTTCACATTTTACAGTCTAAAGATCTTTTTTTTTTAATTTGTACTAGTGCTTCCTCGTTGGAAAAGTTTTGCCGATAGTGAATTACAATCTCTGAGCGGTTTTTTTTTTTTCAGATAAAAGACGTTATTGATTTTAGTTTTTCTTATCTCTCTTTCATTCTTACTAAATGTAAATGGTTGTTTTAGTCCGTGGTTGCTGGTGTTTATGTCAGTTAAACAATTATGTTATTTTCTTGCTGTTGTTTATCTCGGTTAAACAATTATGTTATTTCTCTGCTGTTGTTCATGTCTTTTAAACAATTATGTTATTTTCCTGCTGTTGTTTATGTCGGTTAAACAATTATGTTATTTCCCTGCTGTTGTTTATATCGGTTAAACAATTATGTTATTTCCCTGCTGTTGTTTATGTCGGTTAAACAATTACGTCATTTCCTCGCCTCTTATCAAGTGAACATGTTTTACTGACACGTTGATCATGTATATTTGAGCGCCAGTAAAGCTTACATTCACACCATTTTGTTATTTACTTTAATAATGACAACTACAGTACAACTGGCCGGTCGAAATGAAGGGAGAATTCATAAGCCAGTTTTTTTGTGTTAACCCATGTTCCAATAATGTGAAGTTCACCCAGTAAAATTTTAACACGTAATTTAAATTACTCGTATAAAATTAGCCAGCAAAGTTCTCACAATAAGCTGACAATGTGAAAAGAATGGAAAATTAACAGTATGTATGGAGCGTGGATTACCCAAGAGTAAAACAAACAAATGGAGTAATACTTCTATTTTTTCCTATGAGGTGCGTGCCTTCTTGCGGGGAGGCACGAACATTTCAACCTAGACCAACGTCCATTGGTTGTAACAGCGAGCATTTGCCAGTTTAAAGAACAACTGTGAATGTCTTGCAGCACTGACAAACACCAATCCCTGAAAAAGACTACCAATGTTTAAAAGCTAAGGTGAAGAAGTCGTAAAAAAGGATCCTCCTTAGAAGTACTCCTAGTCGGCAACGGGAACAGGAGAGATCCCGGAATGTTGTAAAGGTAGTCCTATAGGAGATATTGTCGTAGGGGAGGGACATGTTAGAGACTTCATAATACTAGGTCAACTTTTTATGAGGTGGGATGACAAGTTCCCTTTCTCGATGCCATTACTTTCTTATCTCAATAGCACAGTCATGTACTCATTTACAGTTGGGTAGACTGGAGCGGGGCCGCTACCAGGTTTCTATCCCGGAACCAAGTAGCTTTGCCGCGGGAGGGAAGCGCTCTAACCGCTCAGCCAATCAGACGCTTCGGAATGGGTAAGGTTGGGGAAATGTTGCACATTTATATAAGCTTCAGTAGTTGCAGACGTCAGGAGCTAAAATAGGAAGACCTATATTTGACCTCAGAGCAATACGCTACAAACTATCATCATTCTTCTTTGCGCTACTTAAGGAACATGATGCCACCACCGCAGCTGGTACACCGCAGCTGGTACACCGCAGCTGGTACACCGCAGCTGGTACACCGCAGGAAGCCTGCACCAAGCAGTTACACGCTCTTACAGTGGTGATCTCTATGCAACTTGTTTCCCATGATGAGATTGCCCGTCCCATGTAAACTTCATATTAGTCGCCTTGTACGACATGCTTGAATGTGCAGTTGTACAATTCTTTCTTTGTTACTTCAGAGACACTCGGGAATTACGCGGGGCTCTACAAACTATGTCAGCGATTTAAAATAGTTGTGATGTATAGTATCTCATCGGAACAACCTGAGAAAGAAGAGGCTAACAAATTAGCAAATGTAGATGGGAAACTACCTGAATCCGATACAACCACAACTTATGTCGAGGCCAAGAGTTTTGTCAGGAGCAGATATAACAACAACTGGGACGCAGAACATCCAGGCCATCAGAAAAATTATACTCAACAGGTGTGAACAAGTGGTAATATTCAGACTCTGCACAGGCCACAACCAGTTGCAATTTTAAGTTATGAGAGGCTCTAGATAATCGTGAACGTCCGAGGCCCCTTTGAAATAAATTCCTGGTGTATCGACAAGCATATATTTGTACGCTAGGTAAAAGCCTAGGTTTCATATGCTTAAAACCGCCACTGGCCACAACAGATCAAGATGCCATCTATTCAACAAACTAAAGATAGGGAATACTGATGTATGTAACTATGGTATCGATAAAATGACCAATGAACAGGGCCGTAGATACGGGGGGGGGGGGGGGGGGGAAATACTATACCGGTACCAAAATAGTGCATTAAAAAAAAACATTTTATTAAACCCCCGTGTCTTCCTCATGAGGTCTATGATTGTTTTATTCCTGCTACCTTGAGAGTTTTGGTGATTCTGTACCCGAGGCTTGTAAATCACAGAAAACACGGTGAACTGACTAACAGAACAATCTGTAAGCACTCAAACTATACACTATTTTACAGTTGTGGCCTCATCATTAACCCCCCCCCCCCCCCCTTATTTAAGTCATATCTACGGCCCTGCCACTGAAGATATGCTGCAAAAGCGCTCAATGGATGAGGAACAGAGAAAGCACATATAGCCGTCACCAATACCATTTCAAGACAAACTCTGTGGAGACATCAGCAACCTCTGGCTGGCCATTGCTTTCTTAAACATATTCAAGCTGACTTATGGAAGTGTACGAAGACAAGTAACAACAACAATTTGGAGCGCTGTAGATACATAACTCGAGCCAAAGAGATGGGCGAAACTGAAGTAGTCGTCATAAAACGCCGGCTTCATCTTCGTGTGAAATAAATATTCAAATCTAGCTGCTACTTAGCTGCCAGCTCTGGTATGGACGTGAGTAAATTTTAGCTACAGGACCTGGGCGATAAGTAAATTTTGTTTATGGCAGTGCCGCATTGCGACAAACCTGACCTCCGTTCCAATGTCGTCTTATCGTCTCTGGTGGCGTTAATGTTATCGTCTAATCCTTGGTGATATCTCCAGCCACTCTTCAAACATTCAGGGCTAGTCTAGCTTCGGGTTACTGCAGCCGTTCTGGAATTTCAGCAGTGCAAAGTTGTTAGCACCCTCTAGAAATTTATACTCAAGGAAGAGTATAGGTTAACGTTAAATTACTATGGGCTAACAGTACGGTGTCATTATTTTCACATCTTCTCACGCAATCTTACGCCTCTCTCTCTCTCTCTCTCTCTCGCTCTCGCTCTCTCTCTCCCTACCGATCAACTTACCTGCCTGTCTGCTTGCCTACCTACTTGTACTTGTCTTACCCTGCCCATTTTCCTTCGCTTGTCAGTACCCTCTGGGACATGCACCATTTAGTCAGGTATGCTCCATCTCTTCCCATGTCTTCCAGATTAGTCTAATTTCTTAACTGTTTTCTTCCTCATGAGGTCTACGACTGTTTTATTCCTGCTACCTTGAGAGTTTTGGTGATTCTGTACCCGAGGCTTGTAAATCACAAAAAACACGGTGAACTGACTAACAGAACAATCTGTAAGCACTCAAACTATACACTATTTGACAAGAGATAAGTTAAGAAAGTACTCTGTTAAATAAAGAAATCTACATAATCAATTAAAGAAAGAAGTCAATGTACTCAATTAAATAAAGAAATCTATGTACTCAATTAAATAAAGAAATATATGTACTCATTTTTTTTAAAATCTATGTATTCATTTTAAAAAAATCTATGTACTCATTTAAAAAAAAATCTACATACTCACTTAAATAAAGAAATATATGTACTCATTTAAATAAAGAAATCTATGTACTCATTTTTTTTTTAAATCTATGTACTCATTTTTAACAAATCTATGTACTCATTTTAAAAAAAATCTACATACTCACTTAAATAAAGAAATCTATGTACCCATTTTTAAAAAATCTATGTACTCAATTAAATAAAGAAATCTATGTACTCATTAAAAAAAAATCTATGTACTCATTTAAAAAAAAAAATTGTTGTTCTCATTTTAAAAAAATCTATGTACTCAATTAAATAAAGAAATTTATGTACACGATTAAATAAAGAAATCTATATACTCAATAATTTTTTTTTAAATCTATTTACTCAATTAAATAAAGACACCTTTGTACTCAATTAAATACATCAATGTATGCACTCAATTAAATAAAGTAGACGTACCCAGATTCTACTCCTGTACAAGGTGAACACTGACAATAACTTGTTGCCACAGTGATGGTTTTGGCATGTCGTAGAAGGCGACTAATGTATTAGTATTGTACATAGGGATGGCAACCTCATCATGTTAAACAAATTGTCACAGAAACCACCGCTGCCACAGCATGTGAATGGTGCAGGCTTCCTGCAGACGGACCGGCTGCAGTAGTGTATTCTTGATCCACTAGAAGTGCAAAGTCAAATGACGATGATGGTAGTGCTGGCTTTAGGTCAGGAGACAGTGACTAATACACTGACGTTGAATAATAAATGAAGCAAATATTTTCATGATTAGGCAAGGAAAAGGCAGCGAGGACATGAACTGGTCACCCCCACCTCTCGATGCGGGACCTAGTATGGTGAGGTCTCTAACACAAGTTTGAAAGTTTCTTCGTTTTTGTTTTAAAACAAATCGACTACATCCTACGGGCATTTTTTTTTTTTAGTCGATAAATTCAAGAATTCTGGCCTTCCTTTACATAGCCTGCATGAGACGGGAAACATATCTGGTCTTGCCAGTTTGTATAGGTAAGTTACGGAGCTCAAGTTCATGATCTGTTAATTGTTTTTATATTTAGTACTTCCTGTGTGGTTTTGTTTAATCAGGCAGAGATGTATACTGATTTATGAATTATGATGCATCTCGACTAGTATAATTACATAAATAGTTTAATGAACTGAAACTGACATTGTATAGTTTTATTTTTAAAAAAACATAACAAAGAGAATAAAACCACCAGAGCTTGTACTATAGAATGAATGAGATTTCGGTCTTTTACAACCTTAACGTTTATGCAAGACGCCATTTTTTTCTGTTGTTGTCTTACTGAAATTTACGACATACCATCGAAGTGGTCAGTTTGCTGTATACAAAAATGTAAAATTTCAGAACAAATGATTTAATATATATATAAATTTTTTTTTAATTTCAAAACTTGATAGGTTCTGTTCAATTCAATGCTGATTTATGGTCTTCAAAACGCTGCCTCGCGTTCAAATATTGGTTGCATTTAGTTCCCATAATTGTCTAAGTGAAACGTCCTGTAATAAACAATGAAAAAATCCCGTCAGCTTTTCTGAAATCTAGCTTTGCACCGTGAAAAGTAATTTTTAACACCCATTACAAGAGCTCATAGGCCTTGCAATTTTTTTTCTTGATGAATTTTCGAGAAAATACGTAAGCTCCCCGCAATGCACCGTGAAAGTTAAATTGAACACCCATTAAAAGAGTAACTAGGTCTTTCAATTTTTTCATGGAGCATTAACCATTGTCTTGATAAATTTGACAACAAAGTTCCAATAAAGTTGAAATGAAATAGAAGGCAATGATATGACTACAGGATAGTTAGTGCCTTCAACAAGACATGCAACAGAAAAAGAGCAACATAATTATTTCCCACGCTATGTTTTGACAGGTTGCTTGTTCGTACAATAATAACTGTACGAGAGGATGTACTGTTCTTCTACAGAAAAAAAAAATGAAAGAAAAAAGCTTTCAAAAATTCAATATGGAACGTGAAGACGATGCTACATAATAGCTTCGGTCACGAAGAGAAATTAACAATAGTTTATTACTGTAATTATGTGTGTACAATTATTCCTGACGATGGAAGACTTGCTCAATAGTAAATAATACAAATAGACAGCATTATTGTGAGTGCCAAGTAAGAGTTTCAACACTATAAACCAAAGATGGATGAAAGTTATGATGCAGATAGCATTCTCCTTCATCTCCCCACGGTGCATATGATTCCAACAAACTTTGGCCAAGTCTTCCAGTCCAATGCCAGCAGTTCCAGATCTTTCCATGTTTTTATCGTATTAATTTCTATCCGCAGCTCTCTTCTCCGTGTGTTTTTTTTTTCTGGTCCACCGCTGTTTTTGTACCCTTGGAATTTCAGAATAAGGACTGCATTGTAATGTTATAAACAATGTCCTCATTGTGTGTACTATCCATCGCCAGCGTCTTCTTCTCATCTCAGGTTCCTCTGGCACTTGTCTGGTTCTTGTCATCAGTTCCACATTAGTGATCTTGTCATAACACTTCAATCCTTCCATTCTACGCAAACATCCATCTATGAAAGTGTGTAGCTGTTTGGTTGTTGTTTTTGCTGTTCTCCATCTTTTAGAGCCATACAATAGGACTGACTAGACATTGGAAGTAGATAATGTGGAAAACGGCGATTCTTCTGTCAAAGGGGAATAACCAAATAAATTCTGTACAAGTCATTATTCAGTCAATCCCCTTCAGCTCTCGATGGAGCTTAGGCCTCAAACAAACACAAGCCAAGCCCTCCTGTACCGTGCCACCAGCTCAAGGACCCTGCCTCTGGTATGCCCACGAGCCCCTTACATTTTCTGCACTTTATACCATTTCTTCCTTTCTTAAATTGTTTGGTTATTATTCAAGTTTTATTTTGTTCCGTCTTTCCGTTGTCATTTTTCTTCTAGGCTTTCCTGTCCTCTTGGTTAGAGTTTGGAAGGTTGATCCTTGTTATTTTTATAGGCTCTTGGAGCTTTTGTCTGTCTCTTTCTTTCTTTCTCTATTCCTTTCCACTTTCGGCATTTATATTCTCCCCCGTTTATCTATATCCTACTGGTTGAGACTACTAAAGCACAACGAAATAATATGCAAGCAAATAGGTCTGCGGAGCTCGTGGACCAACGCCACAATCAGTGTAACGATGAGTTAGGTCTCTAAGGATTTAATAAGTGTGTTTTGTTTCTTTTAGATTTTACACCTCGTTCAAGCTCCGAAGGTGGGCATTTTAAAGGGCTAGTCTTGAAAAGGACTACTAGCTAACTGTCAGGAACTGTCACGTGTTGCGCGTATTCCTAATATTGCTTATTCAATTTAATGTTGTGTATTTTGCAGACGTTTAGCTTTTATTTCTATGTTCGTCACTGCTTCTTTGCTGGCAGCCCTGAAACGGGCTAGCCCTAAAAATACTTAAATGTAGATACAAGTTATCTTGGTAATTTTAGCGTGTATGTTAACCTCCCGTTTCTACCAATCGTATCGTCTTGCTTGATTTTCACTCGATTTAGAACGTTGGCAACGAGGACGTGCAGCCCGGCCATCTAGAATTTTGCGGGCCTTTATCGTTTAAGTTTTTCTTATGTGTGTGCAAAATATAATTCCTCAACATTCAAGCATTTCAATTAATCAATTAAATAGCAGTTTGTATGTACATTCCCTGCTACTCTTCGGTCTGGTACGTGCCGTTCTCTAGCATAAAGTAGTGGTCGGGAGGGATATTCGCTATTATACATTCTTTTATTTTCCTTTGTTCCTGTGATAAACATCATAGTATGTCCTAGTTTCTGGAGACGGAAATAAACATGAGAAAGAAAACAACGGAAAGATATTGAGACAAGAGGACATGGCACAAATTTGTAAAAGACCTATGCTTGTTGAATATCTGAAAGATCCTGTTGAAATAAGTAGTTACACATTTTCATACAGATTTTCCACATGTTGGTTATAGTTGATGAGCCCATTATGTAATAAGAGCTCGTTTAATTTGTACTCGGGACTCTTAAATTATAGATAACGCTACTGTTGCAGCCTACTGTAGCTTCCACGTGACCAATCACAACGCATGGGAATAAGCTTATAAGCTTTATTTTAGAAAAATGTCCATATATTGACCAAAAAAAAAAAAAAAAAAAAAAAAACCAATTAGTCAGTTTTGCAGCACACCGAAATTCTTTAATTAGAGCCAAATCATGGATCTAAAATACATCATCAGCTGCTATCTCCCAACGTTTTCTGTCTCGTCTTGATCGTGTACTCAAATAGATACATCAGCTCCTTAAATTCATTTATGAATGTAGAAGAGGACCGAGATCCGTTGTCGTTGTTAACTTCAAACAAACCAAATCAATTTCTGACTGGCATGCAGTCTCATGCGATGAAAGCGGCAATTTTCCGGTCAAGTCTCATTTCTCCTTAATTTACTAAGCGTGAAAATAGTGAATGGTAGAGTGATTAGAGCATTTGCTTCTAACGGCACAGTTACCAGGCTTAAAACCTGGTATTGTCACATTCCAGTTTATTCAGCTGTAAATGGGTACATGAATCTACTCTTGAGTTAGGGAAGACAAAGGCAGCAAGGAAGGAAACTGATCACCCCCACCTCATAAAGCTAAGACCTAGTATAGCGAACCCTCTAACATTTAACTCCTCTACGGTAAAATACGTTAAATGACCACCTTACCTTAATATGGTGCCATTCAAGTCAATGGTCCATAGTAGTGCTTCCCAAGTGTTGTATAAATAACCCAGAGGGTACGCGACAGGAGTTCAAGGGGTATACGCACAGCTTTTTTAAATTATACTTCACCACACCTTGTAACAGCAGACAACTATTCATTATACAGCACAGTATAAGGATTCCAACTAATCCCCCCGATATCCAGCCAGCAGAAAAGGAGCTATAAATCAGCTGTTAACGACCAAGTAGAGAAGAAAGACAGAAAGTCATAAAGCTTCTTCTTCTTCCTCGTTCGCCTTCACATTAATGACTCTAATAAAGGCAGTAGTCAACTCAAGGTTCCCGACATCTCCAAACAGTTTTTCGTTGACAGAAGTGGGTTGTTGCCACATGCTACTCCGTTCATTACTGTAGGTTGGGCAGTACTGCAGCAGGTGTTCGACCGTCATCAGGCTGGTACCGCATGTGCAGAGATCTGTTGCACCAATTTTGTATTTGTGGTATAGATGGTATCTCAATCTGTTGTGTCCAGTGCGTAGCCGAAAAATGATGACATGTTCTTTCCTGGATAGTTGATTTTTTTTTTTTCGTACGCCCGCTAATACTCGAGGCGAAATCTCAGGTTATTATTAATGTCTAACCTGACATTGATTTTACGTGAGTATCCCTTTTTTCTTGTACGGAGACAGGTGTCCCTCGCCATTCAGGCAGATACTCGCCGATTTCGGAGGTACCCATTAGAGCTGGGTCGGCTCAGGAGCCGCCAGTCCCTGGTCGACGACACTCTTTCAAATGTCCTCGCCAGGTCTCGAGTTAATCCAGTCCAAATCCCGGTCGACGAAAAATCCTCAAATGCCGTCGCCCGGGTTTGATCCTGGATCACCCGGTCGCCAGAGCGGTGTGGTAACCACTACGCTAGCGCGGCTCCCTAATATCCATGATGATATGCATCCTTTTTCAAATGGCCCGGGTGCTCTCTTTCCCATTTGAATGTAGCCTTTATAGTAGTCTTTACCATTGCGTAAGTTGTCTCTATATCATTTTGTTGTAAGGCGAGACCTCCTTCCTTAGCAAGTTTGTCTGCCTCCTCATTTCCTGGTATGTTGCAATGGGCTGGTTTCCACTGGATTGTGCACTTGTTGAAGCATTTGGCCAGTCTTTCAAGGGAGATTATCAGATCTTTCAATCCTTTAGTATGGTGGAGTCCACATGGCATTCTAGCAGAGGCCTTCAAAACAGATATTGATACCTCTACAGATATATTGTACAAACTACTTGACAAAGTCTGGGAGAGAGGAAATACCAGCAGAATGGAAGGAAGGTTACCTGGTCAAGTTGCCTAAGAAGGGAAATGTACAAGAGTGCACAAATTATAGAGGAATAAAGTTACTATCAGTGCCAGGAAAAGTATTAAACAGAATCATCCTTGAGAGATTAAAGGAGTCCATGGACAAGCAACTGAGAGATGAACAAGCAGTTATTCGACAAAACAGATCATGTACAGACCAGATAGCCACACTGAGAATAATAGTTGAACAAAGTCTGCAGTGGTATTAACCGCTATACATCGGATTTGTGGATTATGAAAAGGCATTTGACAGTGTAGACAATCACTTTGGAAATTGATGAGGCACATGGAGTTCCCATGAAGATCATTAACTTAATAAAGAAGACCTATGAAGACATAACATGCAGAGTTCTTCATGAAAGATAACTTATAGAACCGTTTAGGATTAGAACGGGATTGAGATAGGGATGCCTCTCGTCTCCATTTATTTTCTTACTAGCAATAGATTGGGTTATGAAAACATCGATATCACACAAAAGAAATGGAATCCAGTGGAATCTGACTAAACAGCTTGATGATCTAGATTTTGTAGATGACTTCGCGCTTCAGTCCCATAACCAAAATCATGTGACCGTTAGAGGTTAAAAGGAAAATTCGGTTAGAATTTTCTTTATGATCTTCTTCTTCTTTGATCCTTAGCCACCGACCGTCGAAGCAGTCAGTGGCCATCGCGCCTGGTGGTGTCTTGTAGGGCAACAACAAATTGATTCCACTTTGCTCGGTCGGTGGCCATCCTTCGTACAGTGCCCCAACTCTGGCTCATTCTTTGCATCTCAGCCTCCACAGTCCTCTGCCAAGTTGTTTTTGGTCGGCCTTCAGGGGTCCATAGCATAGCTGTTCTTGTGGTGGCATCTGGGTCTCTTCTTTAAGACATGGCCAACCCAGCTCCAGCGTCTGCCAGCTATGAAGGTGTACATGTCCTCTTGCTTGCTCTGAGTAAGCAGATCTTGGTTGATGATGGTATTCGGCCAAAAGATTCGGAGAATTTTTCTTAGGCATGTTGTGTGAAAAGAGGACAATTTCGACATTTCCTTCTCTGTAACTCTCCAGCATTCCGCACCATAGAGAAGCACACAGCTCTGATATAATCTTAATTTTGTGCTGTACTTAGAGGACTTCCAGATGTTGTTTAGACTAAAAAAGGCTGTTCTTGCTTTGTTCATTCTGTTGTTGATGTTTTTGCTTGCTCCGTCGTCTGGTGTTACTTTGCATCCTAGGTATGTGAAGGTGTCTGTCTGTTCCAGTTGTTGATTCCTTACTGATATGGGCTCAGGGTTGCTCACATTGAGCGTCATGACCTCTGTCTTCTTTAGATTGATGTTCAAGCCCACCTGCTGGTTATACTTATTAAGTCTATCCGTTTTTTCCTGGATGTGTTGATGGGAATGTGCTAGTGGTGCAATGTCATCTGCATATTCCAGATCTTCCAATGTAGAAAATGTTAGTTAGTTAGTTGCTTATCCTTTACAGGACGTGGCAATCAACCACAGCTTTTATTGGCTGTTTTGTGATTTTTCTAGACAATTTTTACTTTCAGTAGTTTGCCATTGCTTTCTGAACGGTACGGCGCTTATACCATTGTTAAAAATCCACACAAAGCGATCTGCTACCTAACCGCCGGCAGCAGGTTTCGAACCAGGTATATCTGGATTATGAAACTACGTTCATATCCATTAGGCCACAGACGCCGACGTAGAAAATGTAGTCCATCTTATTCCTCTTGGACTTCCCTCTGTTGTCTATCGCATCACCCAGTCTATGACTGTTAAATATAGAGTGGTTGATAAGGGGCATCCCTGTCGTACTCCTGTCTTCACCTCAAAGGTTAGGTTGCTCTGCCCAACGCTACACGTAAAGTTGGCATAAAGGCTCTTTATGATTGACACTATTAAGCTTGGAATTCCATAAGCCCTCAGTATTTTCCATAAGCTGTCCCTGTGTATATTGTCAAAAGCCTTTTCAAAATCAACGAAATTAATGTACAGCTGTCTTTGCCATTCTGAGCACTACTCTATAATGTTCCTGAGGGTAAATATATGATCTACACATCTTCTGTTCTTTCTAAATCCTACTTGTTCTTTCCTCAGTTTGTGGTCACTGCTTTTGAAATTCTCTGTATAATTATCTTGCCTAGTATTTTGCTGGGAACTGAGAGAAGAGTGATTCCTTTCCAATTATTGCAGTCTGCAAGATCTCCCTTCTTGGGAAATTTGACAATTATTCCTTTGTTCCACTCCGTTGGTGTTGTCCCTGTTTTCCAGACTTGTACAAATAGTGGTTCTAATAGTTCTGCTGCTAGCTCAGGGTCTGCCTCAAATAGCTCTCCATTTAATTTATCATGGCCAGGAGCTTTTCCATTTTTTAACCCTTTGATTGATGTGATGATTTCTTCTTTTCGTGGAATGTCTGTATTAACATCTAGATCATTTTCAGCCTCATGAACATTCAATTGTGTCTCTGGTGGTTTCTTGTTCAGAGTTTCTCTGAAATGCTCCACCCATCTTGTTTCCTGTCCCTCTGTTGTCGTGATGAGATTTCCTTGCTTATCTCTTACTAATGTAATATTGTTTGCACCTCGTTTTCCGCTGATTTTAGTTATTTTGTATACTGTGCTCTGTTCATTTCTCAGTGCTGCCTCTTCTGCCTGTCTTGCAAGATCGTCTAGGAAATTCCTTTTGTTGGCTCGGGTTTGGCGTTTAACTTCCTTGTCCAGCTGACTGTACTGTTCACTATATAGTTGCTTTAACCTGGGGGACTTCGCTTCTGTTTTCTTTTTATTCATTTCCTTTCTCATCGTTATGGTGTTATCCAGTCTTGCTTCTTCCTTTCCTGGAATCCCAAGCATGATTTGCTGCTTTCCTTATATATTGTTGAAATGGTGTTGAATTTCTGGTCTATATCATCAGTCAATGTCTTGTCCTGACTTTTGGCAAATTGATATCGCTTCTTTATATCAGCCGCGGTAGCATAGTGGTTAGTGCACTGGCTTCCTAGCGCAGTGGTCTATGGTTCGATCCCCAGATGAGGCGGAAAATTTTTAGGCCACAAACGGCTCCTGGGTCGACCCAGCCCCAAATGGGTACCAGAGCTACTCTGGGAAGGTTAAGGCGGCCGGCGTGATGCCGACCACATCACCCCTCGTGTGCCGACGGTCAAGATAATATGGGCCTAACACCATATTCCCAATATGCCTCAATGGGCGTGTAACGGGTTCCTTTACCTTTTTTATATCAGCCGCAAAAGCTTTTCTGGTAAGGGGGTCCTTCAATTTGCTGTCAAATCTTTTTTGGGTAGTTACACTTGGTCCAGCCGTTCTGAGTTTCAGTTTTGCTACTACTAAATGGTGATCACTTCCCACATCCGCACCTCTTCTTACCTTCACATCTTGTAATGCATGTCTCCATCTACCGTTAATCATAATGTGGTCTATCTGGTTTCTGTCCCCGACCATTTGGTGATTCCCATGTTAATTTGTGAATTTCTTTGTGTGGGAAAAGTGTTCCTCCAATGACCAGGTTATTAATGCTACAGGAACTTATTAATTTATCCCCATTTTCGTTTGCTGTTCCGCTGCCGCATTTCCCCATTACTCTTTCATTATATGTATTGTGTGTTCCAACTTTCGCGTTGAGGTCTCCCATTACTACGATAAGATCATATCTAGGCCTGTCTTCCATTTCTTTCTGCAGTTGTTAATAGAATTCATCCTTGACCTCATCATCGCTGTCATTCATTGGTGCGTAACATTGTATTATTGCAGTGTTGATGAATCTCCCTCTCAATCTTATTCTTATGTCTGTTGTTGATGGGTTTCCATTCCAGTGATGTCCTTTCTATTCCTTTCTGTAGAATAATGGCTACACCTTCATTGTGCTGTCCATCCTCTCTTCCAGAGTAAAGTACTGTTTCTCCTGTTGCTGTTTTCCTGACCCTGTCCATCTGCTCTCGCTTATCCCTAGAATGTGTAATCTATAATTTCTCATTTCTGCTGTGACCTGATTTAGTTTACCCGTCGCGCTCATTGTCCTGACATTCCAAAATCCTATTCTTGTTTCATGTTTTGCGGTCAGGACGTCCGTTCTTGTGTCAGTGGCTTCCTTTCGGCTTTCACCACTGACAGTCATACGAGCCTCAGACTCCAGATGTCCGTCCCGCGGCAAAGTTTGTTCATTTGTTGTCGTTTCCGTAACTTCATTTCTTTTTACATAGACAGCGGTGTCAGCCCTATGCTAAAACCCCCAACCTGGAGGACCAGGGTGTCTGCTTTAGTCTCGACAAGGTACTGACATCGGTGATGGCAGTTTCTTTATGAGATTGACGTTTATTAACTGACTTTATAATTGTAGTCTAAGGGAAATAATCAATAGAACAAGAAGGGGCCAAGAGTAATATTTACGTCCCTTGATGGCGGAGTTTAGTTTGTCTGACCTTGGGTGAGAATTCAAATGTTGGGTTTTTGTGTTGTTTTGGGGGAGCTCAGCTACGTGACATACGCACGGAGAAGTTATGAGCGGGTGAGTTGTTTGTGAGACAGGTTGTTCTAGAATGTTCGAAAGTAGTCGTTGTTGTAAATCGATTTTGTAGATTAAGTCAGTCAGATCCCAGACGTGATAGCGTTTAGAAGCAAGTTTGATCTGAGTTGTGATAGTGTTAGAAGTGGCTGTGAATTGGGAGTTTCCATCGAGTGATAAAGCCATGTCTGCAGAATGGGAGAAGATCGGCTACCACGACAAGCATGGGAAACAAAGAGCCAGGGATCCAGACCCCCAGGACCTCCCGCTGGGAGGACAACATTAGACAATCTTTGAAGGACCGAGGACTAGAATGGAACCAGGCCAGGAGGAAGACAGCCGATAGGATAGTCTGGCGCTCTCTCTTCCAAACCTCTACACCTCACGGTAGAAGGGGAACGACTAAGTAAGTAAGATAAAGCCAATAAATGTCTTGGTTGACTCTGCGATGGCAGAAAAGTTATACGTATCACTCAGACGCCTAATCGCATTTTCTTGCCACAAATTGTGTACGACAGATTTGTTATTTCTGAGGACAAGATGCCAGTGAGAGAAAATGTGTGTATTTCGAAACAAACCAGGTATGTTGAACATTATGAGTCTATTACTAGTAATGCAGTACAGTAGACAAACTGACAGGCTAGCGAGTAGAAGATAGACTTGGTAAATCGTCATCCCTGGCAGTCAGGCCAGTATCCTTAAGATACACCAAGCAGAACGTAAGAAATAAGTCAGCACATAAGAGAGAGAGAGACCATGTTTACATGAAGAATTAGATGGCCGATAAGATTTCAACAACAGTGGTTCTCAAGCTGCGACCACAATAACCACTAGAGACAATACAATAATTGAAACAAGAGAGAGCAAACTTTGGGACTGTTTGGCAAGGAAGAACATTCCAGTACCTCTGATTCATGCTATACAGAGCTTCTACAAGTCTTGCAGAAATTATGTGAGGACAGCAAACTATAAGTCAGAAGAGTTCAGGACCACCACTGGTGTAAGATAAGGTGATATCCTGTCACCTTATCTTTTCATACTCCTCATGGACGATGTCATCAAGGCATGTAAGGAGAGAACAAGAAAGTATTCAGTGGGGTACTGAAAGATGAGACAGGTCTGTATTTCAGAGCTGGCATTTGCTGATGATGTTGTCCTGATTGCTAAATCAGAGGCACATCTCCAATCCAACCTGCAAGTCTGGAAGGAAGAGCTGGAGAGGAGAGGGATGGTCATCAGCAGCTCTAAAACAAAATCCATGGTGATATCACGAGAAGAAAGAGTACACCAGATTAAGCTGGGAGAACAGGTCCTGGAGCAGGTCGACCACTTTAAATACCTTGGAGCTATTATAGACCGAAAGGGAGGCATCCGAGAAGAGTTGGCCACTCGAAAAGCAGCAGCTGGGAGACTTTTTCAGGCCATAAATCGAGGATTCCTCAGCAAGAGAGAGGTTGGTAAGAAAATGAAGATGGCTGTATACTGCTCCACCTATGTCCCAGTCTTGACATATGGATGCGAGTCATGGGCAATGACCACAACCCACAAAAGCCAGATCCAAACCTCAGAAATGAGGTATCTGAGAAAGGTGGTTGAAGTAACAAGAAGAGACATGGTCCGCAACCAGACGATACATCAAGGCCTAAAATGCCACCCCCCTGCAGACCCAAGTAGAACAGTCCCAACTAAGATGGTTTGGCCATGTCTGCAGAATGGGAGATCAGCTACCACGACAAGCATGGGAAACAAAGCGCCAGGGATCCAGACCCCCAGGATGACCCAGAGTCCGCTAGGAGGACAACATTAGACAATCTTTGAAGGACCGAGGACTAGAATGGAACCAGGCCAGGAGGAAGACAGCCGATAGGATAGTCCAAACCTCTACACCTCACGGTAGAAGGGGAACGACTAAGTAAGTAAGAGAGAGAGAGAGCAATAGAGTGACTCTGAGATTTTACCTACTGAATTTTTGCTGACAAGTCTGCCAACCTCATGGGCAGGTTGGGCATATCATTCTACATTTTTGATCACTTATGTAAATAAAGTTCAACGTTAATCGTTTATTGCTGTTAGTGTGAAGTCAATCATCCACTGTTGTTACGAGTAAATGTTATCGTCTGAGAGAACGTTTTCTTATTACCATTCAACAAACTGCCTACTGCTAGGGTAGAGATACGAAACCTATACGATCAACAACACTAATAGAAGTAATGTATAGTAGACAGACCATTGTCCACGGCCACAATCAGATGCAAGATAAAATGAAAATTCTTGATGAGAGGTCACAAGTGGGCCTGAAAATACACAGGGAAAAGACAAAGATTATGAGAATAAATGCAAGAAATGATAACAAGGTTGAAATTGAAGAAACACCACTAAAAGATGTAGAATCGTACACATATCTTGGAAGTGCGTTGGAGGGACAGACAGTGATATCAAAATAAGAATGCAAAAAGCATGAGGAGCTTTCATTGCATTGGGAAACATATGGAGAACAAGAGAAATCAAGTCCAACACGAAAATAAGAATCTTCAACTCAAATGTGAAGTCAGTCCTATTGTATGGCTCTAAGACATGGAGAGCAACAAAAACAACAACCAAAAAGCTAGACTTTTATAAACAGATGCTTGCGTTGATTAGAAGGACTGAAATGATATGACAAAGTCACAAATGTGGAATTGATGACAAGAACCAGACAAGTGCCAGTGGAACAAGAGTTGTGAAGAAGACGCAGGCGATGGATAGGACACACATTGAGGAAACCTGTCGATAGCATTACAAGGCAGTCCTTGTTCTGGAATCCACAGGGAAAGAGAGGCAGAGGTAGACCAAAAACACATGGAGAAGACAGCTAGATACAGAGGTGAAAATGATGAGGAAAACATGGAAAGAACTTGAGCGGATGGCATGGTACAGGAAGACTTGGCATGTGTTTGTTGAAGGCCTATGCTCTTGGGGAGCTCAAGGGTATTGATTGATTGACAGTAAAAGGGTGCGCCAATAAAACTAAACTCTCATAATTACTGCAAGTTTGGGAAACACTGGTCAGTGGTATACCAGGCGGTACTAGATATTTTCAGGGCTTCACCATACTAGCGGACAGACACTAGTAGTCATTTTCATGGCTCTGCATTTGATACTAATAATAATAGTTCAAACAATTGACTAATTTTTTAATTGCAAATGCGTTCTGCTATAACCAACAAACTTCGGTCTAGGTTGAAAGGACCTTGCCTTGCCACAAGGCGGCAAACACCTGAAAGAAAGTGAAATAGTCAAAAGTTACAAATAATGTTGCTGTTTCTTTCTCTAGCTGACATATTATTGACAATGGTTGCATAGTGCTCTATTTTCATTTATCTTTATTTTCTGCACATGCTCAGACTTCTAGGTTATGTCCATTTTCTGGAATAATGAAGAAACCACAATACAATGGTTGCAACAGATAGCTTAATCAAAACACATTTTCTGGTGCAACTGGTATCCAAGATGAAACCCCTCAGAATGAACAAGTGGTTTTACAGAAGCAATATTTTTGCAACATAGTAATAATAAGATGGAAAAATATGTATGGAAGCAGGCATAAGGATGGTTACCACTAATTAGAGCATGTCTCTTTGTAGCAGAATTTACAACTACATGAACATTCAAGGCTTATCAATGGGGACACACAATGACAGATGACAAAAGGAAAGACAAATCAGAGTTAAATTAATGTAAGATGATGTGTATCTACTCATTCACAGAAGGACTGAAAATAACCCACTGCGGAATCCTAGGACAATGAGCAGGTGGAAGAAAACACAGCAAGGTTGTAAATAATTTTTATGAATGGGTTTCAAGGTTACTGACGTGCTCGATAGGTCTTTAAATTGCCGTAGTAAGGACTGGTGGTCAATGGTTTGCTAGTGAATCATTTTATTTCTCCATCAGGCATAAACAGATCAGTTAACTAGGGGGATCAGGTAACCCTCGACACCTCTCACCCTGGCCACATTATACTTGTTTACAACACAACAAACATACCAGAACAAGAAATATTAGTTCACCAACTAGCCAATATTTTATTCCTTAGTTTCAACAAGTGTAGCACTCAACAAATAAACTAATTGCAAAATAAACATTTAGACCTGTCCTTAAAAAAAAATAATAATATACATTTAGTATAAAGAAATAACTGATAAATTGCATGCTGGTTTAGCATAACATCAGTTCCATATACAGTAGAACTCCATTTATCCGAACCCCTTGGGACCGAGCATCGTTCGGATAATCAAATGTTCGGATAATTGGATTACATAATGTATCGAGTACATGTACATATACGCTCGTATTTCTAAAAAAAATTAACCATCACAAGGGAAATACACATTAAAACATATTTACTTGTACTGTAATAATAATACCCACACTGTATTAGATCACTGTATCACCAAAATCTTTTATTACACAGCAGTGCATGTACTACTTGTATTAATTATGTTTTTTAAGAAAGAGAAATGTTTTCAAAATAACATTACAAACGATTCAAAACCATGCGCAACTTAGGTATACATGTACTTGCACAGATGTAGCCCACTATTTAAAATAATTAAAACATATAAGGAAGGGAAACCCGAGGCCTGTAAACAGTAAATAAATATTAGACAAACATAAAGGTATGTTTACAGGCACTCCTAAGAAATAAAGAAGTAGAACAATAGACAACAGAAAAACAACAGACGTGAGTGGCTTACCCAGGATTCGAACCCCGGACCTTAGGGATGCCTAGCTGGCCGGGAGGATAGTGTGATTCGCTAGTATAGCTAGGCGGTGTTGTCGTACGGTAGGTCCGGGGTTCGAATCCTGGGTAAGCCACTCACGTCTGTTGTTTTTCTGTTGTCTATTGTTCTACTTCTTTATTTCTTACGAGTGCTTGTAAACATTCCTTTATGTTTGTCTAATATTTATTTACTATTTAAAATAATGAGGAATCCTCTTTTGCACCAAACTGGATAGTCTCCTTTTGGCTGCTAAGTCCCGCATTCTCTTCAACAGCAGAAGCTGTGTAAAACAGCTGTCATCTTCTTGCTCGTACCAAGCCATCGCGGTTTCTAGTGCTATAAAGGCCTCTTCAGGACTTGGTCGACGTTTTGGGTTTTCTTCATAATCTACAAGTACATCATGTACTTCTGAGGAGTCTTCATCATCGGTCACTACATGTATTTGGTTTTCTTCTTGCACAAAAGACAAAATTTCTTCGTCATTCAAAAACTGAAAACCAGAATCATTATCATCTTCTAGCCACGTGTGTGCATCATCTTTGTCACAGTCCGAAAATCCGGGCATTGCTTGAAACAGTTCCACAACTTCATTTATACAATCATCATTTGTGTCCACTGCAGTAGTTTCATTTCCTCCTTTTTTCCCAAGCAATCTATTCCAAGCCTTGTTGAGATTATCTTGTGACAGGGTGGTCCAAGCATCAGCTAACATATAGCAGCAGTCTTTGAGATTAAGCTTTTTGGAAAACGCCACCACACTTTCTTCATCTTCAGCCAACAATAAACGACGCAGGACTTCCTTCTTGTACATCTTTTTAAGTTTTGCTATAACACCCTGATCCATTGGTTGAATCAGTGCTGTTACATTAGGAGGCAGAAAAATTACTTTAAAATTTGCATCAACTGCATTCAATGTATCCGTCTCTGGATGAGATGGTGCATTGTCCAGTAGAAGAATTACTTTTCCAGTTTTCTTTTCTTGTTCTCTCAACCTCTTCACATTTGGGATGAACTGATTTGTATACCAATCAAGAAATATTTCACTATTCATCCAAGCACTCTTCTGTGCTTTGTAGCACAATGGGAGACATGTCACATTCTTTAAACAACGTGGTTTTTTGGCTTTGCCGATCATTAGCACCGGTAAACGATGACTTCCACTGGCATTCGCGGCTACCAAAATTGTTACTCTCTCTTTGCACTTTTTAAACCCAGGGGCAGCTGCTTCGCGCTGAGATGCAAGTGATTTTTGAGGCAATGATTTCCAGTATAAGCCAGTCTCATCGGCATTATACACATCATCGAGTGCATAACCTTCTTCTTCCAAAAAAGCCAAGAATGTTTCTTTAAAATTTTCAGCGGCAGTTGCATCGCTAGATAAAGATTCCCCTTGAATCTCCAATTCTCGTATGCCATGACGAGATTTAAAGTTTCTTAACCATTCCTGGCTAGCCTTAAAGTCAGGAGGACCGTCAAGTTGATTGTTGAACTGAAGTGCCTTTTCACACAATAGAGAGCCAGAGATAGGTTCCCCTTTGCTTCTTCTTTGCACAAACCATATATACAAAGCCTCTTCCAATTTCAAATCTTTCGCATTTCTCATGGTTTTACGTTTCTTCGACCCATTTTCACTATCCAATTTCGATGCAAAACTCATAATTTTATCCTTGTTACTTTTGATGTCAGAGACGGTAGCTTTCCCAACATTGAAAATTCTGGCAAGTGAAGACACAGTTTCACCTTTTCCTAGTCTCTTGATAATTTCTGTTTTCGTTTCAATTGACAAAACATTGCGGTTCCTTTTATATGCATTAGGCCTACTGGAAGATATCTTATCGCACAGAGAAATACTTGTACACCAAAATTATTCTGCTGTGGTAGCAGAGACAATTATTTTAAGTTGAACTGTCTGTTTAGCCAGTGTTCTGCCTAGAACGCACTCGTACACTGGATTGGTAAACCAGATATTAACTGACTTTATGATATAATGATCTAACTGACTTCCTATATGTAAGCGATCGACCATTAGCCCATCCCATCCTCTACAAATTGTTCGCACACATATTTGAAGCTTGCCGCATCAAAAGATTCAGAATTGTAGTCTAACGTGACTGGTGGCGCCTGGTTTTTTTTTCTGGACAAAGTGTTCGGATAATTGGATGTTCGGATAATTGGGGTTCGGATAAATGGAGTTTTACTGTATTAAAATAACAAATCTGGCAACATTATACTATGTGAAAATGATGTGTGGTTCAGGTAGAATTTTGACATGTTGTTTTCTCTCTCTTACCTCATTCATAATTGTTGTTTGTGGTTTAGCCAGAATGTTTACAGTTAATGTGCTATCAGTAGTTATAGACTACACTACAGCACACATGTATCATTATGTGAATAAAGTACAGAGTCAATTTTACATTACATGTCTGTGGTTGGGGTAAATTCTACCACACGAGGTAAATGTAGTTATAGAACTTTACCAAATGTATACAAATATTTTATAGCTAGGGTATTCTACCACACTTATGGGGTATAAGTAGTTATAGTATAGAACTTCACCAAGTTTACACAAGTAATTTACAGTTATGATTTTCTACCATACCCATGGGGCATATGTAGTTAAAGAACATTATCAAATATATAGGTTGTCTGTGGTTCAGGAAACACAATCACATCTGTAAGTTATATGCATGTAAATATGTGTTGACACAACAGTAATTATAAAGCCCAAGGTCTACAATAATATGGGGAATGATGAAAACAAAATTCTGAAAGGCACTCACAAGACAACAAGATCTCAGCAACAGGTTAAAACATCATGCAAGATCAGTCAATGCAGTGGAAATACACAGCAGTCAAGTGCTGTTTACTACAATTACATCAAAGACCTTACATTACCTTCATACACTTGCCTACCACTCTGAATTTTTATCCCCCAGTTTTAAAGTATGCAAGCCTTACCTTCTAATAATAATATCATCACTTGAAAAGTGTTATAATTTTTTTCATCGCCTCTGATTGTGATAACTACATGTACATGACAAGAAATGGCTTTATAACAGTTCTGGACATGGTCATCTGCAAATCCTTCTCATAAAAATACCATGGTTCTTTATGCAGGTTAGAGACATAAAAAGAACTAAATTTGAGTGAAGGTTCTCTTGTAAAAATCTAAGGAATCAAATATAATCTCAGAAGGCCGGCAACCTCGTCATGTAAAACAAATTGTTACAGAACCCACAGCTGCAAGAACATGGTAATTCATTGTGCAGACGTCTTGCAAGGAGGAGTAGCTGCAGTGGTGGTTCAATACTTCATAGGGAGCAAAAAGGAAAATGGTGATGATGATCATACATAATCGGCACAAGTAAGGACAAAGTAAAGCATACATTTTTAATGGGAACACTGAGAAGCTAATATAATTTTTTTTCATTGCACAACATCCTATTCCAGCTGGCAGAAACACAATTTCACTGGAACAAAATGTGACAGCCATTTCTCCAAGAAAACTGATACAAATATAGAAAAAAATATTTGAAGTTTAACGCTTTGACTCTGGACTCTTTTGTCATAGTTAATAAATCAATGCTGAAAGTGTTGCTTTAGATTTGTTAATAATAAATCTGGCAATTCACTTCTAATCCAGTCCATCTTTTAAAATCGTAAAGTGACTTTTGTTAATGTATATGCAACAATTATGAACATAATTAAGTAGCATGTACAAGTCTTTTGATGTGATCACATTTGCATGACGACTCAAGTGTTTTTTTTTTTTCATTTGCTAAGATAATGGCAAGCAATGTATCAGCAAATTCCTTGGCAAATGAATGCACCAAGAGTAATAAGTTTACTTAAAAACAATCTGACAGTGATGATTTGCTTGATACTGATAGTTCGTAATCAAATGATGGAACTGATTCAGACGTGCCAGACACATCAGATTTAGCTGATATGTAAGTGGTGTTCCAGCCTGATGCCTTAGATGGCAACAGAACTATACTTAATGCCAACACCTGATGACTGGTCACAGGTGGAAGATGAAGCACTGTTAAACTTCAAACAACTATAAAAAGATTTAATGTGAGATTCTGTCATTTTATTTTTTGTTGTTTATGGAACATGAGCAACTACTACAACTGGTCCCCTCATTGGAAGGCTGCTTCACTATTGTGTTTCTGCAGTAGTGGTTCCTACAGTAATTGTTTTCCATCATGAGGTTGCCAGCCACATATGCAACCTCATATCAGTCACCTTTAATTATATGCCTGAGAAGGGGGGGCAATAGTCCTATTCTCGTTCCCCTATCCCCACAGAAAGTTTGTGCCATTATTTCAGTTTTATTTGCTGGACAATTGCATAATACAACACACTCTGTGTGTGTGTGCGTGCGCACACGTGCATGTGTGTGATTTTTTTTTATTTAGTCACTATAGTAAACATGGCATGCATTCACTAAATGGCTGTAAAAAAAACATGTTAAACAAAAAATCTTAACAAGCATGGGCAGGTCAACTAAGGAAAGATGGCATGTGTTTGTTGAAAGCATATGCTCCTTGGGGAGCTAAAGGGTATTGATGATTGATAATACTTCTAGCACAGCGCTCTTAAACATTAATATGCCAACGAAAATGTTATTCATGAACATATACATCTGGATGTATTCTTAAAATTATTCTCAAGAAATTTTACAGGATTATTTAAGGTGTAAAATGACAGGTTCTTCCACCAAGTCTTTTTTTTTAAAAAATGATTCTCAACATCACTGCACACAAATTACCAAGTGAAGGTTATGCCCCTAAAAAACAGAAATGCTGCCTGAAATTAAGTCCTGATCAAATGAAGTCTGTTTTATGCATTTTAAAGATTTTCAGCTATTAAATTATACCAAACAGGCAGCAAGGAAACTAATTCTATGACAATACATAAAAATAGTGTGTTTTGGTGTGCTGTGGCAAGTAAATTACTTTTAGCATACTGTCACAGAACTGATTGTTTTTCTAAAAGTGACCAACTTATAAAAAGCTGGACACTGAATAATATTCTAAAATAACCAGTGCATCTTATAAATAAATGAAATAACACTTACAAACCTAACATTTGCTACACAAGATGATTCCCTAATTTTACACTGATTTTCTTAAAGCAATCCAGTTGTTATAATAAATATTCTCCCAAATTCATAATGTAAGTAAGCAAGATGCTGCACTGTGACTTCTTTTTAAAAAATGGTGAATTTACTGTAACATTTATAACTTCCCTGCATGGCCATAAATACAGGTGGTTTAAAGGGAGCAATTATAAAAATAACAGCTTCCAAAGAAGTTGCTGCTTACAAGAAAAAAGCACATGACACCAACAATTCCTCAAAAACCTAAGTTCAAAAAGTATGTATGGTAAAAGCTATAGTGTAATTACTATTAATCAACTACTCACAATATAAAGAGACAGACTGACCAATCACTTTACACGGCTTGGCCACCTTAAGCAACAGAAATTATAATTACACAATGTTTTATATAAGTATTTTACAGCCATCTGTTCCAATGAAAAATGTGTGGTTGGATCTGTGTTACATAAAACAGCTTTTCACACTGTGGCATTCTCTGATGGCATTATGTAAATTGTTTGAATATATCATGGATTAGAAAGCTATATATAACAGGTGCGGCCAATTCAGTTTAAAAACGAAGTATAAAGTACTACTTGATAGTCGACAGATCTGATATCTGGCATCTATATGGTTCCATGCATGCTGGATTAAAGAAATTACACAATACATCTGAAGCTTCAACAAATAACTGTGACCCAATGTAAACAATGCAAAAGTACCGTACGTAAATATGGCTATACGTAAACCTAGTTATGGGCACTTTCTTCTACTTCAATGAGTGACATTGCTATGTTAAACAATAATAAAAATATAGTATCATTCAATTATGTAGTCTGTAGGGAAACATACGAGTTCTCTCATAAGAATATGATGTGAAAAATAGTAGACTTTTGCTAACAACCAAAAGGACTAAAAAAAACATTTGGCTAAAAAATGCATACATTATTTTATTTCATGCATTGCCATAGCTGCTTTCTCAGAATATGAAAGTGATTTCTAATATTAAAATTCTAACATATTGCTGATAAACTGTTCGTGAATACCCGAGTCAGGCTCGTCTATAAAAACTGTAAAGGTAAATAATGATATTTAATTTTAAGAATAAAGTTAACAAACTATTGTTACAAACTCAGCTTTTAGCCATGATTAGAGTTGTTAAATTATGTCCCAGTAACAAAACTTATCTGATTCTGTCTTTTAATTATGTTCTACATAATAATTTCCCTACATTTTTCAGCTAACAGTTCAAAATGATACTAATAGCAAAGGCTCCTTCTATATCCCCTTACATGCCACAACTCACATTTACTCTACATCTAAATCAAACATAAGAGAATTGGAAAACTGTACTGCACATGCCGTTGCATGTTCACTACTGAGCCCACCCTCTGCCCAGCTCAGCATTGTTTCCACATCATCTGACTTTTCATGCTCAATGCAACCTCTACCACAGGTATCATTTTTACTCCTGCATTTGTGAGCATTGGACTTGATCCCTGTGACTGCCTCATTTGCTGTGATAGGTTCAATCTCTTCTACCAAGCTCACTTTATCTTCACTGTGACGTTTACTAAAGGACTCTTCTTCTGCATAACAAGTGCCATTGATGGATTCTCTGCTGCTGTTACTAATGGACTCACTACAATCAACTTTTGTTTTAAGCTCCTCTGATAAAGAACTAACTGCATCTACAAAATCATCATCATCACTATCTTCTTTTTGCACATCCTTCTTACCAGAATCATTTTCTTTAGCAAGTTTACCCTTGATTTCAGAGATGATTCTCTTGTTTTTACTCATGGTGTTCTTGTCACCAGTACTTAATTTTTCCAAATTTGCTTTCATTTTCTTATCCCTATCTCCCTTTTCAGCAACATCAATCTGCATTTCAAAATTAATACCTGCATCCTTGTCCTGTGAATTATTTTTATTTTCACTACCATTTATATTAGCACCCTCACCATCAGCCAATTTAGTCCTAAAATCAAAAACCTGTGTAGATTTTGGTATCAAGGTGTGACCACTGGAGGTTTTTTTAATTTTTGTTTGCTTTCCTGGCTCACCAGAGCCCTTTTCTCTTTCAGATATTGTAGACAGACCACCAACATCTGGGCCTGGATCGGAAAAAGCCCGATGCAGAACAGCCTTCTTCCCATTTTTAGACTTTCTGATGACAGAATCCCCTTCTTCTTCACTCTGGGAGTAAGAATCAGACACAGAATGTAGACATTCCTCACTGCTGCTGGTGCCCTCACTGTTACATCGGACACGGCCCCTTTTTTTCTCTTCTCGTTTGCGCTGACGACGGCGCTTGCTTTTAAGGCCTGGAGTCATGCTAGAGACAGATGAAGCAGATTTGAATGAAGCACGGTCCACGTGACTACTGAAAGACACAGATCTTTTTTTACCAAAGGATGAGGACAGATCATCCCCCTCTGATCGAGGACTATCAGGATCAGCATTGCTGACTTCTTCACTTGACTCTGACGCTGTACGCTGTTTGAGAATGCTGTGGAGGTCTGGGAGTGGATGTTTATGGACTACTAAAATCTCTGCAGAAGATGGAGGATCATATTCTTCTTCATTCTCTTCCTCTGTTGTATCTGGCAGCTTCCACTTCTTGCCCTTCGGTGGCTGTTTAAAAACAAATAAAAAAGCAGAGTAATTCATTTATATTTGTTAGGAAGACAAGAGTTTGCAAGAAAAAACTGGCTCAAACAAAATTGTACTGAACTGTGGTACATCTTCACTCCAACGCTTCTAATTTTAAAAACAGTTTTTAAGTTAGAAATATGAAGAAAACCACCATCTAAATGCCGTTAACTTCTTTTTCTTCTTCTGTGTTCATCCTGAAAAGGACGTTTGTTATGTTGTGTTGCCGTTTACAGCGAAGCTGCGATATTTGCACCTTTCTGCCCGACATCCATTTTCAGTATGTCATTTCTGGGACCGGGTTTGCCTTCCCACTTCGATCCCTACTCATTCAGCCAGACTGCAGTGATGCCGCCTGTTTCCAGGACCACCACTTAGAGGTGGAGTACAGTCTTGGTCAGCTCTGGTTCACTGACCCTGACGCAAGCAGTCAAGCTATGTGTCACTGACTGCATTTATCTCGTTTGCTGCATCTTTGGTCCCTGCCTGTTAACAATTTTGCACACTTTCTGATGGCTACCAAAATAGCACAAGGGTGTCTTATGACAGCATTGGCCTAGTCAGGGATTAAATTAAAATCACTGGAAAAGTTAAGTATTCAGAAACTTCAATGGACTTACATCTTAAAAGAAAGCCTTTCTATAAATCATCACATTAAGTGTTTAAGGAATTCTGAGAAAATGAATTTCATGCAAGTGAAGTAACAAATGTAAAACAGTATAAGTCAGTTTTGCAATTAAAAAATGTACAAATAAAGAACAGAAAATTCAAAATTTTTAGATAATTCTACGTCACTCGCAATCACGAACAAGAAACAAAGATGAGTAATATATAAAAGCTATAAGTGAATCACACAGGATAACAAAATTAACAATAAAATAAGGAACAAGGAAGATGAATATCAAGCTCACACACACAAAGTGTGGCCTGCTAGAGAAATCTCATGTTACAATAGAAAAACTAGGTTAATATTGAGGAAGATAATGAGAATGCACAAAAAGAAAGTAAATGCACAAATGGTGCAATGGTGAATACAGCACAGGAAAACAAATGAGAAGTAGTTAAAAAAAATAAAAAGGAACTTGGGATATAAGAAAGGTATTGTCACGAACCGGTTATAGAATGAATGTCAGTACTTATCCTCCGGTGGGCGCTAGATGTGTTTATGTAGGTTGTGAGTTGAAGTGAGCGAATAGTGTTTGACGGTGGGCATGAATGCATTAGTAGCAGTAAGCACTAATGTCGAGTTCACGGGCATGACTGAGTTGTTGTGAACGAAGTGGTGGTGAAGACTGGTCAGGTGTGAAAAGGGTCATGCATGGGAAGGGATTCGAGAGAGAAATTAGAGCGAGGAGAGATTATGTGGAGAGTGAATGCGAATTGGATGAAGAAAAGTAGAAAATATATTGAGATATAGTGAAATTCGTTCCATTAGATGATGTTCCAATTATGCACATCATACATTGTGCTTTTCTTGTTATTTATGGCCAAAGCGGCAGTCTGCCGGTGTTATTGTGTTTATGCTCAAGTTTGTGACATAAAGTTGTCGGATATCGTGCCTACTTGTTGGAGTCCATTAGCTGTGTATAACGAGCCATGTTTGTCGCTCCATGTGTAATGTAATACATATTTGTCAATGTGCAAACACAGCAAAGCACTTGACAGGTATGAAATGAAATGGAAGTGGAAAGGAGAACAGGAAGATGAGAAAATGTAAGAATAAGAAATTGAAAACTAACAATAACTGACAAAAATAAAAGTACCAAAAAAATGAAGAAGAGAATGGTGACAAAGGAAGCAGTGATAAAGAAAAAAATTCATGAATGAAGAAATTAAACATAATGTACTGACCTTCTAACCCAACCCATTTAAAATAAATAAAAAATCAGTTCTCCCAACAACAACAAAAAAAAAAAAAAAAAAGTGAGTTTATCATCAATATTACATGATCTGATAACTCTAACTTGATCTATTAAGTCAACAGCAAAAGGTTTGTTAGCCTTGAGAGAAATATCTGTAAAAAAAAATTCTCTAAATCTACCAGATAAATGCCTACATGTTTCTCCAGTATAAATAATGCCACAAATTTACAAATAATGGTGTAGATGTGATTCCTAGATGCATACGTAAAAGGCCTCACTAACAACGAAAGGTCCTTTTAGAAAAATAAAACTGGAACACAAACTGACAAGTACGGCACCTGAGACAATGACAGGCTTCCTGTCAAAGCAAGTAAAAGTTACTAGTTATTACTAAGAGACTGTGAACAAGAATGTCTCTGAAATTCCTATACTATCAGATATTTTAACTGGTTATTTGATCAGTGCCACCTGGTGAGTAACATGCATAATACAGATCAAAACTTCTGGAAGTGAAAAGGATGTAGACAGGTCAGAGATATTAACCATAGAACATGAGGAGACACTATGCAGTTGTACTTGGGTAATAAATGTAGCATTATGCTAGCAAAGTATGAATTCAGAACTGGATGTCATAATAGCACCACAAAAGCCTTAAGAAAATGTGAGATTTACAACAGAATGTTCAATGGGAAATTCAAATAGTTCTGTAATACTGTCATCAAACACTGAAGCTAGAAGACAATATGAGCAGTCTGAGGTTGTTGTTGCTTTCAACTAGGGATGCTGAGTTTCTCGCTCTTTAGCAGCCAATACCAAGGTGAAGACTCCATGGTATTATCTACACTTGTAAAGCTAAGTTTTTCATGTGGTTTTTCTGCCATTCTGAAACGTGGTGAGTTGAAGTCATGAGCTCCAGTTTCTCCAAGCTTGGCTGGCATTTAAAGGATCATCGCACCTGGTCCAAAGCTTGGAGAAAGAAGTGTGTGGCATACTTTGCATTCCCTGCCATCCAAAGAGGCTCTCCAAATATGCATAACTAAAATACTGTATTTTGGTTCTGGGCTGTCCCAATGAATTGTCATGTTCTACTCAGAGCCAATTCTCAGCTCCCCCTGCCCATGATGGGCCCATGATGAGATCCTCCTGCATGCAGTCAACCAAGTAAAAGCCAGAGTTAAGCCTGGGGCCCAAGTGACTCCTCCAAGCTTAGTGTGCAATGCTGTGTTCTCAACATGTTTCACCACAGGGGGAACCCCTGGAAGTGTGTGGATAATTTCAAGACTCAATGAGGGTGTAATCAGCCTCACAGACACGTTCACTTCCACATTTGAATACTGTAGCATTGTGCTTAGCTGGTGGTCATATAAGGATGGATTCAGATATGCCTCCATGCATGAGCAGTCTGAGGAAAAACTAAAACATTTCTGGCAGTTCCCTGTGTGAACACCATTAAATTATTTTTTCCTTGGCTAAACAAACGCAGAAAAAACAAAAACCAAGATAAACCATAGTACCTTACAGAAGGAAAGTGTACACCAAACAAAACCTAGAATCTTACAGGAGGTAAAGCACAAGGTTCAAAGAACCATTATAAGTTAACAAGAAACAATGGTATTCACAGCAGATATTTTGTGCACACAAAAATGCATCTATGATCACCAAAGGTGTGAAGGTCATTCACTACGTGTTCACAAGAACCTAAAAGGAATAAAGAATAGTAGTAACTGTAAAATGCCACGTATGTCATAGAAGGTGACTAAGGAGGGTTGGGCATATGGATAGTCACCACATCTGAAGAAACTTAAAGCCTTAAAAAAAATGCAACAACATGTACAAGATAAGACAGATACAAAAGGGATAAAGAAGACATGGAAAGGACCCTGAATGGTTGGCACAGGACAGGAAAGCTTGAAGTGTACCGGGTACTTGTTGAAGGCTGATACAGCATAATCATGATGATGCCTTTCTAAAGATGAATTAGTTTGCAATTTTAATGTGTATTCTTTTCATTACACTGGACAATGTACCAGTTACTTCTATTCTGTAAGGTTCTTTCAAGTTCCATTATCCATTTTGTTAGACTTGTTCATCCACTATTTAAAAACAAATATTGCTCTGACAACCACCATCATGACCTTTGATCCCTATGGAGCATGGAACCATCACTGCAGCTGGCCCTCTTGCAGGAAGCCTGCACTGCATTGGTTTCTGTAGCAATTTGTTTTTTCATGAGGTTGCCAGCCCCATGCACAACCTCATATTAGTCACCTTGAACAACAAAAGTAGTAGTGTAGAGGCCTATTCTTTCTTTATCTCATAAGAGTTTCTCAGGAACTACACAGGGCTGATAATAATTCAATATATTTCTGTGCAAGTCTATTATCTTAATGACTGTAGTTACATGCTGTACTATCCTGATGTGTGTTGTCAGCATATTCTATTGATGCCTGTGGTTAGTCTCTTCTACTACCCTGAAATTTGTATTCACTCTTTTCTATTACCTCATGTTTACTGTTAAGTCTGCTTCAATACCTTCATATCTTTTCGTTGTCAACTCTCTTACCTTAATGTCTATTGTCAGCCTTTTCTCACTCATCTCCACAACAGACAGCTCTGGTGTCATTTCTACCTGGCCTGGCATGATGGTTTCTTCCAATGCTTCCTTGTCAAGATCAGATAACTCTTTCTGCAGGTTGCTCTCAGTAAGAAACTGCTTTTCCTGTTTTAAAAAAAAAATACACATAAAATAATGCATGGAATCATAATTAAATTATTACAACTTAATTTAACTCGGACCTCTTCAATGTTATGTGCCCAGGTCATGTCAGATCTTAGGATGTGACACAACAGATTGAGATACCATATATACCACAAGTACAGGATTCATACAACAGATCTCTGCACCTGTAGCATCAACCCCACGACAGCCGAACATCATCTGCAGTCCTGACTTATATACAGCAATGAAAGGAGTAGCATATGGCAACAATCTACTTCTTTCCACAAAAAACTGTTTAAGATGTCAAGGGCCTTGAGCTGGCTACTGCCTTTATTAAAGTGCTTAATGTGAAGTCTGAGTGTGAACGAGGAAGAATAAGTCAGATCAAATCAAGTACTCAGTGTCTGGAAAATTGTCTGGACCAATACAACAAAGAAGATGTTGATTTATGAAAGTGATAATGCACTTGAATTAGTGTTATTAAAGTTCCAAGGGGCTCTGAAAAAAACTGTGGAGCAGTAGTGGTCCATAAGCCACTTGCCGTCTATGAGGGGCTTCCAGGAAAGTAGCAAGATTTTTAAAACAGCACCAGAATTCCACCAAGATTATTTATCAGACTATAAAATCAACTAGGGCTGCACCAAATATTCAATTCATATTCGATTCAGTGCCAAACAGTGCATTAAATGAACTATTCGTATTCTGCCGAATAGTACACTGCCATCAAATACAAATAGTAAATTTAGGTCAACCCGCGGTGTGATAATTTTAGACCTAGAAAGTAGGCTGACTTTAAGTTTCAATTCGTCCCGCTACTAACTCAACACACCACGCCTTGCGATGCATACTTTAGCGTGTAGTGGGTTGCATCAGCTGACTAGGCAGAGGGAACAAAGTCGTGGGCAATAGACAGTACAGAGGCAACGAAAGTACGTCAAGCCATCGGCAAAATGATGGCACTAGACATTCAGCCATATTCTATCGTGCAAGAAGTCGGTTTCAGGTTTCTGGTTGGTTTGTTGGAGCTGAGATACACAATGCCAAGCAGGAAATTTTTTACTGACATCATAGGGAGCCGCGCTAGCGTAGTGGTTACAACACCGCTCTGGCAACCGGGTGATTCAGGATCAAACCCGGGCGACGGCATTTGAGGATTTTTCGTCGACCGGGAATTGGACTGGATTAACTCGAGACCTGGCGAGGACATCTGAAGGAGTGTCATCGACCAGGGATTGGCGGCTCCTGAGCCGACCCAGCTCTAATGGGTACCTCCGAAATCGGCGAGTATCTGCCTGAATGGCGAGGGACACGTGTCTCTGCACAAGAAAAGGGATACTCACGTAAAATCAATGTCAGGTTAGACATTAACAATAACCTGAGATTTCGCCTCGAGTATTAGCGGGCGTACGAAAGAAAAAAAACAAAAAAAACTGACATCATTATTCTTAACATGTAAAGCTCTGTTAGGGCTAATATCCAGCACAACGATATCTCGCTGCACCCCCAACAAGAGTCCCAAGTGAACGTCTGTTCAGCACTGCTGGCAACACGTTTTCAGATAACATGTTGTCTTTTGGCAGAGAATGTTGAGAGACTGGTTTTTTTTAACGCCAATGCATGTTTCATGCAGCAATTTAAAAAGTGATTAATGGCTATTTGCCGTATTTTTTGTAACGTGTATAATTAATAAAAATGTCAGTAGACCTATTAAACACAACTTTTTATGCCCAAAATTCACTCACTATTCGTATTCGGCTGAATAGTTAAAGGCCTCTTCGCATTCGGCTGAATGGTAAAAACCACTATTTGGTGCAGCCCTAAAATCAACATTATTAAATAGCAATGTTTTCAGAAGCACATACTATGATACTGATTATTATGCCACAGTACTGCAACACATATATGCCTCTGTATAAACATACTGTAGTGAGCACAATAATGCACAAAAAACATGGCATTGGTCCCTGGCATACTGGAAAAACTGCCAGTCCTCCACATTCGACAGCTTGAGAAACATTTGTATAGACCACACAGTCATAAAGAAAGTACTAAGAATTTATGGGATCTACGGGATGAAGTTTCAGACATCCAACAACACGACGCCTATCTAGGGTTCCCATTCGTCCCGTTTTTCCCGGGACAGTCCCTTTTTTTTATAAAATGTCCCGGTGTCCCAAATTTATTCCAAATGTCCCGCTTTTTAAGGGTCCTTCCTGAAAAAAAAATCTTTGCTTACCTATTGATCTTCAGTTAATAATTAACAAGATTTACCAGCATTTCCACATTTATTGTTTAGGAGTTGAGGAACTCAAATCATTTTGCGAATTCACCAATACAGAATATAAAACTGTTTTGGGTAACAGTAACAGCAAGACAAGATGGCTCTCTCTCTTGCCTGCAGTCCAGAGAGTTATTGACATTTTCCCTGCATTGAAGTCATATTTCCTTTCCATTCACAAATGTCCTACCAGTCTCAAAAATCTCTTTGAAAATCCACTTTCAATTACACTCCTGCATTTCATTGCCAGCCAGTTAAAAACCTTTTCTGATACCATCAGATGTGTTGAAAAGCAAGAGACAACAGTAATTGAAGTGAAGGATGAAGTAAACAAACTGGTGGAAAAATTAAACTACAGGAAGGCTGAAAAGTTTCTTACCACTACTGTGAGAAATCAGTTGCAAGAATTAGAAAAAGAAGGACACATAACAGTTGAAAAGTTTCAAAGCTATGCAGTAGATTTCTATGACACCTGCATTGAATATATTCAGGAGTGGTGTACACCATTTCTTACGCCTCTTCAGTCTACGGATTGGATCAATTTGAAGGGAAAGGAGTCTGTGACTTGGAAGAACATCCAAGAAAGCTACATATTCATGAAGACAGTGTCACCAAATTTTACTGTGAATGAAGAGGACTTATTTGATGAGTTTGCATGTGTGAAAAAATATTGTGAAAGCAAATTTGATGTGTGGAGTGAACTGAAGGATCAAAGTGTCAGTGAAAAATGGTGTGAGATGTTCGCTCATTTTACAAAACAGGATATAAATGCTGAGAACCTGAAATTCCTAGTTAGTTTTTGTTTGGCACTGCCAGGATCCAATGCAGCTGTTGAACGTGTTTTTTCATTAATAAATGCGCTTTGGACAGACGAAAAAAACAGACTTAAAACTGAGACAGTGAAAGCTTTAACCATTATAAAGACCCATTTTAAGGATTTCTCTTGTGCTGAGTTCTATGTCCAAATATCAGAAGAAAAAATACTTCTTGAACAGGCCCATAAATCTGATAAATATTCTGATGAATCTGAAATATAAACTTGACTAATGTGTATTTTTTAAAGGTGCGATTTTCTAATTAAGTATGTTTGTAATTTAGAATTCTTTTTTAAAGTGGAAGTTGTGTTAGTTAATGTGTGTATTTTTATACCAGTATCTTATTTTAAGTGCAACATATAATATATAATAGATTTATTTGTGCTTTACCTTAATTTTTAACATGTCCCTTTTTTTTACAAAATGTCCCGGGTTTTTTAGGTAAAAATTTGGAAATGTCCCGGTTTTTAAACAAAACATTATGGGAACCCTACGCCTATCTCACATAATAAATAAAAGATAGCCAGACCCATAGATGAGAACTAGTCACAACAAAGAAGCTGAAAATTAAAGAAAGTGATGATGGATAAAATATAGCCCCAGGTAATACTCAACCAACAGAACCACTCAATTGACACACACTGGGGATATGAGTGGGGAGGCCAAAGAACATGAAACACAAGTCAAATGGAAAGCTAGTAATCTCAATGATGTCTTTACATTTGAATTTGAAGGGCCCCAATTTGGTCTTTTGAGTAAAGCAAAGAAGAAATTGGCAATGTTCAAGGCAGAATAGAAAGAGAATAGGGAGCTCAAAGAACTTAAAGACGAGCGAAGCATGTGCTGTAAAAAAAATCATGGGTAGAATTCTATTCAATTAACGTGTGCAGACAATGATGCAATTTACCTTCATAACAGTGTATCTATAAGCAAAATGAGAAGATTAAAGAACTGCATAGGTAATATAACTCTGACCTTTTGTGTGACATCTGAAGAAAAATTAAACATAGCCCGACACTTTTGAAAATGATCAGAATAATAAAAAACACCTTAAAACATGTTAAGGGAATATAAAACATGCCCTTAAAAGTTTTGTTGCTTATGATGTTTTGTTAAGTACTGCACTTCAACTTGTAAGGCTGACAAAACTATACCATTCCAGGAGGTGAAAATGTTACAAAGATTGGTTTATTCTCCACACACTTTTGAAGCCACAGTCATAAATACTGATATTCTACATTACTTTAGTATAATTTCAATCATATTTTAAATTTTTAAATGTATACAAATAATTATTGTAAATGGAGGTGGCCATAATCACCCCATGTAATCTGGATTAAACCAGTCTATGACCACTACAATCTAAGTTTATTAAGGATGAAGCTATGAATATCTACTGTTATACACTTCTGTTTCAATTTATTATTTTCATTTTAGATCTTTAATGTCAAGATTTATTTTTGAAGGCACAAAGAACATTCAAACCAAAATGTGGCTATAGACATTACAATAGTACAACTCCAAACCTAAAGAAGCAATAAGGTGTATGCCTTACAAGATACCATAAACGGTATGTCATAAACAGAAAAGTCTGCTTGAAGCCTGATATTAACAGATCAACTGTAAAGAATAAAACAAAGCTGTTAGTTCTTCAGCACCTCTCAGGCTCAGAGTTAATACTGTACTGTCTCAAACTGAAGACAAAAGATTATAAATCCTTTTACTGTCCTCTCATATTGGGGCTTTCCATTTTATACTATAGACTTAAGAATTTGCCATTTGTTCTAAAAAATACATGTATCTATTTCTCTCACAAACTTGACATCTGTCTCAGTCTTCTCAAATCGCGACACAGTTTCTTCCTCAAAGGGGTTGATGAATGCCATGCCCTTTAGTAAAAAATTAGCCGGTCTTCTATCTGGCTGATCATATGTAAATTATTATCTATTATTCAGTCTTCTTAATATTATCTATTATTCACTTCCTCTCCTCTAGCATCTGTTTCTCTTCCCCCCCCTTACTTTTAGCGGCTGTTAAAAGTCACCAAGTACAATTATTTTCAGTTATTTTGATTGTTGCTAATTCCAAGAGTTTCTCTGGTGCGTAGTATATATTGTACAGTTCGATCACATCTTATATGAACTTAACTTACATGGATTCAGCTTCACGTGGCTAGTTGGCAAAAAAGGTAAAATTATGAAAAGCTTTCTATCTCTCTTCTTCTTCTTTGAACCTTAGCCCTTGACTGTGAAAGCATTAAATCTTTTTATTTTCTCACCGTTTACAAATATATTTACTGCAATAAATTAAAATAAATACCTGCATATGCCTAGTCATGCAGATGTAATACTAACAGGCTTGTGTTGTTCATTTTAGGATGGTTGCAAACAATTCCCATGACAGCATTTTAAATAACTGAAAATTGCTATTTTTGTTATTTAATTCATTAAAGTTTTGCTTTTTTTAAACTTAATTTTATATTTATAATATATTTTGCGATATATTTCTTCTTCTTTGATCCTTAGCCGCCGACCGTCAAAGCAGTCAGTGGCCATCACGCCTAGTGGCGTCTTGTAGGGCAACAACAAATTGATTCCACTTTGCTCGGTCGGCGGCCATCCTTCGTACAGTGCCCCAACTCTGGTTCATTCTTTGCATCTCAGCCTCCACAGTCCTCCGCCAGGTTGTTTTTGGTCGGCCTCTCTTTCGTTTTCCTTCAGGGGTCCAAAGCATAACTGTTCTTGTGATGGCATCGGGGTCTCTTCTGAGGACATGGCCAACCCAGCTCCAGCGTCTGCCAGCTATGATGGTGTGCATGTCCTCTTGCTTGCTCCGAGTAAGCAGATCTTGGTTGGTGATGGTATTCGGCCAAAAGATTTGGTGAACTTTTCTTAGGCATGTTGTGTGAAAAGAAGACAATTTCGACATTTCCTTCTCTGTAACTCTCCAGCATTCCGCACCATAGAGAAGCACAGAAAGCACACAGCTCTGATATAATCTTAATTTTGTGCTTGTGCTGTATTGAGAGGACTTCCAGATGTTGTTTAGGCTAAAAAAGGCTGTTCTTGCCTTATTCATTCTGATGTTGATGTCTTTGCCTGACCCGCCGTCTGGTGTTACAATGCATCCTAGGTATGTGAAGGTGTCTGTCTGTACCAGTTGCTGATTCCTTACTGATATGGGCTCAGGGTTGCTCACATTGAGCATCATGACCTCTGACTTCTTTAAATTGATGTTCAAGCCCTCCTGCTGGCTAAAATTATTAAGTCTATACGTTTTTTCCTGGATGTGTTGATGTGAATGTGCTAGTAGTGCAATGTCATCTGCATATTACAGATCTTCCAATGTAGACCATCTTATTCCTCTTGGACTGCCCTCTGTTGTCTGGCGCATCACCCAATCTATGACTGTTAAAAATAGAGTGGTTGATAAGGGGCATCCCTGTCATCACCTCAAAGGTTAGGTTGCTCTGCCCAACACTACACGTAAAGTTGGCATAGAGGCTTTTTATGATTGACACTATGCAGCTTGGAATTCCATAAGCCCTCAGTATTTTCCATAAACTGTCCCTATGTATGCTGTCAAAAGCCTTTTCAAAATCAACGAAATTAATGTGTAGCTGTCTTTGCCATTCTGAGCACTGCTCTATAATGTTCCTGAGAGTGAATATATGATCTACACATCCTCTGTTCTTTCTAAATCCTGCTTGTTCTTTCCTCAGTTTTGCAATATATTTAGTAAAATAATATTGTCAAATAGGTTTTATTAGCAAAATGAGCAGGGGGGAGGGGGGGGGGGAAAGATGTGCCTTGGAAGGACTATCAGCCAAATGTGACTACACACTTTTTTTTTTTTTTTAAATTGCAGGGTGTCCTCAGAACCTAACCACTGTGTAAGGTGCAATCGTACTATATAATCTTTTCCTGTAATCACAATTTCTGCACCTTCTGTTTGTCCTCGGGTTTAGATTGAGAGGGGGGTTGCGTATCAGAATTAGGATGCTGTGGTGAGCTTCTAAATACAATATCTAAATTAGAATATAACAGTATAGGCATAAAGTCAAGATAAGATAGTACTAACAATTTTCGGCGAGAATCGTAGGTTGTCGCCTACGCCTTCAGCTTATTATTTGCTAACGCATAAGCCGAACAAAACAGTACCCTATTTTTCAAATTCGTCCTTGACATAAATGCCCCATTTTTCCTAGTTCTAAGAAATATTTGCCTAACTGCATTTGGGGAAAGGAGAGGCAAGGCTAGATAAAACACGCAAATCACGTCTCAAATTGGTTCTAACACTACAACCGACTTGCACGCTTTGCCCTAGGCGGGTTTCCCCAATACGATGAAAAAGTTAGAAATGTGGACACTACGGTCATGGAAACTTGTTTAGCTCTTATTGCGAATGACATAAGCTCTCGTATTTAGCTTGAAACTAACATAGAAAAAGAGATAGACTTTTGAACCAAGCCACATAACCCCATAAAAATCATATATTCATGTACCTGAACACTTGCTGACCACGAATATGTTGTTAGTTATCTAAATAGTCCATTAAATAATCAAATATTGATAAAACAATACATAGAGATCAGAGATACTGTCAGGTCAAGTCATATCTGCTTAGATTGGATCGCATATTTTTTTGGGAAAACAATTAGGTGAAAGCTAGGCTAAGATGGTACGAGGAAGGGGATTGGGTGGAATTTGAAGTGAGACGAAATATTATTGGCCGACCTCGTACTAAACATATATCACCCAAGTAACGTAGTAGAAAATTGAATTGTATTTTTGAATGACTTTGTTTACAAGTGAAATAAGGGTAATCATTGGCCAGAGTAGTTGATATTTGGGAAAAAGCATTAGTTGGGGACGCCATTTCTAACAAAATTTTGACACATAGCGATGAGATCAGGCTTGTGCAGTGAAAACCATATTTCTCAAAAGCCTGGACAAAACGGCAGATCGAAAGTGTGCCAGTCATCGTTCACTGTGTATTTCATTGAATAAATGTGGTAAGATTGACTTTATTAACATGTATTTAAAATAAAAATTGAATGTGAGATAATAATGTATGACAATAAGTAAGCAGGCCTGTAGCAAACTTAGGCAGAGCCTAGAGATTAATCCACCATGTGATAGACTGTCAGAGAGGTGTAAAACTACAAGAAAATATGTATGATTGTCATCAAGGAGCATAACACCTATCCTATTATATGGAAAAATGACAGCTGGAATTGCAGTGGCGTTGTAACTATTAGGGGAGAGGAATACTGGTGTACATTGTCACATCAAAAGATAATGGTGGCATAGGTTGGTATAAAGCTATGACCCTTTTCGTTTGTTTGTAATGTACCTGTACTTAAATGTGGAATAGTATAGTATACTAGGTATAAAGAAGGATGCATAACCTTCACATTTCAGGGTCCTGGGTACTGACGTTAATGTAGTACCAAACGCTTGAGAACTGCTCGATTCAGGACTCTATCTGTATACTTCGAGCCCATGCTAGTGGCCATTGCCCATCAAAAGGTGGAAACGATTGTCAAGCGAGCAGAGGAAACGTTCTACCTGTATTCTCCTGCCAAGATAAGTTCTTGTTCGGCACCTGACAGCTCAACTAAAAGAACTTAACAGACTAGAAAGTGACATTAAAGAAAACTGTGCCTAGTATTAATATTTCCACAAGTGACAAACGAAAACAGACTTAACTTAAAGGGAGTGATTATAAACAACAACTTATGGTGTAATACCAGTATTACCTCAAAGTAGAAGAATATAACCACACACTTATATTAGAATAATAGTGTATGTATGGACAGAAGATCCACTGTGTTATTGGAATGTTGTAAATGATTCTTTTGATTTCACTTTTGATTGTCAGTCCTGGTTCAAAATAAATTAGAATCAGGATAATAAATTGTACAAAATTTATTTACACAAATTTCAACCACTGTCTTAAATAAGATAGCCTTTTAAAGTGTCGTTGGTATGTTATTGTTGTAGTACTGTTGGTGGTTGTGAATAATAAACTATTTGTTTGTATATTTGTTGGTTATTGCACATTACACTCCACATTCATAACCCTAGACACTACACGGTCATTTATATAATAATATAGAGTAATTTTGAATGAGATCAAATGGGTGGTAGCGGAAAGGTACTCTGGAAAGTGTAAAATACTATTTGTTAAATTCAGGGACCTTCATAGCTGATCTCATTTAATACAGTAATAATACATAACAACAATTCATAACATCAAAACCCACCACAGATGCCTTCTTTGCAACCATCCCTGTCAGACCTTACAGTTTGGTACCATCTTATTTGGAATCTGTGGTTTTTGGTGTAGGTAGGTTTCCTGGATGCAGGCCACATAATATTATCAGCATGGAGTCCTGCCCAACTTTTGGGTGACTCTGGTCATCACAGAATGATGACTGCTACCGCCAACAGCTTATCTTCAGTAAGACTTAACGTTTAACAAAGAACTAAATTCTGCCCATGTTATAAAAGTAACCTACAGCTTTTAAGTGAGATTTATAAGAGCACCTACTAAATTAGTCTAAAAAACGGGACCAAAGTCACCCTATAATTACAGTAACTAGAAACAAAGTGAAGGAAAATTATAAATTAATACTGATGGATTTAAAAAACGATCAGTGGTTAGGAACTACAAAGCACTTCTTGGTTGTCATTTCTAACTACATTGAATTCAGTTCACAACAGAATAAAAAAAAATTTAGTTGCTGTGTCACACCATGACAAGTATGATGAAAATAAACAGACACACACAATTTAGTAATTCTGATTGGCTGTATTTACAATGACTGGACATGAGATATGATGCCACTTTTGCATATTGGCAACTGAACATATCACCTGGACTGAAAAAACTATTGGGCCTATATCCTAATTATAACCCTTCTGATGTTGAACGGGATATTTGTCCTCAATTTAAAAAAAAAAATGAAAATAACTGTTCTTAGCTGAAACGTGAAATATTCATCTGAGCAGGGATTGGACTCCAGTAAGTGGATGCTAGGGACATACTTCTACATATTTACCAAAGGCCATGACGGTGTAAAAAGTGTTGCATCTCCCATCACAGTTATGTATTTAATCAATTAGGCCTATGCAAGGAACCAAGTAAAATGCTTGATCTACAAAGTATGATCAAACGGTGCAAACACTGTCCACTAATACAAATCTGGGATGAGTTCTGCAAACGGGCATGTGATGTCGCTTTAATGTCAGCTTCGTGCAAAGAAACACTGCTCATCTTTACAACGGGTGATACGACTTCCAGAAACAATACAATTAGAACAGGCCTACCTGCAACCTTACCGATTCTGATTACAAGCTACCTGTGCTGATGTCTGGCTGTTTGGGTTTGTCCTTGCCCGATGCTTAATGTTGATATCGCTGAGGACGATTGATTATCATATCACACGGTCACAGAATTTAGAATAAAAAGTCCTATATCCCACAGTACACGAATGATAAAACTGCAGACTAGTCCAATTAGTGTGGCTATTAATTAACAAATTCATCCACTTCACAGTGAACATTCTATTTTGCTGTCGCATTCAGCAAAGGATGCAAGCCTCCACTAGTGCTAATGCGTCCTCCCGTCCTCTCGAACTTTCCACAAACAAAACATAACCGCAGCCGACAGCTTGTATCACGTGATCTATATTTATTCTGTGCCGCTTTGAAGGCTGTTAAGGCAGAACCATTAGGACTGAAGCACAGTTCGGTTTTAGCCCGGATTCATTTCAGAATCAGATGAACGTTTTGGACTTAATGGCACAATTTCCCTATTATTTTTTATTCTTGATCGTAGCAACTATCTTATGTTGTCTTACACTTTGTTTCGTTAACAGTTTATATTTTTTTCTGTTCGCGTTCTTTCTATGTAATAAGTAAAAAAAGCTAAATACCAATGAAGTGCGGGTTTACGATTACTACCGTCGTACAAACACACGATGAAAACTGTCCTGTGAAGTAGCCAGGTGTCTCTGATTGCCCAGGAGACAAAGAATAAATAGACAATGACTACTGCTCTCTCAGTTATGTCGTTAGAGGATGAAGTTGTGCATGGGGGCGGCAACCTCATCATGTAAAACAGATTGCTATACTGTTGCAAAAGCACATGAATGCTTCGGTGCAGGCTTCCTGCAAGGAGACCGCCTGCAGTGGCGACTTCGTCCACAAGCAGCGAGAATGAAAATAATGATGGCGAATTACAACATAACACAAGAGTAAGTATGAAATAGCTACACCATCAGGAAACAAAGTGGGGATGAACATGACACAATCCAGACGGAGAACAACACAATACTTACAGACTAGCACTGGAATGGAACTTACCAAGGGAAACGCAAAGAGTAAAGGTTAATCACCACATTATACATAAATCGTGACCACCCATCAGCAATAGGGTGTTATTAAACAATATAATGCAATTCCAGATAAAAATCGGCTGTGATTTCCCCCCCCCCCCCCCCCCTCCAACCATGCAAAGCAGGGTTGCTAAGAAGATGGTTATATATCCGTCTCCATTTTTCCATGAGAAAATTGTCCACAACAAAAAATGCTGATTTTTAACTTGAATCATGCACTCCAAATCCTTATATCAGCATAACCAACTTTAACTCGGCCTTAAGAGGACCGGCGTGACCCGTATCCGCGACGTAAACACAAGAAATCCTTGACCTTCACCAGACCGACATGTCCGAAATGTGGGGCAACAATGCGGGCCAGTGCTGTTGTCAAAGTAACGAGGTGGCGAAACAGACAATGAGCTATGGGGTTTTTTTTTTTAATTCCCTGCAAACGTATTTTGCTGGTTCTGTCCGTAGCAAAATATTAACGGATTCGACACCTTATTTATAAGTATCGGGAAGGTCAAACAAATACATATATTAATTATGAAACCCTGTCCGTTTTATTTAACATACTACGTCTGTATGTCAAAGGTTAGATCTAAAACAGACTTTACATACAAATGCCATTGCTGTGACTGCCATTTCAACAATTAGCCATAAAGAGATGAAGGGCGCTCTCTTATTAAACAACCAAAAGAGAGGACTTAAAGAAAGGGACTTGACCAGGTTCGTTGGTAAACAATGTATAAACAACTTCGGATATTTTAATAATGACAGAATTATAATTGGGAAAAGAGGGCCAGAAATGATTTAATTCACAGATCAATGCAAAAATAGACGCTAAAATAAACGTCTTAATCTAAACAGCAAAAAATATTGGCGGCACTGGGCATCTTTCAGAAACAGATTTCACCAGGACGACGCAGCAAAGAAAATGGGACATCTTGTAAACGCGTCCAATAAATACCACGACACACTAATACCCACTTCGATTACGGAAACAACAGCAAATGGGTTGATTTGCCGTTGCCCTAAAGACGCCACTAGGCGTGATGGGAAACAATGGCAGGGAAAACCTATCTGCTGTTGCCCTAAGACGCCACTAGGCGTAATGGCCACTGACTGCTTTGACGGTCGGTGGCAAAGGACGGAAGAAGAAGAAGAAGACACTAATACCAAATGGATGATCCAACCCTGTCATTAAGGAATATAATTTCTCTTAATCTGTTCACATATCCCTTGGAGGTCTGTGAATAAATTCTAGGGGGTACTAACATTTGCAATTATGCGTTTATGTACACTGTTTAATGAGAATGGGCACATAGTCTTCACCGTACAATCAAAGAGGTTCACGGCACACACATAAAAAACAACAAAAACAAAAACTGGACGGTTTAAAACGAAGACAATGAAAAAAAAACCCACAACAAAACTAATAACAACACTAGGAACCAAAACTTGTGGAAAGGCATGGTCGCCGACGGCAGTCAGTAGGGCACTGTGAACAAGAAGAGACAGACTGTATTCGGAATTGCTTGTAAGCTTCATTTTATACAATCTGTCTGCCCCGACACTAGTTTTTAAAGTACACTTATTATGAACTCAAATGTTAAGTATGATCTATACCAGTTGTTCTCAGCGTGGGCCATATGACCACCCAGGAAGCCATGCAATGTTTTAGGGAGCCACAGTAAGATTATAAAGTACCTTTTTTTCCAGCTAACAGCGACTATGAGGGGGCCACAGGGATAAATGAGACTCAGAAGGGGGACATGCACAGAAAAAGGTTAAGAACCCCTGGTCTATGCTACACAGTAGCCACATATTCCCTATGTGTGCTAGTTAGAGCTTATCTGCATGTTCCCCTCTATTCTCCTCACAATTTTTTTAATTGTTCATCATGATCTTCTGGACATCATCTTCCATGCTGAAGGTTAGAGGTCATAAAAGTAGTCCCTGATAACTTTTTTTTAGGTCTACTACTGTTGTTAAGCACACTGAGAAATTTTCTCTTTCACAATGCCTCAAAGCTAATTGTCTCATGTTGTTAAGTCTGGACTTTAAGGACATCGCCCCACTGGTAGTGCATAATGTCCTGGTGCACCATCTTGTTGCAGGATATGCAAATTAACAAAAGACAGAATCTCGTGCGTACAGACTTTGTGGCCTCTCTGTACTTATACCTGATGCACACAAAACAACTGGGAGCCATGGTAGTGCAGTGGTTAGTGCACTGGCTTCCTAGCTCGGTGATCCATGGTTTGATCCCCAATTGAAGTGGGATTTTTTAGACCGCAAACGGCTCCGGGATTGACCCAGCCTCTGTCTTTCTGTATTCAAGGGGATGTCCCATACACTTAGTTGGTTTTGACAAATGCTTTATGTGCTGGGTGGGTCACTTCTTGTGCTACTTTGTTCCAATAATGTAATCTTAGCTCTTTCTGTCTTAGATCAAGGGGGCGGTATGTCGAGAGCTACTTCTAGTGCTTCTACTGATGTTGATTTAAATGTGCCTGTAATGGTTCTCAAGGCTACATTTTGAATTCTGTTTAGTTTCGCTTTGTTAGAAGCTGAAGCTGAGTCATAGACTATCCTAGCATAGTCTAGTTTCCTCCTGATGAATGACTTATAGAACATAAGTATTATTTTGTTGCTGGCCCCCCCATCCTTTTACTATCCTTAGCATATTTAGGAGTCCCCTACAGCTTTCTACTAAAATGTCTATATGTTTATTCCAATTTAGTTGTTTATCTAAAGTTATGCCCAGGAATCTAGTTGTTGGGGAGGTACATATTTTCTGTCCTTTAATGGTTATTTTGATTTTTTTTTTTTTTAAATTTCTCTTGCTGAATATCATACCAACTGTTTTGTTTACATTAATTTGGAAGCCCCAACTTTTCATCCATTCTGAAACTTTGTCTTTGTTTTTGCAGTGTTTTGTCCAAGTTTTTTCAAGACCGCCAAATGGCAGTCATCTGCATATTGTGATAGTGCATTCTTAATTTCCTTAAATTCATCTGCTAGATCATTTACAAATATTGTGAAAATTGAAGGTGAAATCACTGATCCCTGAGGAATCCCATTCTGTTTTTCATATATTTCTGACTTATCGTTGTTCTTCTGTACAGCAAAATACCTGTCCTGTAAAAAGTTTTCTAGATACTTACAGGTTTTGCCCATAATGCCAATCTGTTTCATCTTGTCAAGAGCTCCATCTCTCCAGCATTCATCATATTCATCTTGAACCCTAGCTTGACTTCGTGTTCTAATCTTACAAGCTGGTATACTGTACTTCTGTCAGCTCTAAACCCTGACTGGGTTGGGCTATATAACTGATTTTTTTCCAGGTAGAATTTAACTCTTTTGTTAACAACAGTTTCCAGTAATTTGCCTAGTTGTGATGTTAAGGAGATAGGCCTATATGAATTTACATCATGTGCTTCCTTATTAGGTTTTAGGATGGGTACTATCATAGCTACTTTCCATGCTTTTGGTATCTTGCCTAAGCTCCAGATTTTGTTATAAAGGGAAGTTATTATGTTTATAGTTTTTTTGGGTACTTTCTTAAGGATTTCATAACTAAGTATATCATGCCATGAGGCAGTATTAGATTTCTCTGTTATTGCACTAGCTACTTCTTCCTCTGTTATATCAGCATCTAAAAAGTGTTTTTCTATCTATCTGGTCTGGTAATTCATTTATAAACTTCGCTATAAGTTTTTCTCTTCTCTTATTTTCTTCCTGTCCAAGGCTACTTTTTGCACTGACTTCATAGAAATATTCAGCAAGGGCATTAGCTTTTTCTTTATCTGTTTCTGCTCTCTTTGGTAGTTTGATTGCTGACATTATTGTTTTCTTATTGTTCCCTTTGATTGCCTTAAGTTTTTTCCATACTTCTTTAATCTGTGTACTAGATCTAAGTGACTGACAAAACTCCTTCCAGTGAGTTTCTTTGGCTTTGAATATTATTCTGTTTGATTCATTTCTAATGTTTATATTCATTACAGTTTTCTTCTATTATTTCTGTATTTTTGTAAGGCCTTTTTTCTTCTCTCATGAATTCCGTGCAGCTTTTATTCCACCAAGCAACTGGTTCTTTATTTCAGTGAGTTTGTTTTTTCCTTATTAATGTTTATTGGTTTTAAGTGTTGTGGCATGTTTTTATTTGGTATATATTTTATTGCTATTTTAAGCATTTCATTTGTCAGTGTCTCTGCTAACAAGTCAGTATCATCTGATTCCACGTCTTAGAGTTTGTTCAGGCTACGTTCTCCTTTTAAGCTCTCACATCAGAGCCTTGTATATCAGACTGCTTTTACATGTACCTTTTGTAACATGATATAATGCACTGACATTTTAACAACTGAGCTTTCTAAAGTGCTGATGTGTATGCACTGTTTAAAAAATTACAGATGTCACAGCAATGCCAACAAAGAAGAGGATAGTAGTTTTTTCATGGGATAAGGGAGACAACAGAACATGACTTTTTTTGCATACTTTTTGAAGTTCATTGAATAATAATAATAGCCCCTTCAGTCATAACTGACTATGGGAATGCGCCCCTGAGGTGACAGCCCTCAGCTGCTTATTTTCCTGGTGCTCCTTTCGACGTTTTCTCCTCACCTCTGCTTCTTGTGTGAGCCTCTCTTCGCCCAATCTGAGGTGGCGCTGTAAATAGCATCGCCACTTTGTGCGATCGGCAGCTTCATCCTCCCATGTTGCTGGATCCATGTCCAGTGCCCTCATATCTCTCTTGCACACATCTTTGAACCTCAGCTGTGGTCGCCCAACTGTTCTCTTGCCATCTGCTAATTGTCCGTAGAAGATATCTTTTGGGATGCGACCATCTTCCATGCGGCGAACATGGCCAAGCCAGCGAAGTCTGCGCTGTCTAAGAAGCGTATACATACTTTGAAGGCCAGCACGTGACAACACCTCGACATTTGTCACTTTATCTTTCCACGAGATGCAGAGGATGCGGCGTAGACACCGCAAATGGAAGGTATTGAGCCTTCTTTCTTGCTTAGCATAGGTCGTCCAGGTCTCGCTGCCATATAGGAGTGTGCTGGTGACGCAGGCATTATATACCGCAGCTTTGGTCTTCATTGTGAGTTTAGAGTTTCCCCAAACACGCGATGTGAGGCGGGCAAAGGTAGCTGCAGATTTGCCAATGCGGCTGTCGATTTCTGTATCCAGTGAGAGTTTGTCATTGATGGTAGACCCTAGGTATGTGAAGTGGTGCACCACTGCCAATTCATAGTTATCTATAGTGATAACTGGTGCAGCACCCACATCCTGACTCAGCACATTCGTTTTCTTTAGACTTATTGTGAGGCCAAAGTCCTTGCATGCTTTAGTGAAGCGATTCATCAAGCTCTGAAGCTCCTGTTGGCTTTGAGTGACGACTGCAGCATCATCAGCGAACAACAAGTCTCTTATAGTGACCCTTCTGATTTTTGTTTTTGCCTTCAGCCTTGAAAGATTAAACAAACGGCCATCTGACCTAGTGTGAAGGCATATTCCTTCAGTTGCATCTCTGAATGCATGTTTCAAGAGTAAGGCAAAGAAGATTCCGAAGAGGGTCGGAGCCAGAACACAGCCTTGTTTAACGCCACTTCGTATATCAAAGGGCTGTGACGTGCTTCCAGCATATTGGACTGTTCCCTTCATGCCGTCATGGAATGACTTTATCATTTCCAGCATTTTAGAAGGGCAGCCTATTTTCAGGAGGATTTTAAAGAGTCCATCCCTACTAACCAGGTCGAATGCTTTTGTGAGGTCTATAAAGGCGATATATAATGGTCTTTTCTGCTCTCTTGATTTTTCCTGAAGCTGGCGGAGAGAGAAGATCATGTCTGTTGTTGATCTGCCAGCTCGGAATCCACACTGTGACTCTGGATATATGCGCTCAGCTAACTTGTGTAGTCGCATTAAGATGACTTTGGCAAAAACCTTACCAACAATACTAAGAAGAGAGATGCCTCTGTAGTTATTGCAATCACTTCTGTCTCCTTTATTTTTATACAGTGTTACAATCTTGGCATCTCGCATGTCTTGAGGAATAGTTGTCTCTTCCCAGCACTGGCACAGCATCCTATGCAGGGGATGTAATAGCGTGCTCTTACAGCATTTGATTAAATCAGGAGGAATCCCATCACTGCCTGGTGCTTTGCCAGAGGCCAAGCTATCAATGGCCTTGCTGAGTTCCTCTAATGTTGGTTCGGCATCCAGCTCCTCCATAGTTGGCAGACTGTTGACACCATCAAGGGCTGCAGGCGTAACGGTATTGTCTCTAGCATAAAGCTCAGAGTAGTGCTCGACCCACCTCTCCATCTGCTTACCCTTATCGGTTAGCTTCTCTCCGCTGATGGTTGTTAGCGGTGCCGTCTTACTTTTATGGGGGCCAAGTGCTTTCTTTATACCGTCATACATTTGTCTAATGTTGCCTGTTTGCGCTGCGATCTGGATGCTCTCGCTGAGCTGGAGCCAGTAGTCATTTGCACAGCGTCGAGCAGTTTGTTGAACTTTGCTTCTCGTAGCCCTCAGGATCTGTAGGGTTCTGGCACTCGGTGAACGTTTGTATTCATTCATAGCACTGCGCTTAGCTTCAATGACAGGTGCCATCACATCTGATGAAGCATCAAACCAGTCATTTGACTTTGCTGTTTTCTTACCAAAGGTGGCAAGTGCAGTACTTTGAATGGTGTTCCGTAGATGCTCCCAGTTCTCTGTAATAGTATCACCATGCTGAGGGCTACTGAGCACTTTCTCGAAGGTCGCAGTGAATTGAGCGATCATGAAAGGGTCTGACATCTTGCTGGTATCAATGCGTGGTTTCCCTTCATGTCTGACACGATAGAGTTTTCTTGGTTGTGCTCTGATTTTGCAGCAAACCAAGGAGTGATCTGTATCACAGTCTGCACTATGGTACGAGCGCGTGGAGAGCACAGACCTGAGGAGTGGCCTTCTGACGAGAATCAGGTCAAGTTGGTGCCAGTGCTTGGATCGTGGGTGTCTCCATGACACCTTATGCTGGGGTTTTGTCTGAAAGTAGGTGTTGGTCACGCAGAGGTCATGGTGGACGCACAACTCTAAGAGCCGTTGTCCATTTTCATTCATCTTGCCAATACCAAACCTGCCCAGACATGAAGGCCATGAAACATTATCGGCACCCACTCTAGCGTTAAAGTCACCAAGGAGAACAAGCTGTTCTTGCCTAGGTATGCTTTTGATAATTGCTGTTAGATTCTCGTAGAACTCATCTTTAGCTTCTGAGGCAGAGTACAGAGTAGGAGCATACACACTGACAAGGGTGATGGGACCTGTGCTAGTTTGCAGGCGGAGCGTTAACAGGCGTTCTGATCCATTCTCGCCTGGTTCAACCATTTTAGTTAGCGATTTTTTGACCGCAAAACCTACTCCGTGTTCTTTAGCTTTATTAAGATCTTTCCCTTGCCAATAAAATGTGTAGTCCTTCTCGCTCACCGTTCCAGAGCCCGCCAGGCGCGTTTCCTGAAGTGCAGCTATATCCACCTGAAGTCGTTTAAGCTCATCATTAATTATGGCTGTCTTCCTTACATCGTTTACATCCTGTAGGTTTTCGGATAGTCCAGTCAACATAGTCCGGACGTTCCAGCATCCCAGTCTGAGAGTTTGCTTATTTCTATTTTTTCGATAATTGCTTGGTGCAAAATTTTCTGTCCACAGTTCGGGTTTGACCCTAATCCCCATGCACCCAATGGGGAAAGCAGACAGTGGTGGGACAACACCTTATTGACTGGGGGCTGCCCAGCTTGAAGCGGGCGGTAGCTGTCCAGTGATATCCTAGAACCTCTCCCACTGTCGGAAGTAGCCCCTGGCGCCATGCCCTACGCCAATTGGGCAAAATGCTTATAACCGGTAACTGCTACTTCCCGTGTTTTGCCGACACCTATAGGGTGAAGCTGGAGTGTCCTCTCCAGGGCGCGAGCTTGGGCACAGTTATATGGAGATCAAGCTGTTGCCCATGCAGCATGTTCCCCCTCTCCACACAGCCGGTAGATCCAAAGGAACGGCAGTAGCCGATACAGTTTGGTACCAGCCATGTCGCAGGAGTTGCCAGAATAATGTCGAATCGACATTAGACTGCCTTCTCATTGAATAAGAAGGTTAGCAATCTAAACTATAAAAAAAGGTGTCAGAAGAACAAAAACTACATGGCTGTTAACTACAGCATTCATGTGATCTGTACTTATGCTGAAACAATATAAACACTTAAACAAACAAAAAATTAATTAATGAAATAAATATATAGGAAAAAAAAAAAGAAAGGATCCCGTTAAACGCCCATTGAGGCATATTGGAAATATGGTGTTAGGCCCATATTATCTTGACCATCGTCACACTAGGGGTGATGTGGTCAGCATCACGCCGGTTGCCTTAACCTTCCCAGAGTTGTTCTGGTACCCAATTGGGGCTGGGTCGACCCAGGAGCCGTTTGCGGCCTAAAAAAATCCCACCTCATCTGGAGATCGAACCATAGACCACTGAGCTAGGAAGCCAGTGCACTAACCACTATGATACCGCGGCTCCCGAAATAAATATATAATTTAAAAAATTTACACTTAAGCAATATATTAATGAATGAAATAAATAATTTAAAAAATTAACAGAAAGTTTCAAAATCCCAAAAACAGAGATAGAAATTGCAGAAAATATAGTGAAGAAATTAAAAACATTGTCAGAGATATTTCCACTCATGCATCAAGCAATACTTGCATTTTTGATAACAGTGGATATAGGGATCATAAGACTGAAATGAACGATCCCCCCCAAGACTGCGTCGCTGAATTCTTATTTAAAGCAGTATCAATGTGGATGACTTAATTGGCCGCCGAATCAACATACATTCGGCCGAAATCAGACATACCCCCAAATGTTCTTCATTTCAACTGCACAATAATGCTTCTTCTTCAAGTACCATGCCTAGTGGCGTAGATCATGTACCATGCCACAATGTCAAACTATCCAGTATTTGCTGTCTTTGTCTTCCCCATCTCTTGTTCATTTCAATTTTACCTGTTGTTACGATATATTCCAGCTTTCCTCTTCTCAAAACATGCCCAAAAAAAGTAGAGTGCTTTTTTCTAACTTGTGAAATGTTTACTTAGTACGTTGACCTCTTTCAGAATATCCTCATTACTCTTTTTGGCTGCATGGTATTTTTAACATTCTTCTGTAAAACGACATCTCTGCGGCCTCTAATGCCTTCTCTACTATAATGCTATGAGTGCAAAATGTATGATTATTCAAATATTTTACAAGGACATTTAAAGTATAGAATATTAACTCCATAATAATAATAATAATAGCCCTTTCAGTCATAGCTGACCACGTGAATGCTCCCCTGAGATGACAGCCCTCAGCTGCTTATTTTCCTGGTGTTCCTTTCGACATTTTCTCCTCTCTTCTGCTTGTTGTGTGAGATTCTTGTCACCCAAAACTGAGGAGGTGTTGCATATAGCATCGCCACTTGGTGCAATCAGCAGCTTCATCCTCCTAGGTTGCTGGATTTATGTCCAGTGCCCTCATGTCTCTCTTGCACACATCTTTGAATACCAGCTGCTGTCGCCCAACTGTTCTTTTGCCATCTTTCAGTTGTCCGTAAAAGATATCTTTCGGGATGCGACCATCCTCCATGCACAGGACATGGCCAAGCCAGTGTAGTCTAAGCAGTGTATACATGCTTATATTAACTCCATACAAGAGATTATAAGGTGGGAAAATGCAGAAAGTAGCAAAAAACTGGAAAAAAACTGTAGGTACCATAGCTATGTTATTTTTGGTTGAGTACTAGACAGGATGATACTGAAGAAAAATAAAATATTATAAGATAAACTTAACAGGTATAGGAGGGGTAAAGGTAAAGGATCCCGTTACACGCCCGTTGGGAATACGGTGTTAAGCCCGTATTTTCTGGACCTTCGGCATACTAGGGGTGATGTGGTCAGCATCACGCCGGCCACCTTAACCTTCCCAGAGATGTTCTGGTACCTAATTCATGAGGCTGGGTCGACCCCGGAGCCGTTTGCGGCTGAAAAAAATCCCACTTCAACTGGGGATCGAACCATGGACCACTGAGCTAGGAAGCCAGTACACTAACCACTTCGCTACCGCGGCTCTTAACAGGTGTAACTAATTAAAAATATTAAAATAACATAAATAAATTAAATAATAAACAAATGGGTATGTTACAGGCACTCATAAGAAATAAAGATGTAGAATCCTGGTCACAGGCCTAGTGTTTCCCTCTTTACGTAAAATAACATAGCTGCTCTGAAATAAAACAAATTTGCACAATGCACAAGAAATGCTGAAGAGCAGAATGAAAATCAAACAGTTCAGATAAAAACTTGGGTTATAAAGTAACATAAAGAGTGACCTACTTCAAGATGAGCATTGTCGATGCCTATTCTGAAACTGTCCCACCGGCCTCTGCATTTCTTGTCCTTCAGAATGACAAACACAAGGTTACTGTCACTAACATCAACACTGCATTGCTCTGAGATGCTGCATCCGCCGGGGAACTGCACATAGAGTCTATAATAAACTGGGAAGCATCCAGCTCCTATGAATATGAACTGAACTACTGCCACAGTACTTTGAGGAAAGGACATTTCCACAGTGTTCTCCTCAACATTTTTTACATTGATGACAAATGAAACTGTCTCATTATCCTGTGAAAACTGATGATCTGGCAATACCCACTTAACATTCTGAGGAAAAGTCAGTCTCTTATTAGTATTTATATCATCACACTCTTGGGTCCCCTGTTCAGTACTTTCATTAATATCCATTCTGACTTGATCAACTGAATATTCAAAATTCAAGTTACTATCAACTGTAGTACCTGTGACTGATGAAAGATCTTCGATCAATGGAGCACTGCTTCCATTAACATCAATTTCATCGCCTGCTCCAGTTACACCAGAAAATGGTAAAGTGGGTGTTTTAGGTTGAAGCACAGGAAGTGTAACAGTCAGGGTCCTTTTCGGCTTGTCAAATTTTGCAGACCCTTCATCTTCATTTACACAGTAAGGAAGAGACAGGTCAAGTTTATAGGCTGCAGGGGATACAGATTCCAGAATCAGCTTCTTCTCAAAGATGTCCAGACTTGCCTGAGCTGCAGAGCTTAACAAGGGAAGCTCAATTTTTATGACTAATTCTTTTGGACACGTAGAAGTTCTAGCATCAGGAGCATTACGATACTCACTCATATCAATTTCAGAACGATGAGTAATGGTATACTTAGGAACAGTAAACTTGCCATCACCTGATTTCATTGGCTCATTAGATTTGTTGGCTTTCTTTGTCGCATGCTTCAACTGATTTTCCTGTGTTTTTTCTGCTGATGTCTGATTATCATAAGGATAAGGCATTTTACTCAGAATATCGTCGGGATCTGCAGTATCTACGGTTGCATTATCATCTTTTTGAGCTAATCTTTCCCTGATCACTGTAGCTTGTGGAATTCCTTTGAACTTCAATTTAGGATGCTTAATATTCTTTTTATCCAGCGTAACTTCAAACTGGCTCTCAATCCCATCTACTGCTGTGTCTTCCACTAGCTTTTTAAATCTGTCATTGCTCATTGCCATCCGGTATGTATCTGGGTGGAAAACTACATCAAAAACCTTACAAATTTGCTGGGTTTTATCATTGTCATCTCTAGGAGGTGCAAATGAATGTGGGATTTGCCACATAACACCCCGTTTGCCATCAGGCCCAATCTGTTTCTTTGCCTTGGGTTTCTCTATTTTATCATTCTGGCAAATATTTATAAAAGCTTTTTTATTACCATCGATAGTAGTTTTCAAAACATAACCCGGTTCAGGATGAATGAACTGAACGCTCATGCCTCGCTCATTCTCCATCATAGCAATTTCTTCCTCAGCCTTGCGCCTGTTTTCAGGGTTGGATATTTCTTCTGCATACTCAACAAGCATTTTTCTAAATTTTTCATCTTTGAGGGCTTCTCCAAGCCGTTTGACTTCATCTTTTGTAAGATCCAAATCCTCGAAAGTTCGATTAGAAGCCATGTTGTTTGGAATGCAAACAATGGTGACGCTTGCGTTGTTGGATTTCAAAGGGAGCCTACTCGCACAAAATAACGCAGTGGCATTTTTTTTTTCTTTCTAACCAACGGTACTCGAGCTTTCCAGCCCTTTTGGCCCACTAACATGTCAATGCGAGACTGGGGAGCCAGTGGACTTTCCTTCCAACCCGGTCAGGAGCTTCGCTCCTTCCCATCCACAGAGGGTTTATCTGCAGGAGCCGTTCAGGTTATTCAGTCAAATTCCCGGTCGATGACACTCCTACAAATGCCGGCGCCCGGGCTTGAACCTTGAAAACCTGGTCGCTAGCGCAACATCTTAACCATTACACCAGCGCGGCTCCACGCTGTGGCATTACAAATTGTTTCGCACAACATTATCATGTGCAGTGGTGTAGGCGACTTTATTTTCACAGATGCAACCCACACTCTACATCCCTGGCAATAGGAAGTGCGGGGCCCAATGCCAGCAGTTTCAGTGGACCCTCGGCAGAGAATGCTAAATTCAAACATTTTTAAAAACTCTCACTTCTTCAATATTAATTACTTTCCATGACTATATAAACGGAAAAAAACAATGTTTATCAGAACTGCATGCTGGTGAGGAAGGTCAAGTCTCAGTAATGACATACACTATCACAGAGGAGTAAGCCAGTAGTGGTGAAGATGACATGATGGAGGAATTGAAGGCAGCATTGGGGAACAGCAGGGTGTGCGAAGTAGCACGCCATGATGGTATAACACCAAAGATGGTCAAGTACATGGGCTCGGCAAGGTGAGGATCATTAAGGCAGTCTGGTGCTATAAAACCATAACAAATTATTGGGAGATTGCCATTATAGCACCCGTATTCAAAAAGAGTATAATTGGCAATGTGAGACATATAGGCATATCGCTGCTTAGCTCCCTAGTAAAAATTACTATCGAATCCTGGAACACAGACTCAGATGCCTGGCCGAGCCACAAATGGATGCGGCCCGTTGTTATTTCCGAGCTAATTGAAGTACGGTACACAAGACCTTATCTTTACCCTCAGGCAGCTCAGGGGAAAAAAGGCCTTCAGTTTAAAGGTGAGATGCATCTGTTTCTTGGATCTAGGGTAGGGTTCCCATTCGTCCCGTTTTCCCCGGGACAGTCCCGTTTTTTGATAAAATGTCCCGGTGTCCCAAATTTATTCCAAATGTCCCGCTTTTTAAGGGTCCTTCCTGAAAAAAAAATCTTTGGGTAACGGATTTTATTCCGTGTTTTAGTAGTGTTACTTTATCAATTTCCGGTTACAGTGGACCCTCTGTTTGAATCTCGAACAAAAATTCGAAAGTCGACCAAAACAGTGTTCAGTGAGCATCTACCAAATGATTTAATGCGTATTAGCATTATTATACAGTATTTGTATCGTTTTTCATCCGCATAATACCGAAACGTAAGTGCAGTATAAATGATAACATTACGAGAGAATTTCCCTTCATTAAAGGTGTAGATGAAAATGTGGAATGTACTTTATGCAGCTCTAAATTTTGCATTTCACATGGTGGTCGGTCAGACGTAGTCAACCACGTGAAAACGAAAAAAACATAAAGGTGCTGTTGAAAGTAAGGCTTCCAACAGCAGTATAAGTCATTTCTTAAATGCGAAAACCCAGAGTGAAAAGGAAATGGAAAAACAGTTATCATTGGCAGCACAGGAAGCAACCTTCGCTTATCACACGGCGGTGCATAACTACAGGAAGGCAGAAAAGTTTCTTACCACAACTGTGAGAAATCAGTTGCAAGAACTAGAAAAAGAAGAACACATAACAGTTGAAAAGTTTCAAAGCTATGCAGTAGATTTCTATGACACCTGCATTGAATATATTCAGGAGTGGTGTACACCATTTCTTACGCCTCTTCAGTCTATGGATTGGATCAATTTGAAGGGAAAGGAGTCTGTGACTTGGAAGAACATCCAAGAAAGCTACATATTCATGAAGACAGTGTCACCAAATTTTACTGTGAATGAAGAGGACTTATTTGATGAGTTTGCATGTGTGAAAAAATATTGTGAAAGCAAATTTGATGTGTGGAGTGAACCGAAGGATCAAAGTGTCCGTGAAAAAGGGTGTGAGATGTTCGCTCATTTTACAAAGCAGGATATAAATGCTGAGAACCTGAAATGCCTAGTTAGTTTTTGTTTGGCACTGCCAGGATCCAATGCACCTGTTGAACGTGTTTTTTCATTAATAAATGCGCTTTGGACAGACAAAAAAAAAACAGACTTAAAATTGAGACAGTGAAAGCTTTAACCATTATAAAGACCCATTTTAAGGATTTCTCTTGTGCTGAGTTCTATGTCCAAATATCAGAAGAAATAAAACTTCTTGAACAGGCCCATAAATCTGATAAATTTTCTGATGAATCTGAAATATAAACTTGACTATTGTGTATTTTATAAAGGTGCGATTTTTCTAATTAAGTATGTTTGTAATTTAGAATTCTTTTTTTAAAGTGGAAGTTGTGTTAGTTAATGTGTGTATTTTTATACCAGTATCTTATTTTAAGTGCAACATATAATATATAATAGATTTATTTGTACTTTACCTTAATTTTTAACATGTCCCGTTTTTTTACAAAATGTCCCGGGTTTTTTAGGTAAAAATTTGGAAATGTCCCGGTTTTTAAACAAAACATTATGGGAACCCTAATCTAGGGAAGGCACTTGACAAGGTTCCCTGGAGCAAGCTTTAGGTTGCTTGCCAAGAAATGATATTCTAACACCTCTGAGAAATGCTTCTATAAGACTTGCAGGATTTATATAAGGGAATAAAACAAAAAAGCAGAAGAGTGCATGGCCATCACTGCCGTAACCAAGAACTGCTTACTCGCAGCAGCTATGTTATGGACCACTGAAGGAAAGCGAAAGAGAGGCCGATCAAAAACAACTTGGCGGAGAACTGTGGAGGCCGAGATGCAAAGATGAGCCAGAGCTGGGGCACTGCACGAATGATGGCCGCTGACAGAGCAAAGTGGAAGCAGTTTGTTGCTGCCCGACAAGGCGCTACCAAGCGTGATAGCCACTGACTGTTTTGACAGTTGGCGGATAAGGATCAAAGAAAGAAGAAGAAGACTGGTGTAAGACAGGATGATATTATGCCACCCTATCTTTTCATACTTCTTATGGACGATGCCATCTAAGCATATAAATAAAGAGTAAAAATGTATTTGGTGGGATACTGGAAGATAAGACTAGTCTGTATTTCAGAGCTGGCGTTCCCCGACTACGTGGTCTTGGTGGCTAAATCAGAGGCATATCTTCAGTCCAACCTACCTCTCCACATGTAAGCCTACCTTGCCGTTGGTTGGAGAGCTTGAGTGCCCCAATGATCCCGGGAGCTATGCCGGCGGGAGTTTTACTCCTGGCAGGATTACCCAAGCCGGACAGGTCCTTGGTGAGGGGCTAGACTAAATGGGCTGGAGTAGGTGGAACCCTAGATGTGTAGATGCAGAACCCACCGGCTAGTGGCACATGCTTTGGTCTGCACCAATCCACACCCACTTCGTGGGTTAAATGCTTTCTTGCCTCATTCTTCACTGTTTGTCGTCTATCGGGAGTAGTTTGGGACCCCTTACGGTGTAGGCGCAGTACCCACCGGCGAGTGGACCATGCTCTGGCCAGCACCAACCCAAACCCCAGGCATGGGTTAAATCCCGGGTAGATGAAGCTCGTAAGCCTTGGAAGGCAGTTCATCTAGGAGAAGGAAAACTCTTATTTTAAACCACCTGCTGCCTTGCAGGTAGGCTGGGGACAGTCAAGGGCTAAGGAACGCAACCCTACAGAAACACCTGTTGAAATCGGATGCACTGGGCTACATGCAACGTACTTCGCCTGTCGTGAAGTGGTCTGATTCACAACACTTTATTCTGAGTAACTCTAACCAAACCGCGCGCCATACTTTGTGAGAATTACTTGATATACGGACCAATCAGAAAGTAGCATAGTGGTTAGTGCACTGGCTTCCTAGCGCAGTGGTCTATGGTTCGATCCCCAGATGAGGCGGAAAATTTTTAGGCCACAAACGGCTCCTGGGTCGACCCAGCCCCAAATGGGTACCAGAGCTACTCTGGGAAGGTTAAGGCGGCCGGCGTGATGCCGACCACATCACCCCTAGTGTGCCGACGGTCAAGATAATATGGGCCTAACACCATATTCCCAATATGCCTCAATGGGCGTGTAACGGGTTCCTTTACCTTTTACTAAAGCATTGTACAGTCAAAATAGCCAGGCCTAATCTGTGCAACCGAGTGGAGGATGACATTTAATTACAGACTTAGGGAAGGAGAACCACCTGGAAGAGGTCACCAATACGATATTGGGAATCTTGCTCTACACGTCTTTTACAACCAGTAGTATATTAAGAGATAAATCTCTGGTTGAATGTATCGAGGCCTCAGGTTAGTCCATAATTTTGCTGTTTAGAGTCCACATAGAATGAAATGCACTTAGGAAAGTAAAAGACTATTAGCTAGAAAGATGTAGAATAATACAGGGCGTGCTTTAGATGAAGAAAATCGCTCCAAGAATAACGTAGATAACTAAATTCTTAGTTTTCCTGATTTGCACACCTAGGCAGATTTTACAAACAATTTTGGATGCAAAAACTAGCGAGCAGGGAAACCCCCTCTGGCGTTCGACCTCGGACTATAAATAACGGTGTTCTAAACGAAAATAGGCCAGTCATATTTTGAAAATTACAGCGAGCGCAAAAAGTGTTAGTGAATAGTACCTACTGCCTGGAGGAAGATCAGTAACTATACTTCCAGGGCCAAAGTGGAACCAGATTCATTCTACAGATGAGTGAAAAACAAGACCACGTTAGAGTATCCCAGTCACACCAAGATTATTGACTAATCATATGATGACCCATGTTGGGGCATAGTTAAATCCAGTGATAACCTCTTACAAATTCAGAGACCTTTGATAATTTTTTTGTGGAACAATTTTCAAGTGCTTATTTATTTAATTGTGTAAATTGAAGGTGATTTTCGTTAAAGATTTTCAAGAAGAAAATAAGGACTGTAAAAATAAATTGTAAATATTTGCCAGCAGACTTATTTAATTATTTAAGTTGAGTTCAAGTTCTTGTTGGTAAATAATTTAGTTAATACCCCTAGCAGAGTCAATAATAATAATAATAAAATCATAGGAGGATCTTGAGAGGGAGCCCATAGGAATCCAGGAACATATAATATCATAATACCTGGAAACTTATACAGCTGGATCCTACCTTTGATGTCGATACACCCTTATTCTTTTCAGAAAAGGAGGTATTTCTTATAAGACCAGTCTCTTATCTGGTCCAATCCTCGTATCACCTGATACAACTTTTTGTCTAGGATATCTTAAAATTTTAATAATAATCAACACTCTCGTGACACTGGGGTCTCAGTCCTGGGATTCATTTAACGCCCTGGGGTCTTTTCTTTAAGACATTCAGTCTTATAGTATTACTTACATCCTCTGTGTTAGCAGTAGGAGTAAAAGTTAATAATAAAATAAAAGTTAGTAAAAAGTAACACTAAATAAAGCACTTTGTAGTACAATTGAGTACAAAACTAAAATTGTGGTGACTGGATACACTGACAAGAGAAAGAGGACACCTTGGTGGACAGAGGAAGTCAAAGAGAAAATAAGAGAGAAGAAAATGGCATGGAAACAATACTTAGGAGCTAAAAACACAACAGGACAAATGGAAAAATATAGAGAATATGTGACACTCAGAACAGAAGCAAAGAACAAAGTGCTAGCAGCAAAACAGAAGTCCTGGGAAGAATTTGGAGAAAAGCTAGAAAAGATGCACAAGAAAACCAGAAATTGTTCTATAAGACCCTAAAGAACATGAGGAAGGAAAAACAATGCCCTCTCAAATTTATAAAGGACAAGCAAGGCAAATTGCTTACTGCCCCGAAGGAAGTAATGGGAAGATGGAAAGAATATTTCTCAGAACTCCTGGATGGTGAGCATGGTGAAGCATCAGAAATGATAAACACTAGCACAGAAGAGAAAACCAATGATGGTGAAGATGACATAAAGATGGAAGAACTGAAGGCAGCACTGGAGAAAATCAAGATGGGCAAAGCAGCAGGGCATGATGGTATAACACCAGAAATGGTTAAGTTCATGGGAGCATCAGGCGACCTATTACTCTTAAGGGTTTTACAGGCAGCGTGGTACAACAAGACCATACCAAAGGATTGGGAGATTGCCATCATAACACCAATTTTCAAAAAGGGTGACAATCGACAGTGTGGAAACCATAGAGGCATATCCCTTCTCAGTGTCCCTGGTAAAATCTACTCTAGAATCCTAGAGCAGAGACTCCGACGCCTAGCTGAGCCACAATTGGATGAGGTCCAGTGCGGATTCCGAGCAAACCGAAGTACTCAAGACCTAATCTTCACACTCAGACAGCTGAGTGAAAAGGCCCTTGAGTATAAGAGTGAGATGCATCTTTGTTTCATAGATCTGGAAAAGGCGTTTGACAGGGTCCCCTGGAGCAAACTTTGGGACTGTTTGGCAAGGAAGAATATTCCAGCACCTCTGATTCATGCTATACAGAGCTTCTACAAGTCTTGCAGAAATTATGTGAGGACAGCAAACCATAAGTCGGAAGAGTTCAGGACCACCACTGGTGTAAGACAAGGTGATATCCTATCACCTTACCTCTTCATACTCCTTATGGACGATGTCATCAAGGCATGTAAGGAGAGAACAAGAAAGTATTCAGTGGGGTACTGGAAGATGAGACAGGTCTATATTTCGGAGCTGGCATTTGCTGATGATGTTGCCCTGATTGCTAAATCAGAGGCACATCTCCAATCCAACCTGCAAGTCTGGAAGGAAGAGCTGGAGAAGAGAGGGATGGTCATAAGCAGCTCTAAAACAAAATCCATGGTGATATCACGAGAAGAAAGAAAACATCAGATTAAGCTGGGAGAACAGGTCCTGGAGCAGGTCGACCACTTTAAATACCTCGGAGCTATTATAGACCGAAAGGGAGGCATCAAAGAAGAGTTGGCCACTCGAAAAGCAGCAGCTGGGAGACTTTTTCAGGCCATAAATCGAGGATTCCTCAGCAAGAGAGAGGTTGGTAAGAAAACGAAGATGGCTGTATACCGCTCCACCTATGTCCCAGTCTTGACATACGGATGCGAGTCATGGGCAATGACTACAACCCATAAAAGCCAGATCCAAACCTCAGAAATGAGGTATCTGAGGAAGGTGGTTGAAGTAACAAGAAGAGACATGGTACGCAACCAGACGATACGTCAAGGCCTAAAATCCTACCCCCTGCAGACCCAAGTAGAACAGTCCCAATTAAGATGGTTTGGCCATGTCTGCAGAATGGGAGAAGATCGGATACCACGACAAGCATGGGAAACAAAGAGCCAAGGATCCAGACCCCGAGGACGACCCAGAGTCCGCTGGGAGGACAACATTAGACAATCTTTGAAGGACCGAGGACTAGAATGGAACCAGGCCAGGAGGAAGACAGCCGATAGGATAGTCTGGCGCTCTCTCTTCCAAACCTCTACACCTCACGGTAGAAGGGGAACGACTAAGTAAGTAAGGATACACTGACAGTAGTCTTTTAATTAATTAGTGTTTTGGTCTATTGATAAGAGTGTTTGAGTGTCTGCAAGTTATTAGTGTATGAGTATGGCAGACTTGGCAAAGTTTCGATCTGCTACAGTGCAGTCGGCAAAGGAGTTTGGGTTAAGTGGGGAGGCTCTTATTAAATATGTCACTACTGAATGTGACAAGTTTATAGAAAGAGAAGATAAGAAGTTGGAAACAGAAAGGAAACTTCAACTAGAAGCTGATAGGGAAGGTTAGAAACTTCAACTAGAAGCTGATAGGGAGGCTAAGACACTAGAAGCTGATAGGGAGGCTAAGAAACTAGAAACTGAGGAGAGAAGACAGGTTGCTGAAAGGGAGGCTGAGGAAAAGAGGTTACAAAGGGAACATGAATTGAGAATGAAAGAGCTTGAACTTCAAGGAAATGTTACAGGTAATGGAAGTAGCCCTACTACGTCTGACACTAGTGCAAGTCAAGGTGCCTCAAATGGAGCCATGAACTTTCACTTGGATCCATTTGTGGAGAAAGAGGACGAAATTGAGTCCTATCTAAGTAGATATGAGAGGTTGGCAACTAACTATGGTTTAGAGAAAGAGAAATGGAGCCTTAAGTTATCACAAGGGCTGAGAGGAGTTTCGTATGAAGTTTTTGCAAAACTTGGAAAAGAGGACCAGGAAGATTATGAAATCTTGAAACAGGCATTGCTGGTTCGATATGAAAAGAACTCAGAATTTTATAGGAAGAAATTCAGAACTGCTAAGCTACTTTCTGGAGAAACCTACCACCAATTCTCTGCCAGATTAGAAACCTATTTGGAGAAGTGGACTGCTCTGGGAAAGTGTCAAGACCTAAAAGAAATGGTCATGATGGAACAAGTGAGAGAGTCTATGCCTCCAGACATGAGAAAATTTCTTATGGAACAAGGTGCAGAGAGATTGGGTGAGATTTTAACAGTTGCTGAGAGATATCAAGCGGCTCAGTCAGAAATAGCTGGAGTTAAGAAGAAGCAAGGAGAAAGTAGTAGGCCACCACAAAACCAGAATAAGTTTGACAATAGGGACCAACAACACAGATACAAACAAGGTTATGACAAACCTAAATTTGACCAGAGAGCCAGGAACCCTCAGGTACAAGATAAGAAACCCTATAAACAGGGAGATAAGTGGTGTAAAATTTGCAAAATGAACAACCACAATACTAGGGACTGTAGGAAGAAAAATCCTCCATATCTTGCTGCATGTCTCGCAACAGGGAACAAAGGAAAGAAGGAACTGTCAACAAGTCAGGATAACCTTCATCATCCCCCTGTGTGTGAAGAAGTAACTTTTAACGGTACTACTATTATGTGCCTTTATGATACAGGATTGGATTTTGACTCAGTCGTGAGTTCTACCCTGGTGCACCCTGACCAATATACCACAGAAACTATGGAGATGCAAGGAGCAACCAAGGATATAGCAACCATGACACTTCCCATAGCTAGGATCAATGTCAGGACTCGCTATGTGGAAGGAGTGATTAGAGCAGCAGGGATGAAGGAACCAATCTACCCTCTGATATTGGGGTGCCGATATGTGTTTTTTGGGAAACCCCAAACGAGCTGTGATCATGGCAGCAGTACAGACCAGGTCACAGTCTAGGAAAGAGGAAGACAGCCCTATAAACACTCATCCAGAGGAGATGAGGAAGGCACAAGCTGAAGATAGCTCATTAAAGCCTTGTTTTCGAAAACTGCCAAAAAGCAATAACCCCCCAAATAAAGAAGAATTTTATATGAAGAATGGATTGCTTTATAGGAAAGCTGGAACAGGATCCAATGGCCATGGACATTTGGTACTGCCCTCTTCATATAGGCAAAGTGTTATGGAGTTAGGACATGCTATACACTTTAGTGGACATATGAGAATTAGCGCCACGGGACAACGAATAGCATGTCACTATTTCTCGCCAGGGATTACGGAGGATATAAAAAGATATGTAAAATCCTGCCCAGAATGTCAAAGGGTAGCTCCAAAGCACTGGACTGCACCTGCAACTCTTGGAGAAATGCCAATCATGGGAACTCCATTTGAAAGAGTTGCGGTGGATATTGTTGGACCTCTCACACGAACCAAGAGGAGAAACAGTTATATTCTTACTCTGGTGGACACTTGCTCTATGTGGGGAGAGGCGGTAGCCATGTCATCAATAGATTCAAAACATGTGGCAGAGGCGTTACTTACAATATTCACTAGGTTAGGTTTTCCCCACCAAATCTTGACTGATAATGGCTCTCAGTTCAAGGGAAGACTAACTGAGGAAGTATTCAGGATCTTCCAAGCCAGGCACTTTCACTGTAGTCCCTATCACGCCCAAGGGAACGGGCAGGTAGAAAGATTCAATGGAACTCTTATTTCTATCCTGCGGAAGCTGGCACATGAAAAACCTGATACGTGGGATCTCTACTTACCCGCCGCATTATTTGCTTACCGGGAAGTCCCACACAGCTCAACAGGTATGGCTCCGGCAACGTTATTATTTGGTCGGCCCATCAAAGGTCCTTTAGAAGCCTTAATGAGGACATGGACAGATGAGAAAGCAGAAGAGACTGTAACCTCATCATACCAGTATGTGAACGAGTTGACATCTCGCTTAAAAACTGGCTGGAAATTAGCAAATGATAATCTGAGGAAAGCCAGAAGGAAACATGCTGCGTATTATAACAAGAAGGCGAAGGATAGAGAGCTAGCTGTTGGGGAGAAGGTGCTTCTTCTGTTACCCGGCAGCAGCAACAAACTTCAAATAGGATGGCAGGGCCCATACACCGTTCTGGAAAAGCTGTCTAGAACTAATTACAAGATAGACAAAAAGGGAAAAGAAAAGGTCTATCACGTGAACCTACTCAAGAAATACCATGATAGAAAAGTTTCAGAAAGTGCCCATTTAATGACCCTGGCCATAGCTACTGAAATGAAGAATGAACCTCTCACCTCATATGAATACCCCTTGAGACCCTGTGAAACTCCTGCGCAGGTAAAAGTCAGTAACCACTTGACAAAAGGGCAGAGGAAGCAGATTCAAAAAAATTTGGAAAACCATACAGACGTGTTAACGGACAAACCGGGGCACACAAACTTGTTAGAATATGACATGAGATTACTAGACCCAACACCGATCTGTATGAAAGCCTATTCAATTCCTTTTGCCAAAGAACAAGCTTTAAACGGAGAGATAGAGTACTTATTGCAAGAAGGTATCATCTCCCATAGTGAATCTCCTTATAGCTTCGGTGTGGTTTAGCTGAGGAAACCCTCTGGGGAACATAGACTTTGTATTGATTATAGGAAATTGAATGCTATCACAGAGTCTCAGGTAGATCAATTACCGGACACAAATCAGCTGTTTGCCAGGTTAAATAAGGCAAAATATTTCTCTAAGGTGGATCTAAGTAAAGGGTATTACCAGATTCCCGTCAAGCCTGAGATCAGACCATTGCTGGCCTTTAGCACTTCGGAGGGGCACTATGAATTCAATATGTTGCCTTTTGGATTGAAGAATGCTCCGAGTGTTTTCTCCAGGATGATGAGGAAATTATTGGATCCCCTGCAAAACCCAGCTATCACTTATTTTATGGATGACATCCTCATCGCCACAGAAACATTTGAGGAACATCTATCATCTCTGGAAATGTTATTGGACAGACTCAGAGAGGCAAATTTGACCTCTCGCCCTACTAAATGTTGTATTGGTTGCCAGGAATTGGACTTCTTGGGGCACACAGTATATCAGGGTAATATGACCCCTGACCCCAAGAATTTAGAAAAACTGCAAAGAGTACCAAGATCACAAACCAAGAAAGATGTGAGATCCTTTGTCTCACTGTGTGGGTTTTACCAGAAATACATCAAAAATTTCAACAGTGTGTGTGTGCTCCTCTGACTGACTTAACCAAGAAAGGCAAGCCAGACAAAATAGGGTGGCCGGCGGATTGTGAGCAAGCGTATACAGAGCTGAAGCAGAAACTCACCAGTAGGCCTATACTGAGACTTCCAGATCTGAGTCAAGAATTTGTGGTTAGGACCGATGCTAGCAACGTAGGGTTAGGGGCAACATTATTGCAAAGATCACAATCATAGCCCGGAGAATTGAACCCTGTTGCCTATGCCAGCCGCAAATTAAACAAAGCAGAAAGAAATTACTCCGCGGTTGAGAAAGAATGTTTGGCGTTGGTTTGGGCAATAAAGAAGTTCCATATCTATCTTTATGGTAGACATTTCGTGGTCCAGAGTGATCACCAGCCACTGGTTTTTCTTGCCCAGGCTAGACATGGTAACGTAATATTGTTGAGGTGGTCTCTTCTGATCCAGCCTTACTCGTTTACCATTGAGTATATCCCTGGATCTCAGAACGTTGGGGCATATTTCTTAAGTAGGCACCCACCTGATGGAAACCAGGAGAGTAGGAAGGCAGAGTGAACCCCATATTGGGAGAATGCAGTGATTGTGAATCCAGACAGGAAGCTCCAACAGAGGGTTTAAGCTTTTGAATTTGGAGGCTATTGTTGTGAAGTGGTCTGATTCACAACACTTTATTCTGAGTAACTCTAACCAAACCGCGCGCCATACTTTGTGAGAACTGCTTGATATACGGACCAATCAAAAGGTACCTTTATGCCTTGTTTACTAAAGCACTGTACAGTCAAAATGGCCAGACCTAATCTGTGCAACCGAGTGGAGGATGACATTTAATTACAGACTTAGGGAAGGAGTACCACCTGGAAGAGATCGCCAATACGATATTGGGAACGTGTAGAGACTTTTACAACCAGTAGTATATTAAGAGAGAAATCTCTGGTTGAATGCATCGAGGCCACAGGTTAGTCCATAATTTTGCTGTTTAGAGTACGCATAGAATAAAATGCACTTAGGAAAGTAAAAGACTATTAGCTAGAAAGATGTAGAATAATACAGGGCGTGCTTTAGATGAAGAAAATCGCTCCAAGAATAACGTAGATAACTAAATTCTTAGTTTTCCTGATTTGCACACCTAGGCAGATTTTACAAACAATTTTGGATGCAAATACTAGCGAGCAGGGAAACCCCCTCTGGCGTCCGACCTCGGACTATAAATAACGGTGTTCTAAACGAAAATAGGCCAGTCATATTTTGAAAATTACAGCGAGCGAAAAAAGTGTTAGTGAATAGTACCTACTGCCTGGAGGAAGATCAGTAACTGTACTTCCAGGACCAAAGTAGAACCAGATTCATTCTACAGATGAGTGAAAAACAAGACCACGTTAGAGTATCCCAGTCACACCAAGAGTATTGACTAATCATATGATGACCCATGTTGGGGCATAGTTAAATCCAGTGATAACCTCTTACAAATTCAGAGACCTTTGATAATTTTTTTGTGGAACAATTTTCAAGTGCTTATTTATTTAATTGTGTAAATTGAAGGTGATTTTCGTTAAAGATTTTCAAGAAGAAAATAAGGACTGTAAAAATAAATTGTAAATATTTGCCAGCAGACTTATTTAATTATTTAAGTTGAGTTCAAGTTCTTGTTGGTAAATAATTTAGTTAATACCCCTAGCAGAGTCAATAATAATAATAATTAAATCATAGGAGGATATTGAGAGGGAGCCCATAGGAATCCAGGAACATATAATATTATAATACCTGGAAACTTATACAGCTGGATCCTACCTTTGATGTCGATACACCCTTATTCTTTTCAGAAAACGGGGTATTTCTTATAAGACGAGTCTCTTATCTGGCCCTATCCTGGTATCACCTGATACAACTTTTTGTCTAGGATATCTTAAAATTTTAATAATAATCAACCCTCTCGTGACATCGCCTAATGAAGATGTCGCGAATACAATTTAAGCATTGTGGTGCTCGTTCCGTGGAGTCCCGCCAGGCGGCGAGAGTGCTGGACCCCCCGCCTTGAAGGGGTCCAACCAATACTACTGGTGGTCACCTTCCCCTGAATTGTGAAGTCAAGGAACAAAGGGAAAGGGCAAAAGCTATTGACCAAACATCAAGAACGCTCAACATTCTGCAGTGGAATGCAAAAGTCCCCCTAAAAAACCGCCTTTATGAGAATCAAATCGATGTGCCTTGCATCCAAGAAACACATCTCAACAGCAACCACAGATTCTCAATAAGAGGATACCAGGCTTTCCGACTCGATCGAGAAGGACACAAAGGAGGTGTGCTGTTACTTCCCGAAACTCAATACCAAGTAGCGAGGTATCCGCGAACTTCAACGACCAGTCGGAAATTTTAGGGGTTGACATTAAAATAAAGGACACGGACATGCGTATCTACAATTTGTATGGCCCACCGAGCAAAGACCTGTCACTTGCAAGTATGGAAATAAAGAGCTCAAACTGCATTGTGGTCGGAGACTTCAACAGCCACTCGGAAAGATGGGGATATCCGGTTACAGACAGTAAAGAAGAGGAAGTGGAGGACTGGGAGATAGACACAAACCTTTACCTTATCAACAGGCCAGATGATAAACCCAGTTTCTACTCTAGAAGATGGCACACCACTTCCACTCCAGACCTAGCTTTCGCCACAGGGGACATCTTCACAAAATTGACCGACAGGTACTTGGCCAGCTAGCAGGCAGCGACCTCAGACCAATAAAGCTAGTGGTTAATATGGAGTATGTTCCCCATGAAGTGAAATCATTGCCCCGATGGAATTACAAAAGAGCTGACTGAGACAGTTTTGCAGTGCTGACTGACAGTCTTTGCGAAACCATCAACACACGAAACAACAGCATGAAAAATATGGTTGCAAGCTTTGATAGAGCAATACTTCAAGCAGCTATTAAGACTATTCCGAGAGGGGCAAGAAAGAACTATAAACCATACTGGAGTGAAAAACTGTAAAAACTTGAAGATGAGGTAACAGAAGCCAGAGACACGGCAGAAACAGAACAAACAACTGAGGCAAACATCTTGCTTAAAGTAACCACTGCAAAGTACAAAAGAACATTAAACCAAACAAAAAGAGACTGCTGGAAGCAAACAACAGAAAATCTCAACCTAGATAAAGAAGGGAACAAACTGTGGAAACTAGTTAGAGCTTTGAACAACGAAGAACCTTACAAAAATCACATCACAATCAAACAAGGTGAAAATATGCTCTCGGGAAAAAAAGCTGCAAATGCACTCATGGAACACTGTGCTGGTGCAAACCACATTGATGTCCCTATAGACAGAAGAAAGGCCATCATTGATGAACAAAGGAGTCATGACAACAAAAAGCTTGCACCAGAAGAACACATGATGGCAAAGTTAACAATGCAAGAAATGGAAGAATGGCGCTAAAGAAAAAGAAGTCACTTGGAAAAGATGGGATAACCAATGAAATGCTAACAGGCCTAGGAACAAAGGCAAAAAAGAAGCTTCTGGCCATCCTAAACTGCAGCTGGAAAAGAAGAATAGTACAACAGGCATGGAAAGATGCCATACTGATTCCAATACCTAAGAAAGACAAAGTTCAGACAGATCCAAATGGCTACAGACCTATCAGTCTATTTAGCTGTGTTGGAAAATTGATGGAGCGCATAATAAATACCCGACTAATGTGGCATCTAGAGGAAAAACATCTCTTAGCTCCACAGCAAGCAGGATTCAGAAAACACAGATCCACTGAAGATCAAATCACGTATATAACTCAGAAAATTGAGGACGCTTTCCAAGAAAAAAAGCACACACTGGTGGTTTGGGTGGACTTAGAAAAAGCATTTGACAAAGTGTGGAAAGATGGACTAAAAGTCAAGCTGCAAAGAAGTGAAGTGTGTGGGAGAATGTTCAAATGAATCAGCCACTATCTTGAGGATAGAACTGGCAGTCCAACTACAAGGACAGACCAGTAGGAAGATGGTATTGGAGCAGTGTGTTCCCCAAGGGGGAGTCCTGTCACCCACGTTGTTCCTCGCAAATATTAATGACATATCAGAGAATATTCCAAGAAGAACTCACAATGCCTCCTTTGCAGACGACTTAGCCCTGTGGATCTCAGAGGAATATATCACTACGGCAAGCATTCGGATGCAGCAAGCCCTAACATCATTGGTGAAGTGGGCCAAGGCATGACTAGTAAAGATAAATGAAGGGAATACATCATACACAGTGTTTTCTCTCTCAAACAAACCACAGATCTCCAAATTGGTGCTAAATGGGAAAAATCTACATCTGGATGAAAACCCAAACTACCTAGGCATTACCTTTGATCGCCGCTTGACTTGGAAAACCCAGATTGAAAAAAACAGGACAAGAGCAAGGCAGAGAATGGCAATCATGAAAAAACTTGCTGGCACGGGTTGGGGAGCAGACGAGAGAGTACTAAAGAAGCGAGTGAGACCAGTCTTAGAATATGGCATTGCAGCATGGTCAACGGCAACGAAGTCGAACTTTGACAAAATAAACAGAATCCAAAACCAAGCCCTGAGAATCATAACAGGGGGCATGAAGTCAACACCCATTGACGAGTTGGAAAAGATTATTCACCTCCAGCCTATGGAGGATAGAAGAGACAGCAGAGCCCACCAACAAGCCGAGAAATTCAGGAGGCTGATAGACCACCCAATGCACCAGAGAATAAATGGACTTGGAAGGGGAAGACTGAAGCGAAGCAACTTTGTAGAGACAGTCAAAACAAAGATGAGAGCAGACCCCATAAATGCAATATCAACAGCTATGCCAATATGTACTGCACACAAGCTACCAATTTGGAAACAACAGTGCTTCCCTGAAATGATAGAAAACGTTTCTGGTATTGAGAGAAAGAATAGCCAAAATGAAACAGAAAGGAGAGTCCTAACCACAAAATATATAGAGAAACATTACCCAAGCAACACATGGATCCACGCATACACAGATGGATCAGCAACTAATGCAACAGAAGATGGGGGTGGAGGAGTCTTCCTGAGCTTAAGCAATGGCACACAAAAAAAGATAGCAGTCGCAACAGGTGTCACCGTAGGGTTTGCCCAAGCATGTTTATGCTTTTGGCAAAGTTATATGAATGCTTAAATTATGGCACCGTAGGGTTTGCCCAAGCATGTTTATGCTTTTGGCAAAGTATATGAATGCTTAAAGTATGGCACCGTAGGGTTTGCCCAGGCGTTATAAATAAATTGCCAAAGTTTAGGTGAACGTTCAAAACAGTTCATGGAAAAAATAGGGTGACAAATAAATAAGACGAGTGTTCAGTATCAACTCGGCTCACGATTAATAGAACGTGCGTATTTTTTCGTGAGTTGTAAATCAGAGGCGCAACCAATGAGCGTACAGAAAAACAAGTTAGGACAGCAAATCAGGAGTACGGGTTGAAGGGTACGAGAGAAGAATGACCAGAGGTCATTAGGGCAGAGCGGTTTGAGAAACTGAAGAGGCAAGATGTGTATTGCAGAGCTCTCAAGTTTTAATTCTGTGGGTGTACAGAAGTTTTCCTCTGAAGTCATATAGATATAGCATGAGTTGTAGTAATATTCAGGAGATTAAATAATGCTGTGGTTAAGAAGTAGAAGTTTAGTAGTAACAGTGATAGTAGGAAGTGTAATTTTATGAAGATTCAGTGTGTTGACAGTAAGTATGCTCTTCACTTATTATGTACGTGAACAATAAGTATGAATTGAAAATGTTGAAGAAATCACAAGATGAGATGCTGTAGAGTGGATAACTCAGTTGACTAAGTAAGAGTAAAGAAAGAAGAAAACAGAGATGAATAGCAACCTGATAGCCAAACTGGGCTTTACTCTAGATGAGTAAACGACTAAGCAATGAGTATCAAGAGGAGAAACAAGTTCATTATTGCGGACTCAGAATAAATGAACTATAAGTTGTCGTCAGAGATAATTACGACTAGTAAGAGATTTGAGAACTTGACATTTATGAAATTACTCATGTGCTCTCACATGTAAGTATATTTATGCTTCTGCAGATGTATTTAAGCATTGACTTCTGAGTATGAAGTACTTGTACGTTCAGATTACAGGAATGGTAGTAGAGATGAACATGACAGGATTAGTCAGAAGGGAATGAAAGTTCCAAGGAGTTATTGAGGTGCTTAGACAAATCAGGGGAAGGTTTGAAGCACGGAAGGAATAAGCCAATTAGATTTAATATGAATTTGTTTCAAAAGGAGAATATATATGTATATAAGTCAGAAGTTGTACTTGAGGCAATTATGAAGTAACTGTAAAAGAGATATATGCTGTATGCCTCACCTTGTTGAAGGAAATAATTACATGTAAATAAACAGGTTTTGATGGATACCACACAAGTTGGGCTCAATCTGTGAGGGTTGTTGTTGTATGCTAGGTCAATAGTCATTATGAAATCCACTATACGATTAGTCACTATATAACAACGGAGAAGGAAGAGAACGAGTCAAGGGTTGAAAAGAAGGACCATATCTCATCCAGGAATTGTCATCTCTGGCGGTGATGGCCAGTACACCAGTTAACTAGTAACTTACTTGGAAGATATAATAACAAAAGAGATTAGTATCTTAAATGGTAATATAACTAGGCCTGCCACCTGCCACCTCGAATACAGCAATAGGCGGTTACATACTTTGAATTGATGCCGTAACCAGTCCTCCATCGGTTACACAGGGAAAATTTAAAGTAACTTCAGAGCAGAGGCAGAGACCCTAAAAACTGCATCAGAAATTCTAATGACAGAAGAAAGCTCAGAGAGACCAGTAGCTATCTTCTCAGATGCACTGTCAGTGATTACAATGCTGAAAAGTCAAAGTAATGCTGAACTGGATGACTTAAGAGTAACACTTCACAGACTATGTCAGCAATACAAAAGAGTCGTGATACAGTGGATCCCTTCTCACTGCAACATCCCTGGAAATGAAGAGGCTGATATATTGGCAAAGGAAGGGGTAAAGCTTCCTCAACTTGACACAAACATAACTTATGAGGAGGCCAAGAGTTTTATCAAGCGCAGGTACAGGCACAAATGGGAAAAAGAGCATCCAGGCCACACAAAAAATGATCCGTATTACCAGCTCAGCAGAAGTGAACAAGTGGTAATCTTCAGACTTCGCACAGGTCATAACAGATTGAGATACCATCTATTCAACAAATTAAAGATAGGAACTACTGATGAGTGTGACTGTGGCACCGATAAAATGACTGCCGAACATCTGCTTCAAAGGTGCCCAACAAATGAGGAACAGAGAAAACGCATATGGCCATCACCAGTACCATTCCTGGAGAAAATCCACGGAGATATCAACAGCCTCAGGCTGACCACTGCTTTCTTTGAAGTTGACATCTGAGGGTGAACGAAGAAGAAGTCCAATCTACAAGTCTGAAAGGAAGAGCTGGAGAAGAGAGGAAAGCCACCACTTGTTCCAAAGCCATGGTGATCTCTAAAGAGAAGGAAAGACATCAGATCATTCTGGGAGATCATGATGGGAGAACATTCCCTGTAACAGGTCAAACAGTTTAAATACTTAATATATCGATGCTGTAATAGACTGGAAGGGGGCTACAAAATAAAAGTCGAAGAGCAGCAATTGGGAGACTTTTTCGGGTCATAAATCGAGGATTCCTCAGCGAAATAGAAATTGGCAAGAAGATGGATGTATACCGCTCCACTTATGTCCCACTCTTGACTTATGGATGTGTGTCATGGGCAATGACTGCACCCACAAGTCAGCCCCAAACCTCAGAAATGGGGTATTTGAGGAAGATGGTCCAAGTAACAAGCAGAGACAAGATCCGCAACCAGACATAATGGAAACCCTCGAAACCCAGCCCCGGTTGGAACAGTCCGAGTTGCGATGGTTTGGTCACGTCTACCTAATGGGAGAAGACCAGTTCCCAAGGAAACCAAGAGACAGACCTCCAGGGCGACGCAAACTTTACTGGTAGGACAACATCAGACAATCTCTGAAGGGCCGAGGGCAAGAGAAAGACAGATAGGATAGCATGCCGCCCTCTCTCTGGTTTGGTTTTAAGGATCATCTTCATTGCAAACGAACAACTCCATCAGTGCTCCGACCTCCTCCCTTAGATCACACAAGAAGGATCTCAGCACAGTGCTCAAACTCCGTAGCACCAGCTGTGTGTATACAGGAATCACACATTCTATACATATTTTTGTAGCGGGTAGTTTTCGTAATTTTGCCAGGGAAGCGGCCGTATGGCCTACTCTTTACGATTTCCAACTGCCGAGGGATTTTTAACGTGCGCAGCATGCACACACTCCTATTTTTTCGCCCTTATCCGAGAAGACTAGACATCCAATCTCACTACCTAGGACATCAAGGGGGAGTATGACATTAGTAGGACCACTGGTTTTGAAGAAAAAAAATTCCATCAAATATATTCCCTGTACTGGGAACCGAACCTGGTACCTTTAGAATTAGAGGCGGACGCCATACAGTTTAGCCACCCCGACCCCTCTCTCTGGCTAACCCCTGCACCCCCGTGGTGGAAGAGAAACGACTAAGTAAGACTATATAAATACTGACATTTGCTACATACATCATCCCGAACATTGTTTTTTTCCTGGCAGGTCCGTCCGTATGAAAGAAAGTAAGAAATAATCGAAACATCTTATTGGGAAAATACGGAAACGGCAATCTTTGCACTGTGAAAGCTATCTTGCACACCCATTAAAGAAACACACGAACCTTTCAATCTTTCTTATGGTAAATTGGTCAATGTTTTCGAAACATTAACACCAGAATTTCGGGTAAATACGGAAAAGGCGCAAATTGCAATGTGCTGTGAGTGAAAGCTGTCCCACATAGAGGCCAAGACAGTAATGTATTTTATTCGGATTTGATATATCTCTTCGAAAGTAACCCGTCATGGGGGAGAGCTTTAAATATTTAGTTTCATGATAAAAGAGCCATCCAATATCTTTTCATGTGTTTTTTTTTAATAACTTCAACTTTCTGTTAAAAGTAAAGACAAAGGACTGAATTGTTTACCAATAAAAACAAATAATCACATGCAGTAATTAAGGTGGATAAGTTTTCATTCCACACATCAATTTAGAGCCAAACCATACTAGCTTTCCCTTTTTGCTTCCTTTTCAACACAGCCAAATTCGTTCACATAATGATCCGTCGTATCTATGGGCCAGTTTCATATATAATGAAAGACGCAGCTAACGCTTAAGAAAATTACACGTGCACATGCCTAGGCGTGACTTATTGAAAAAAAAAGCTTAGCTTACTTTGCTGCTTACCTTTTGAACAATCTTCCAGAAGACTTAAAAAGCTGTACATTTTTTAAAAATATGATAACGTGATATTATTATTCCCCAATGAAATTTCCTGAAACAAACAAGGAAAAAATTCCGGCACCTTTAAATAACAAGAAAACGATGTGCATTGCACAGTGACAGCTACAATGAACACTGGTTAAAATAACACGCAGGTTTTTCAATGTTTGTTTCTGTGGAGCATTGAGCGTAAATCATAAATTTAGCTACAAAGATAATTACATTAAATCAGACCACACGGTCTTTTATATTTGGACATGCGCCCTAATATAACTGATGTACCCTGTGTCTATGTTGAATGGTGCACGTCTCGCCACAACGAGGCAACATTTTATTTGAGAAAAAAATATAAAGCTACCGTACTAAGATCCAATGAAATTAAAATGGATTGGAAATGAATAAAATAATCACAGGAGAATTAGAACCACCCAAAGGACATGAAGTAGAATAAGCACCACATTATTATTTCCCGTTATGTTTTGGCGGGTGACTTGCTCGTTATTATAATAAAAGCAAACTCTTATTCAGTGTATTACAACAGGAGGTCATGTGACCATTAGAAGTTGTCCCCCTTTATAACATTTGTCCTACTAGGCCATAACTCCCTCCCGTTTTCTTTTTTATGTTTGGAACTGAACCCACTCCTCCTTGTTCTAAATCACTAATCTGACTCTTCACTCCTGGTTTTATCCATTCTGTTAACATGAGGCAGTCATGAAATTAAAGATAAGTTGTACTTAAAATTACTATCCTAAATTCCATTGTCAGTTATAGTTGTTCCTAAGCCAGCACAAGGTTTTTTTTTTTCGGCAGTTTTACCACGCCTTTTAAGTGCACGCGTCCTTAAAACTACCCCTTCAGGTCCTACTGTTTCAGTAGAACATACACTGAGGCCGCCGTTAGATCTCTCGCGATTACTTCTGCAGCTATGACTTTTACTACAACCCTTCTTGTCTCAGTTCCACGACAACGTCACTATTTCTGGCCATATCTCGTACTAATGGCCCCTGTGTAGTTCCTGACGGTCTATGAGGATATAATGAAGGAATAATAATACTGCTCCCTCGTGCATGTCGTAAAAGGCAGCTAATATAGCATTGTTCACGTGGTTGGCAACACCATCATGTAAAGCCAATGGCAACATAAACTACTGCTACAATGTTTTCATGCAGGCTTTTTCTAAACATGAATACTACCTGAAGCGTTAAAGTAGTCATTCAATAAGAACAAAAACGAAAGGAAAAAAAACACCAGAAAGCTAAACTTATTGAAAGATAACTGAAATCTTTGATGGCTTCTTGTATTCACCCCCCCCCCTCCCCTCTCTCGTGTTGGCGAGATGTTTCCAGATATCCTGGGTGTAACATTCTGTTATATAAAACAATTCATTACTATTATCATCACCATCACCCCTTCAGCTCGCAGAGAGCACTGACCTTCAACAAAGTTATGCCAAGTCTTCCTGTCACGTGCCATCAGCTCAAGGTCTTTACATGTCTTATTCACTGGCTTCATGTCTGTCTCTAGATGTCTTCTCCATGTCTTATTAACTGGCTTCATGTCTGTCTCTATGTCTTATTAACTGGCTTCATGTCTGTCTCTAGATGTCTTCTCCATGTCTTATTAACTGGCTTCATGTCTGTCTCTGTCTTATTAACTGGCTTCATGCCGGATGTACCAGTTATCAGAAGAAAATGATGATCAAATCTATCAGAAAGCCACCAACACCAACGCTGGATGACTACCAAGCTATAAACAGACCAGAACAAACAGTCATTCTGCGCCTCAGAACAGGACACAACCGCCTCCGCAGCCACATGTATACAAAATTCAATATTGGCAATTCAGCCATGTGTACATGTGGACAGGCACCCCAGACTGCGGAGCACGTACTTCAAGATTGCCCCGAATATGATATATTGAGGCAAACCCACTGGCCCAGAGAAACAACACTGGAAGCAAAACTATATGGACCTCTGTATGAACTACAAAAGACAGTGAAGTTTATACAAGAAACAACATTGCAGATATAGACAATATAGTTCAAGCGAACGAAAGAAGAAGAAGTCTTATTCACTGGCTTCATGTCTGTCTCTATGTCTTATTAACTGGCTTCATGTCTGTCTCTATGTCTTATTAACTGGCTTCATGTCTGTCTCTAGATTTCTTCTCCATGTCTTATTAACTGGCTTCATGTCTGTCTCTACGTCTTATTCACTGGCTTCATGTCTGTCTCTATGTCTTATTCACTGGCTTCATGTCTGTCTCTATGTCTTATTCACTGGCTTCATGTCTGTCTCTAGATTTCTTCTCCATGTCTTATTAACTGGCTTCATGTCTGTCTCTATGTCTTATTCACTGGCTTCATGTCTGTCTCTAGATTTCTTCTCCATGTGTTCCTCAGTCTCCCTCCACCTCTCTTGTCCCTGAGATTCCAGAACAAGGACTGTCTGGTAATGCTATCAACAGGTTTCCTCAATTTGTCACATCCATCTCTAGTGTCTTCTTCTCATCTCTTGTTCCACCCGCACCTGTCTGGTTCTCAATCTCATCATCAGTTCCACATTAGTGATCTTGTCATTACTATATTGTACTGTTTATTTCATTAAAAAAAAAAACTTCTATTTTTTACATTTTCATAAATCCATGTTATATTCTTCTCTGATCCATAACCGCCAGCGCAGTCAGTGGTCATCACGCCTGGTGGCGTCTTGTAGGGCAGCAACAAATTGATTCCACTTTGCTCAGTCGGCAGCCATCTTTCGTACAGTGCCCCAACTCTCGTTCATTCTTTGCATCTCGGCCTCCACAGTTCTCCGCAAAGATGTTTTTGGTCGGCCTCTCCTTCGCTTTCCCTTGGGAGTCAACAGCATAGCTGTTCTTGTGATGGTATCAGGGTCCCTTCTGAGGACGTAGCCAACCCAACTCCAGCGTCTGCCAGCTATGATGGTGTGCATGTCCTCCTGGTTACTCCGAATAAGTAGTTCTTGGTTACTCATGGTGTTTGGCCAAAAGATTCAGAGAACTTTCCCTAGGCAGATTGTGTGGAAGGAGGACAGTTTCAACATTTCCTTCTCTGTTACTCTCCAGCATTCCGCACCATAGAGAAGCACAAAAAGTACACAGCTCTCACAGTCTTAATTTGGTGTTTGTAAATGTTAAATTCATATGTGCTTTAAGCTGATGAAGGTAGGAGGCAGAAAGTTGAATATTAGTACCTGTCATTATAACTGTGCTGATATCAGAAAGTTTGAATTTTAGAACCACATATGTACGTCAGCGGCGTACTAAAGGGGGGTGCGAAGGGGGCGGTCTGCCCCGAGTGGGGGGTGCCACTGAAAACTATTATGATAGTTTTTGCTGTTTAAAATATATGAGGGACGGTCAAAAAGTAATGCCTCGTAATTTTTAATTTCATTCAATAGGCAAGAAAACAGATAAAATTCACATTGAAATGTAGCCCCAAGTCTGAACTTCAAAAATTTATTTCTCAATGTAGTCTCCGTTATTTGTTACAGTTTTTGTCCATCTTCTCACAAGGGCATGTATCCCCACACGGTAAAAATTTGTGTCCTTTTTCCTAAACCACTGGCGTACAGTGCATTTAAGGGTCTCGGTGTCCTCAAAGTGATGTCCGCGAAGATCTTCTTTCAGTGGTCCAAACAGATGGAAGTCAGAAGGTGCAAGATCGGGACTGTAAGGGGGATGTGGTAATAACGTCCAGCCAAATTCTGCAATCGTATCAATGGTGCGTTTAGCGGTGTGTGGCGTGGCATTATTGTGCAACAGTAGTGCAGTTCTCTGATCTTTTAATGGGTAAAGTCGCCGAAGACAACCTCTAAGCTTCTTCAAAGGTCTTTAATGATGTTCTGGACACTGCCTTTACTAATGGACAACATGGAAGAAAGTTCATCCAGTGTTACCCGATGGTCACCACGAATGATGCCATCAAATCGATGAATGTTGTGTGGAGTCACTGCGGTAGACGGATGGCCAGTCCGCTTTGCGTCAGCCATTGAGGATTGACCTACTTCAGCTTCGTCACAACGATGTATCCAACGTCGGACAGTGCTAACATCCACTGTTGAATCTCCATAAACATTCTTCAAATGTTCGTGGATGCGAATTGGGGTCTCGCCTTCAGCATTGAGGAATTCTATGACATAACGTTGTTTTAACCGAACGTCTTTGGCAGCCATTTTTAAACTGTTACAGTGGTGCCACCTGTTACTGAAACAGATTGGTAATGCTATACAGTGCAGAAGAGTGTTTGAGGAATCCTGCTAAATTTACAAATTGCACACTGATGCAATATTTACATACATAAAAAATAGGAGGCATTACTTTTTGACCTTCCCTCGTACTTGCAAGTGTGTTTCTTTGTAGGAAGGGGGTGGAAAATTGCCAGATACTTCAAGGACGCCCCTGACGTACGCATTAATCATGTCATCATCATCATTTTCCTTTGTGCTCATTAAAGAGCGCGAACCACCACTGTAGCTGGTCCCACTGCAAGAAGCCTGTGCCAAGCAGTCACATGATTTTGCTGCGTTGGTTTCTGTGGCAATTTGTTTTACATGAGGAGGTTGCCAGCCTCAAGCATATCTTGATATTAGTTGCCTTGTATGACATGCCTGAACATGCAGTAGTCCTAAACATTCTTTGTCTCTTCACAGACCCCTCAGAACTACTTGGGGTAAATCAGTGATTGCACATCATATAATTAATATCAATATTTCATGCATTTTCAAATCACAGGTGTAGAAAGTACCTGTCTGCATCTACATTTTATAATATAAATTTAACTATGATAGAGAAATGATGATGCTGATGAGCTTTTTGGCGTCAATCTGTCATAGTCATGAGCCTAATTAATCATCCGCAAGTGTTAGGCAGTACTCACACTGAGAAAAAAAAACCTGTTGATAGCATTACAAGGTAGTCCTTGTTCTGGAATCCCCAAAGGTAAAGGAGGTAGATGGAAAAATACATGGAGAAGTGAACTGGAGACAAAGGGATAAAAGAGACATAGAAAGACCTTGAGTGGATGGCACAGGACAGGAGGATCTGGCAAAAATCTATTGATGGCCAAACCTCATTTGGGAACTGAGATGTAACGATGAATGATGAATCTTCTTGTTCATATTCTAGATGTAAATGGACATGGAATATGAACACTGAATTCAAGATATCTCATGATGAATGATGAAGAAACTTGTTGGTCATGTTCTAGATATAAAAGTACATGGAATATGAACAATGAATGAATGGAGGCATATCTGGAGTCATCTTTATATGACCATCAGCTATGCACAATGCTACAATATACAAGGGGATTGACATAAGTCTTGGGCCTGACCATGAAGGAGTCACAGGAGGAAGATGAAACTTGGCACATTTAAAGTTCATCATATTTGCACTGAATGTGTGAAGTATGCGTTTGTTTCTTCAATGGGTTTTCCCGCTACGGTGCATGGTGCAATGTACCCCATTGACCGGATCTGCTGCTCCAAAGATTTGACAAAACAATGGAACAGAAGAAGGCCAGAGCTGTGATAAAATTTCTGATGTTTCAGGGGAAAACACCTACAGAAATACACGGGGAGATGGAACCAGTGTTTCGTGATTCTTGTCCTTTATATACTTCGGTAAAAAAAAAACTGGTGTCAACAGTTTAAGTGCGGCCGCTCAAATGTTGCTGATCTGCCAAGATCTGGTAGACCAGCCTCAGAGTGCAACGATGAAAATGCAACAAGAGTGAAGAAAATCATTGACCAGGATCGAAAAATGACAATTGTGGAGATAGCTAGTAGAGTAAAAACTAAATGAAAGAACAGTTTATAGAATTTTACACAACAGACTGAACATGAGAAAAGTGTGTGCACGCTGGGTTCCACGACTGTTGACACGTGAACAGAAGCAAACGAGGGTAAATTGCTGTCAACAGTTGCTCAAAAAGTGTCAGTCAAAAAATTTTTTGGAGACCATGGTGACAGTAGATGAGACTTGGGTACACCATTATGACCCCGAATCCAAAATTGCCAGCATGCAATGGAAAACCCCAGGTTCCCCAACACCTGTCAAGCCGAGAGCGCAGAAATCTGCAGGAAAAGTGATGCTGACGGTTTTTTGGGATGGCAAAGGTGTCCTTTTGAAAGATTATCTGCCTCGTGGCAACACAGTTAATGGACAGTACTATGCAGATCTTCTCACCAAACTAAGAAAGGTTGTGACCAGGAAACGAGAGATAATTTGCACTCAAAATCTTCCTTTGCTTCAAGACAACGCGCCCTCTCACAAAGCACGGCTTGTGCAGCTAGCAGCCAACGATTTGAATATTGAAATTCTTCCACACCCACCATATTCTCCAGATTTGGCTCCATCAGACTTTTTTCTATTCCCAAATCTTAAAAAACAGCTAAAAGGAAATCATTTTGACAGCGATGAAGAGGTTATACTGGCATGTGATGACTGGTTTAGTTTGAAAAATAGGGTGCTCTACTCCCAAGGTCTTTTCAAGGTCAAGCACAGATGGCAGAAGTGTGTCAATTCAGACGGTGGCTATATTGAAAAGGAATAAACACTATTCAAAATTTCAGCTCTCTGTGACATGTCCTTCATGGTCAGGCCCAAGACTTATGTCAATCCCCTTGTACATATGTGGAAGTGAACCTCTGGCTGTGTGAGGCTAATTACACCCTCGTTGACTGTTGAAATCATCCACACATTTCCAGGGATTCCCTCTGTGGTGAAACCTGTTCAGAACCCAGCATTGCGCACTTAGCTTAGAGAAGTCACATGAGCCCCAGATGTGATTCTTTGGCTTTGACCTGGTTGACTGCATGCAGGAGGATCTCACTATGGGCCCAGTGATAGGCAGGGGGAGCTGAGAAGTGGCTCTGTGCAGGACGTGACAATTCCTTCGCAGAGCCCAAAACCAGAGCACAGTATTTTAACTCTGCATAGTTGGAGAGCCCCCTCAGGGAATGCATAGTATGCCATACGCGTCATACTCCAAGCTTGGGACCATTTGTGACGATCCTTTAAATGCAAGCCAAGCTGGAGAAACTGGAGCTCATGACTTCAACTCAGCATGTTTCGGAATGACAGAAAAACCACAGGAAAAGCCTAGATCTACAGTGTAGATAATACCAAGGAGTCTTCAACTTGGTACTGGCTGCAAAAGAGCAAGAAGCTAGTTAAACAACAACAATGAATTCAAGATACCTCATGATGAATGATGATGAACCTTGTTGTTCGTATTCTAGATGTAAAAGGACATGGAATTTGAACAATGAATTCAAGATACCTCATGATGAAAAATATACTTCATACTTTATTTCACATCAAACAGCCACCTCAGCACAGACAAGCAGATGAAAAATACTGTTTTAATGGCAGTGACAGACAATCACAGTCAACACATTTCAGTGACATAAAGTGGACAAATTGACAACTCACACAATGTAAATTATAAAAACCAATGTGGTCTATCAGAGTCACTGCATACAACACAGTAAATAGCAAAAAAAAGGTAAACAAAACCAAAGCAGCATTATTCCAAAACACCCCCTCTCCAAATTATATAAAGAAAAAGAAAATAATTAAATGGCTATTCAGAATAGTCTTACAGGTTTACTCTGTCTATATCAGGGGTCAGCAACCAGTCGGTCTCAATCTACCGGTCAATCTCATGGATGATATGGTAGATCTTTAGGCGACTGCAGGAAAAAAAAAATACTTTTTAAACTAGAGACTTTTCGAACTAGACCTCTCCTGGTAAGGTAAAGGAGGTAAAGGATGCCGTTACACGCCCATTGAGGCATATTGGGAATATGGTTTTAGGCCCATATTTTCTTGACCGTCGGCACACTAGGGGGTGATGTGGTCAGCATCACACCGACATTTAAAATCATGGTTTCCCGAGGATCAAAGTTACTTTTTCCGCGCTCCAAATGAAAACTCTCGAGCCGGCTACTAAAATATCTTCATGAACTGCATGAGATAGGAACGCTATCTTTTCTTTGCAAGCTTCATCATCCCATTTACCCTCCTCGCTCTCCTGCACCTTAAAATTACACATGCACACATATATGGTAGATCTTTAGACGGTTTAGTGTTACTAAAGTAGATCCCAAAAGCTCCTGGGTTGCTGACCCCTAGTCTGTATGAATAACAGCACCCAATTAAAATTACGATACCCCTAGGACAGTCTATTAGCCATGCCGAGTATATTTTTAGGGATAGCTCACACTGTAATACGCTGTCGAGGAAAAAAACGTCAAACAAAAGATCAACAAGTTATAAGTTCCATAAATGAGAGTAAGCAGTGTGGTTATAAATTTATTAAAAAATAAAATACTTAATCAACTAAAGAAAATAAAGCTAGTATTAAGCATGGCTACTGCTGTGGCTTTTCTGGCACTGTTGGATAATGGTATTAGTGCATTACATTGTGACAATCTTCAAACCACACTATATGTAATCGTACATAAAGTTGTGAATAAGGGTTTGTCCACTTCAAACTGGTATTACTGACTATGCATTGATAAATTTATAACATAATACCAGTTAGCTACATTAGCTTTTGAAATTATAAAAACATTAGCAAACATTTACATCATACAACCAATTTGTCATTTTCATTCAAGTCTTCATGCTCTATTCTTCTTCTTCTTCTTCTTCCATCCTTAGCCACCAACCGGCAAAGCAGTATGTGGCCAGTACGCCTAGTGGCGTCTTAGGGCAACAACAAATTGATCAATCTATCGCTGTTTCCACCACGCCTAGTGGCGTCTTTGTGGAACAGAAACAGACCAAACAATCTATCATTGTTTCCGTAATCAGATTGGTTGGCAAGCAGGTGATCAGCCCACTGTGCGAAGTTTTTACGGGATGGGGTAAACAGCCCCATGCCCAACCCTCCTTAGTCGCTTTTTACGACATGCGTGGTAGGGTGCAGTGTTACTATTCTTTGCTCCCCTTTCGGGCCCCGGCAACACACGGGTGATGCTCTATTCAGTGCATCCAAAAATTCATTGCACTCAGTTCATTTTAAGGACTATTTTCTCATGTTCTAATCAGCATAGGTCAAATTCATTGTAAGTCAACTTCGCAATTTGGCAAAAGATTTTCCGTATGTCACTTTTTTTTTTAAAGCAATTAAAAGACCACTTAAAGCTTTTTTAAAACACCTGTTACTGTTAGGTCATTATTTAACCCATGAACATCATCATCTTTTTCCTTTTCGCTCCTTATGGAGCATGGAGCCACACTGCAGCTAATCGCCTTGCAGAAAGCCTGCACCAAAGAATTCATGTGCTCTTGAAGTGAAGAGCTAATCCCCTTGCAGAAAGCCTGCACTAAAGAATTCATGTGCTCTTGAAGTGAAGAGCTAATCCCCTTGCAGAAAGCCTGCACTAAAGAATTCATGTGCTCTTGAAGTGAAGAGCTAATCCCCTTGCAGAAAGCCTGCACTAAAGAATTTATGTGCTCTTGAAGTGAAGAGCTAATCCCTTTGCAGAAAGCCTGCACTAAAGAATTTATGTGCTCTTGAAGTGAAGAGCTAATCCCCTTGCAGAAAGCCTGCACCAAAGAATTCATGTGCTCTTGAAGTGAAGAGCTAATCCCCTTGCAGAAAGCCTGCACTAAAGAATTAATGTGCTCTTGAAGTGGTGGTTTCTGTAGCAATAATGAAATGTAATTTATTAATGAAGTATGTTATGCAATAAAGTAGAATAAATATGCCACATGATGGTAGTATTAGCAGGAGTGGTTTGGCATTGGTATTAGCAGTAATAGTAATAATGGTGGTTGATAGTAATGTTTATGGTTACAGTATTCCAGTGCTTACTTGGAGTAAGCAAAAAGATATGCACACCATCATTGCGGGTGGATGATGGTACTGGGTTGGCCATGTCCTCAGAAGAGACCTCAATGCCATCACAAGAACTACTATGCTGTGGACCTCAGAAGGAAGGCAAAAGAGAAGCAGACCAAAGACAACCTGGCAGACAACTGTGGATGCTAAGATACAAAGCATGTGCCAGAATTGGGGCACCACACGAAGGATAGCCAATGACCGAGCAAAGTTGAAACAGTTTGTTGCTGCCCTACAAGACGCCATTAGGGGTGATGGTCACTGCTTTGTCAGTCAGGGGCTAAGGCAAGAAGATTCCAGTGATACAACGAACTCTGTTCCTAAATATAACCTGTTATAACAACATCAAACAAGGTGTAAAAGTAACAGCATTAATTAAGCTGACTTGAGCATACACAGTGTAAGATCTGATTACAGGTAATCATTTTTATCCTTCACCTCTAAGGAAACTTTCATTTTTTTGCTCAACCACCGCAGTAGCAAAAATATAAAACTGTACATCTATTATGCATTGCTTGTTTGTTTATTGATCACTGAGTTCCCTTTGACTGTGTTGGACTCCATCTAACAATCACTTTGATGATTTTGCTCTGCTTGAGTTTGGCCTGCTGTAATTCTGACATGTAATTAAGTTGGAAGTGATCAGATGTTCATTACCACCACCACAATTACTAGTACTATCACCACCACAGTGGCAGTTTTAGGCACAGGCAACTTAGACCTTTGCCTAGACCTCACACACAAATATATGCTTGTCAATACAACAAGAATTTATTTAAAAGAGGCCACACAAGTTCATGCTTGCCTAGAGCCTTGCACAACCTAAAACACCCCCTGCACCACCACTGCTACTGATGATAAGTTCAAAATGTGATTTTAAAATGTCATTTCTCACTCTATCCTGGTTTCACCGATAAATCTAAATTACTTTTAGTAAAAAAAGATTTGGCATAATGCTATTTTCTCTTCTATATTACCACACAAGTGCAACTTCTGCAGCTGTTGCTACTATTACCACATTTTTCAATTCCACCTAAAACACTGGATTCATAATTTACTGTTCACATCATGTAGTAAAAGAATCACATGAAAATATTCAGATTTAAAAAACAAAGTACAAACTAAAGCTGGTTTTTTTCACAGATTTTAAAATCTTGTATACAATGAAACTGGCTTGTGATGACTTGATTTGACTTCCAATCTCCTAGGTTATGAGGGTTCTCTTTTTTTCCTTGTGCCAGGTAATGAAATTGACTTGTGATGTATATTTTATGCAATCACGAATTTCGCTTGCAGAGAATTTGGTCTTTGATAAATTAAGCTCGCTGGACATGCCAATATTTGATTAAATTCTGCTTATTTTAAAGCATCAATTTGACTTACCCAGCAAAAGTGTTTGATGTAACTGTTAAGCACAGTCAAAATGTGAATACTGAGAAAAACTTCTTGACTAAACTTTACATACATGGTCAAAAACAGGGACAAGAACATCTGACTTTTCTAGCCACACTTACTCAAAGATGACAGAAGCATTTACAACGTCTCTACCTAGTCACAAGCATACTCAAAGATAATCAAAACATTTACATCATCTTTAACTTGTCACTAACTTACTCAAAGATGACAGAAGCATTTACAACATCTCTAACTGTCACAAGCATACTCAAAGATGACAGCAACATTTACGACATCTCTAACTTGTCATTATAATAACTGTCAAAGAAATTATGGATGACGTATGAGATGGAGCACAACCATGACACATATTAAATAACCTGACACCACTGGTAACAGTTCCATGACATTTATTCACATTGTTCCACAAGTCCTGAATATCAATTGCATCGTCAAACACGCTGACATAACACTCAGGCTAACACTGCCTGTAAGAAATAACTTATTACAGTCCTCACACTGGCTTTACGGACACACACTAACAGTACACAAAACGTCCCTATGTGCTGCATGCACCTTCGCACCAATAGATTCACCATCTAGGTGAGAATCACTTATTAGTGATTGGCAGCATGTAACATTGCCATCTAGATTCTCCAAGAATCGCTCTCGGGCGGGAAGCAGACAACACCTGTATTTATTCCATTATAGCTACTAGGTGGGAAATACACAATGCCTTATAATGTTTTCCATGAACACATATATGTAGTTCCAACAGGAACACTTCCAGGCAGCAATATCATCACCTTTACGAAAACAGGTAGGACACCTACCATCACATCTATAATAATTACAGCACTGGTTTCCCACCGTCACAAAATACGAGCACCCAGCTCGGCTACAAATCACAGACTACCTCTAGTCACACTGGGGTACTCTCTGTCACCCAGACTTGTGTTCACCAAACACGCTTTCCCCAAGTGAATGCGCAAGTCACTAAACACTGACTCTCAGTCAGACAAGAACTCAGAACCTGAGTTAAACTTAAACAGATGTTGACAACCTCAGTGACCCTTACTTAAACTCACTCCATCATTCGCCGACATGAAACCATTCTGTGACAATAATAATAACCCGTTCAGTCATAAATGACTTTGGGAATGGGCCCATAGGTGACAGCCCTCAGTTGCTCATTTTCCTGGAGTTCCTTTCGACGTTATCTCATAACTTGTCATAAACTTACTCATAGTTGATAGGGATCCCGTTACACGCCTATTGAGGCATATTGGGAGCGGTGTTAGGCCTGTATTTTCTTGACCATCTGCACACTATGGGTGATGTGGTCAGCATCACACCGGTCGCCTTAACCTTCCCAGAGTTGTTCTGGTACCAAATTCATGAGGCTGGGTCGACCCCAGATCCATTTGCGGCCTAAAAAATCCCACCTCAACTGGGGATCAAACCATGGACCACCGAGATAGGAAGCCAGTGCAAAGTTGATAGAAGGATCTGAAACATTTTTAACTTGTCACAATTTTACTAAAAGATGATAGAAGCATTTGAAACATCTTTAACTTGTCACAATCAGCCTTGGCAGAGAGTGCAGAACTTGGGGCAATGGGAAACAGAACTGGAAATTAATCAACTGATACATGATCATGCCAGGGATAATGATGGCATTGTGTATACAGATGGGTCTGTGATCCATGGTGAGAAATCAGGTTGGGGTTTCTCTGCTAGAGTAAAGGGCAGTATCATTGCCGAACATAGTGGGGCTTACAAGATAACAACTTCCAGCATGAGAATGGAGGTAGAGGCAGCTACTGCAGCCTTAAGGTGGCTAACTGAAACTTCATTCACAAAGGCAGTCATTGTGTCAGAATCTCAGTCCATGCTTCGAAAGGTTCAAAATGGTTGGCTATAGCATGAATGGAAGACATTCTTAGAGGCTTCGAATCTGCAGGAGCTAGTGTGGATCTACTGTCCTTGTCATGCAAGAGTATGAGGTAATTAGAGAGCTGACAGACTAGCATCAAGAGCACCCATAATGGGGACACTGGATATGGATAAGGAGAGATACTGAGAACAATTAATGATCATCTGTTAGAGAATGACACTGCAATAGATGAATCATCGAGGTTAAGACTGTTGGAATTTGGCATCAAACATAAGACTAGCAGAGATGGACGTATGAGAGAATGCATCTGTTATGTGTATAACCAGCGAGTTACAGGAACAGTTAGCATTCACACTTTTTGACATATACTGAGGGAGATTGGGCACCTATATGTTTGCCTCCAGGCAGGCTGATCATCTGCTTGCCAGTCACTCAGATTACGGAAACAACAATTAATTTTCTGTTGTACCAATAAACGCCACTAGGCGTAACGGAACAAGTTAATTTCTTGTTGCCCTAAGGCGCCACTAGGCGTATTGGCCACGGACTGCTTTGTCGGTTCTCGGCTAAGGACGGAAGAAGAAGATGTTTGCCTGGAGTCCAATGATGTAGATTCTGTTCAACAATAACAGTAACAATCTTACTAACAGATGATAGATGCATTTGAAACATCTTAACTTGTCACAAACTTACTCAAAGATGACAGAAGCATGTACTACATTTAATTTGTCACAAACTTACTCAAAGATGACAAAAACATTTACACTTCTAACTTCTCGTCACAAACTTCAAAGGATAACAGGAACAAGTAGAGCATCTGCACTTCATAATACACTGGAAATCAGTCTCTTGTAATCAAAACTTCTTGTGGGCGAGGTGCAGGAAATATAAGTTGCAAAGTGTAGAGACTGACTAACATATTTCTGTAGCAAAATCCTAAGAAACAGATCTCAATAATCACAAATGTCTGGTTAAAACAAATATTTTTTAATTCAAAGATGTCATAAAGAAAAAATGGTAGGGGGAAGGGCTTTTCACTTCAGTGAAATTACAGGTAGAAGTGGAGAACAGAAAAGATGTTAAAGCTAGTATAAGCAAGATTATAATGACATCACACTCCTGTTTAAAAATAATAAGTTTGGAGGGTGACAATAAATATATAACAATGAATTCAGCACAAAATGCTGACTTTTAACACCAATGTCGCACCACAGCCACTCTGGTTCAGAAAATATGGAAAATTGCAAAGACAGGGCACTAAAAGTTAAAGACATTCATAAATAGCTGTCCAAGGAGGATTTTTAACATTAAATGGCAGGACAAGGCCATAAATGAACATATATGGGTGCATACAGAACAGAAACCTATAAACAAGGGTAAATTAAATTTTGTTTAAATAAAGGAAATTTATGAATTAAAGTAAAACACAAAAAGATATCAGCTGATCAATGCTACCAACTGAATGGGGCTATAACCTCGTTGCTCTAGAAACCACTGGTGTGAGAGCACATGAATGTTTTGGTACAGGCTTCTTGCATAAAGGCCAGTTGCAGAGATGGTTCCATGTTCCATAGGGAGTGAAGAGGAAAAAGAGATAACAATGCTACATGCCATTATGAAAGAACCTGCATCGTTGGAGCACCATTTTGTTTCATATGGCTGGTGTGTAAACACAACAGCTTGACTCTTCGGCTGCATCACTGTTACTGTGCTGTTAAACAGTTTCTTTGGGCAGAAGGGATCAAAATGGCAATAAGTCTAGGGCAAAGTCTATGAATGAGCAGAAAAGTTCAAAACTGGCAGAATAAATCTGTCTGATGAAGCTTGACAGGGGCACCCAACAACATCATGAACCAAAAACAATAATGGCTGTTTGTCTATAACAAATTCTGCTGTGGCTGGTACTTGGGATATATGTTATGATTCTGCCTATTCTACAGTGCATATAACATATAACATATAACACCCTGTACTGGCAAAATACAACATTACTACCTTTACTTGTTGATTCACCCTATGTGTAAACAAATTTAAAAAAGCAAAATGGAGGTGGATTAGAAATATGCTGAGAAACCTGAACTACAATAATGTGCACCATTAATTACATGGAAACTTAGGTGAAAGAGTGGAAAGAAAAAACCAAGAAGCATATAGGTCAGACTAAGAAAAACCTGACGTATGTAAGATTCAATGGACGGAATCCACATATTCACTTGGAGAAACACTCTCGGTGGCCTTTGTTCCCAAATGTATTCTAAACATAAAGGAAGCCATAGGCCATTCACTGATTTAAAAGATAATAAGAAAATAAGAAAATGAACTTTGACATACTTCCTACAAAAACAGAGACAGTAAACTATTTGCAGAGTTAAATTAAGGCAAATATAATAAGATTCTTAGACTTGTTTTCATTATGATAAAAATATTTTATCAATGTCTGAAAATACAAACCAGAACATTCAAAGTCAGTTCAAATTACTCACACAGGAAAGAAAACTTGCGCACACCCATGTTTTACATGAATAAAGGTTGTCAGTAAAACGTAACATTTTGTACCTTCATCAGAAATGAATAAAACAAATATAGGGCAAAGAGAAGGAACTAACAGAGTCAAAAGTAATAATACAGTCACTAGTTTCCTCCTTTAGGCGTATGTCAACTGAAGAGCTGGATTGCACTAGATATAGTGACAATGTCATCATACAAATTTTAAAAGTCACATGCGAGTGATACTGTTTAACATTACTGCCTATTATATGTATATATTAGGAAAGTAAACAACGTCAACTGGTGCTCATTTCATATGTCCAAGTAACAATTAGGCCAGTGCAACCGATAGGTTCCTTGTCCTCAAGATCAATAGAAAGGTTTCTCCTTCCTCCACAGTTCTAGGACGATTTTGTCAATATCACTAGCAGGAAAACGATCAACAAATGACTGGATCAAACCACTTGCAGTAGAATCGTAACTTTTTAATTTGATCTCCTCACCTGAAGAAAAACAGAATACTGAACTGAAAATAACCACTATATAAGAACATGATTATACTTCCACGGCAGTTACCATTAATATATATATATATACAGATCGTCCTCGACTTATAATGGAGTTACGCTCTGATGACCCTGTCGTAACTCAGAAATAACTATATACTGTATGAACAATACAGATATGATAAAAATTAACATGCCTGAATGCTAAAATGTGTATTTTTGTTTTGTTATATTTTCAACTTAATTTTACTCTTTGTTTACAGTGAAATAATACAATGTACAAATATTTTTTAAAAATTACTGTGTTGCACAGTATTGTACTGTGATAAATCATGAATAAATAAATAACACTTGCGACTGAAAGTCAGCAGTCGAAAAGAATATAATTTGGTTAATGGGATGGACATCGTAAATACAAATGGTCATAAGTCAAAGGACAATCTGTGTAGCAGAGATGGCCAAGCTTACTGAGCTCAAAAGTCACGGAAGTCATTTATGAAATCTGTAGAAGCTAAATTAAGATTTGTCACCAGAATCAAATATATTTTTAGTATATGTAACATATCCTTATCTGCACTTCAAAATGTTGAAGGTTTTTGCTAATTTATCTCTATAAAACCTCAGATACTGGCCTAACCAACAACAATATAATAACTATTACCAAGAACCAGCCCATAAGCCAACACTGTATCATCATACTGTCATGGAAACCATCCGAGTTTTAAAAACAGAGATTACCTTCCACATAAGTATGATGCTGGACAAACAGCTTGCGTGGCTGTTTCCTGTCCATCACAATGCTGCGCAGACTGAGGAACTTAGGACTGTCCTGGTCGTTAACATCCGAGTAGTAGCTGTACATCTTTTTTGCATTCTCAACATCACCTGTGCTTTTGTATACCTGCACATTTTGTTTACAAAAGAGTGAGTAGATTAGCAAGTTTACACAATAAAATCTGCAATCAAATGAACAGAATCAAACTCTGTTAGCATCAAATAAATATATCATAATTCACATCTTCTGGGACCCCAAGATGCAGCAATAGTGAATGCAGTCAGCGACCCATAGCTGTACTGCTTGCATCAGGACCAGCGAACCAGAGCTGGTCAAGACCGTACTCCACCTCCACGTGGTGGTCCTGGAAACAGTCTGCAGCAGTGCAGTCTGGCTGAGCGAGTGTGGATCGCAATGGGAAGGCAAACCCGGTCCCTAAAAAATGCCGTGCTGAAGTCGGATGTGTCGACCGAAAGGTGCAGATATCACAGCTTAGGCGTAAACAGACTGTTGCGTGATAAATTCTCGCAACATCGTTTTATTTCAATATCTGTTTTATAACGCAAGGGCAACAACTGCTTGAAATTTATAGTCACTTTTCTCGGTAAGCATTTGTCTTCTCGCGTTGGTATCGAATGCAGTTAACTTTTGAGCTGTGGTCATTTTTGCGCTGGACTGCGCATGACTTGTCTTGTTGTTTGGTCGATCGGTTTCCGCCCACCACTAGTGGGAGTGAGCGATTTGGAATGGCGAAAGAGATGCCTCGTTGAAGAGGGGATCTCCGCTTTTTTTGTTCTGTCAGGGATGTGTAGTCCTCTTATGGATATTTCGTTTATTCGAGATAATACCTCTAGTGTTTTCCCACATGTCGGGAGGCGTGATATTTCTGTGTATTTCATGAAAGCAAGGTAAATTGACTTTTTCATTAACTCTATCGATTTTGGGTCGTGAGCGATTTCGATTCATAGCCTGTCTCCGAAAGTCGTCGTCACGAGATGTTCTTTCCCAGCTCACATGTCGCTGCATTGTACTGCATCGGTTGATGCATGTACCAAGGACCATTACTTGCTACTTTGTTAAATGAACTAGGTTTAGAAAACCTTTATTATCTAGAGGATATTTTTGAGGACATTATTTATACTTCGGCAGACGTGTCTGTCTTGCTGAAGTCAAACTAAGGAGAGTGAACTGATCTCATACATCTGGTTATCTCCTGGCTGTTATAGAAAAGGATGGAGTTTTCACCTGACTACATTTACAGCACTTTGAAATATAACATGCATCTGACTCATCATTGTAATGCTGTCTACCGTTTATTGCTGTATTGAATGTTGCTGTGATAATGACTGTTTGATGTGCCTACACATTTGCGTAACCATTTTGTCACTGTGGCGTCCACAATAAATAATGAAGAAAAACGTCAACGGCTGTTTCAAGACTCATTGACTTTATACGTCGTGAGTTTACTGACGTCCTATGTGGATTGCCCTGTTATTGTTGCATGAACATTGTTTTGACTGAACACATCTACACACTACACAAAACCAGACATGCGGATGCCATCCATCATCATATGGCATCACGCATCATTTGGTGGCCATAAGCTGGTTTGATTCTGGTACTAGCAAACACGGGGTCCCTTACCCACTTCATTTTCAACAAGAATTCATCAGCATCCTTCAAGAAATTAACATTCTTCAATACAGTCAACATCTTCAAAATTTTCAAAGTACTCGGCGTTGCCCGGTAAAAGTCAAAATTTCAACCTTTTGACGGAAACAAGAATTTGACAGTACCCGGCGTTGTTACATGTTGCCGGATAACTCGGACTGCTGTTATCTTTTACGCAAGTCAAGCAAGTTGCTGCTGTCAAGGTTCCAGTGCTGTCGTTTTTGAGAAGGTCAAGTGCCGGTTGAAACGGGTTGTTTTCTGAAGAAGGCCAAGTACCGATTTCCATCAACTTACTTTTGGATTAGAAGGTCAAGTGCCGAAACAACTCAACACACAGTATTTCAGAAGCTCTTGTACCATCGTGTTAGCAGTGGAAGCAGTTCAGATGTGCCATCATCGTTGGAGCTTCGCTCTTTAGGACGTTGATTGACATCCGTTTTTCTGCTGTTCTACGATTGGAAGCCTTTAAGTTAAGTGGCCTGTTTGTATGTAAACTGTGCCCTTATACTTCTGCTGAGTCTTCTGTGTATCATCTCATTCTATATGTTATATGTCTATATGTTATTTGTATATTTATATGTTTATATTTCAGCGGGTTCTCGGTTGGGTGGTGTCTCCGTTAGATTATGCCACGTCATAGAGGTCGTCTATTGTGAGCGTTTTCTGTAGGGTTTGCAAATTTCCGATACTGGAATTTGCTAAGCGACTTCTGTTGCTATTTATGTTAGCTGTGATGACATGTTTTAATATTGTTTTCGTTATTATTTCGCATTCTTTAGTTTTGTTTTGATTTGTTTGTATTTGTTAGCCTACTCTTGTCTATAATTTAGTTTCATACAACATTTTTGTTTATACACTGTGGTGTCATGTATTTTGTTTAATTCTATCGCAGATATCGTCACATTTTTTGTGATATTTCATTAATTTCTGCTTTATTTTTAGTTGATTTCTGCGAAAGTTTTTGTATTGTTGCTGATCTTTGTTATTGTTATTGTTTACATTGTTTGTATTGTTTACATTTTCAATGTTTACATTCTGCATGTGTTTACATAGTCATTGTTTACAGTTATAGTAATTAGTTAATGGGCTATGCTAATGCACTGTTACTACTACACTGATGATAAATGAATGATGAATAGTGTCGTGCACTATTGAATGAGAAGTGCACTTATGATCAAGAATTGAGTGCTGATATTTCATATACAAGTTCTTTGATTGGAGACTTGTTTCCCACAGAGACTGGGATAATATAATGTGATGTGAATATACAAGTGCTTAATTAAGACTTGTTACACTTAGGTTTGAAATAAATTAGTTAATTATTTCAGGTTTTGGACTCATATGTTAGACAACATGTCTACATTTGAGCACTTTATTGAGCAGGGTAAATTGCTTGGGAAGACTGGTGATAAGTTAGAAGAATTTGCAACTGCTCGATATGATAAAGCAATGGAAGCTGAACAAAAGAAACTGCATATGGAAGCTGAACAAAAGAAACTGCAGATGCAGGTGGATGAAAAGAGATTCCAAATGGAAATGGAAAAACAAAAAAGGGAATCAGAAGCTGAGGAAAGAAAGCTACAGCTAGAGCTGAGAATAAAAGACTTGAAAAAGAAGCTGAGAATAAAAGACTTGAAAAAGAAGCTGAAAATAAAAGACTTGAAAAAGAAGCTGAAAATAAAAGACTTGAAAAAGAAGCTGAAAATAAAAGACTTCAAATCAGGCTCAAGCTGAAGAAAGGAAGTTACAAAGAGAGTCTGATGAGAGGAAAGCAAAAATGGAACATGAAGAAAAACTCTTAGCTTTAGAGTTGGAGAAATTGAAATTGACGAGCATGAGTAATGGTAATGATTCAAACAAGGGTTCATCTTCTGGTAAGGCTAATAATGATACTTTTAAGATTAAGTTACCAACATTTAGTCCTTCCAGTGATGACATAATGTTCTATCTGGACAGATTTGAACAAGCATGTACAGCTCATAACATAGACAAAGCAAAATATGTTTATCAGTTATCAGGGATACTGACAGGTAAAGCTCTAAGTATATTAAATATGGTGGATGAACCTGACAAGAACAATTATGAGGTTGTCAGGGCCGCTTTGTTAAAGAAATATCAGCTTAACGAAGACGGCTATCGTCTACAATTTAAAAACATGTTACCTGAAAATGGAGTTGAATTCTCCGAGTTTATTGCAAGAATACGCATTACTTTCTCACGATGGGTTGAACTATCTAAGACGGAAAAAACTTATGAAGGACTTATGGACTTAATACTTAGAGACAAAGTCATGTCGTCTGTCAATGAGTCTTTCCTTGCTTTCCTTCATGAACGTAAACCTAAAACAATAAAAGAAATGGAAGATTTCTGTTGCCAATACGTAACTGCGCACCCACACATAACCATGGGTAACTCTAAGGTGAAAGAAGGTTTACCAGTTGCTTCGGCAGCTCCGTATGGTCAAAACTTTGCTCGTAGATCCAACAAAATTTTGATAGAAAGGGTAGCGGTAATTTCTGTCAAAATCATGGAAATCAATTTCATGGTGATTCTTCTTCGAAGAATTGGAGACAACCTGATAGTACTCGTTACTATCACCCTAATAATTATAAGCATTTCAAAAGAGGATATGGTAATAGAGGTTATTCCTGCCGAAGACCTCAGAACCAAACAAATAGATGTTCGCATCAATGTGAACATGATAGTAATCGTGGAAACTGGAATTCGAACCAGTATAACAATTACAATAGAGACAATAATAACTGCAGAGATAATAATAACTCTGATAACTTCAGAGGTAATAATAGTCGGGGTAGATCTCAACACAAAAAAAAGAGATATCAGCAGGCTAATGCTGTACAACAGGAAACTGAGGGAGCCTGTAATCATGTTGTTGATAGTAAAAACTTTGACGCTGTCACTAGTTCTGCTTTTGACTTTGAGAGAGCAAACAAATGCCCCCAATGCAGTACTTTATTCGAACCGGGTACCATAACTACTTTGAGTTGTGGTCACCCACTTCCCGCTCTTCCTGCTGCTGTTGCGCATGACGGGAGGGGTTCTTTAATTCTACATAAGGGTCTTGTTAATGATACTCCGGTCTCACTACTTTTCGATTCCGGATGCACCACTATTGGTGTTAGACAATCGCTTGTAGATCCATCTTGTGCTACAGGAAGGGTTATTAAATGTGTCACATTTGGCGGCACTCTAGAAAAATATCCTACTGCTGTAATTCGCATTGCCACTCCTTTCTTTACTGGAGATGTGCATGCTTGTCTCTTACCTAATCCTATTGCGGACCTTATTATTGGTCGTATTCACGGAGTTAGGGAGTGTACCCCACAGCAGATTGCTGCTTGGGAAGATAATAACATGCAAGCTACAAATGCAGTAGTTACAAGAGCACAAGCTCTACAAACACCCGAAACTTCACTGAATAGTGATAATGAAGTTGATAGCCAAGATAGTCACTTAGTAATCACTCGTGACTCTTTCATAAAATTGCAAGAAGAAGATCCTTCTTTAAAAAAATTCTTCGTTCTTGCGAAGAAAGGTGATCCGAATCAGGATACAAATAGAAAATCTTGGATTGCAATGAGAAACGGCGTACTTGTACGTATGGTACAAGATTCGACTACGTCGGCACATTCGCAAATTCTTGTTCCCAAGAGCATGAGAGTCCAAATATTACAACATGCTCATGACTCGCAATGTGCTGGACATATGGGTTTTGCCCGTACGAAGTCGAGAGTCCTTGCGGCTTTCTTTTGGCCTTTTGTCAATAAGGACATTCGTATTTACTGCCGATCATGCAAGGTATGTCAGGAGGTCAAATCTAGAGGACCACGACATGCTGCGCCTATCCAGGCTGCTGACATTCCTATTCGGCCGTTTCAGAAAATGGCCATAGATATTATTGGCCCTTTTAAGGTCAAGTCGGCCAGAGGACATCAGTTTATCCTTACATGTGTCGATATGTGCACACGTTGGCCAGAGGCTATTCCTCTTAAGAGCATATCTACTACAGATATCGCAGATGCTCTTTGGTTGATATTTTCTCGCTTGGGGTTCCCCAGAGAAATATTGTCAGACCATGGCACTCAACTCATATCTGACACTATGTCACAGGTAATGTCTACCTTACATATTGAACGATCTCTCAGTAGTATCTACCATCCTATGTCTAATGGGTTAGTTGAGCGTCTGAATAGAACGCTCAAGACTTTGCTTGGTAAGATAACTGAAGATCATCCTCAAGATTGGGACAGGGTTTTACCCGCGGCTCTCTTTGCCTATAGAGAAGTCCCTAATGAACACACAGGATTTTCTCCCTTCGAACTTGTCTTTGGCGCGCGTCCACGCGGCCCTATGTCTTTATTACACGATCTCATCACTGCCGATGATATTAGCGATGAAACTCAATCCTCATATGAGTATGTCATTGCTCTTAGACAAAAGATCATTGAGGCATGTAAGCTAGCAACTGCTTCATCAGAAATTGCTAAAGAGAAGGCAAGGCAGTTTGCTAACAAGAATAGATGTCTACGACAACTTTGTCCAGGTGACAAAGCATTCGTCCTACTCCCCAGTAGGGAAAATAGACTTCTTATTGCATGGAAAGGTCCGTATGCAATAGTCTCTCGGATTTCCGATGTTGACTATGTGGTCGATATTGATGGAAAGCATAAAACTTTCCACATAAACATGCTTTCGGAATTTCACGAACGTCCGGACTATTTGCTGCCTATTTTCCAGGCAACGGATGATGCTCCTGCACCTCACGGTCATTATTCATCCCTGTCTGTCATTCAGGATGAGGAAGCTACCTTCTCTGATGTCAACCTTCCCCTTCCAGTGGTTCCATTACATTCCACGGAATCTTGGAAAAACGTTTCTGTTTCTCCTAATCTTTCTGGTGACGAACATCGACAAGTCTCGTCGATGTTACAAACATTTCAGGATGTTCTCACTGACATTCCTGGACACACAGATGTCATAGAACATGACATAATTCTTACCGACAATAATCCAATTAGGGTTAGGCCGTATCCTATTCCTATACACTTTCAGTCGCAAGTGGAAAAGGAATTGGATGAAATGATTCAATTAAATATAATTGAACCATCGACTTCACCATATTCTTCTTCCATGGTTATTGTCCGGAAGAAGGATAAGAACATACGAATTTGCGTTGATTATCGCAAATTGAATCAGGTCACAAAGTTCGACGCTGAACCGATGCCTTTGTTAGAAGATCTACTGATTAGACTTTCTAATTCTAGATTCTTCACTAAACTTGACTTGTCTAAAGGTTATTGGCAAGTGCCTTTAGCAGAGCATGCCAAACCTCTTACTGCTTTTTCTACACCTAGGGGTCTATTTCAATGGAATGTTATGCCTTTTGGTCTCATGAACGCCCCTGCCACTTTCGTTCGCATGATGCGTCGAATTCTGTCACATCGTTCGGATGTCATCGCATACTTAGATGACATCTGTCTCTTCAGTGATACCTGGGAAGATCACTATTTAGGGTTATATGACTTACTGTCCACTCTACGTGAGAATAATTTGACAGCAAAACCTTCTAAAGCTTTTGTTGGTTTTGGTGAAATCTCTTTCCTGGGTCATCGTGTTGGTCATGGTCTCTTGAAGACAGAAGACCACAATACTTCCAAAATACTGAACATCTCTGTTCCTAAAACGAAGAAACAAGTTAGGAGTCTCTTAGGTTTAATTCAATTTTATGGGAGATTTATTCCAAATTTATCTTCGATCATGGCACCTCTCTCAACATTGTTGAAGAAAGGTTCGCCTAATCTGGTCCGTTGGTCTGAAGAATGCCAATCTTCACTAGACCAAATCAAGAATATATTTTCTTCTCCTCCCATCTTAAGATTACCTACTCTTGATAGGACTTTTGTTCTTCGGAGTGATGCTTCATCCACTGGGATTGGAGCAGCACTGATGCAAGAATATGCAAATACTCTGCATCCTGTTATGTACATTTCTAGAAAACTAAATGCGGCAGAGAGGAACTACTCGGTTTTAGACCGTGAGTTGTTAGCGATGGTTTGGTCAATTCTAAAGCTACAAAGATTCCTCCTGGGCGCACATTTCATTCTAGAGACTGATCAGAAAGCTCTTACAGCTATTCAGACTAAGAATTTGAAGAGTTCGAGATCCACTCGATATGCTATAGCTCTTCAACCTTTTCACTTCACGGTACGAGCTATCCGTGGTGCGGATAATGTGATGGCTGACATTTTGTCTAGATGCCCACATGACTCCAACTAATACTTCTGTCCTATATTTCCATATATTACAGAGTCATAACACACCTATATTTCTACAATAGATTAGCACATCTGTACTTACTTTATATGTACACACTATCGTGCTTTGTTGTCATCTTCTTCTGTTCGTTTTTTAAGATGATAGAGGAGGACTGAGTAGTTAATATAAGGGCCGTTAGTTTACTAAACAGCCACAATTATTAATAATGTATTGTACCTTATGAAGCATATTAGTTATTAATTAGCATTATATTGCTTGTACTTTCTCAGAATGTCATTGTTGAGCTGAGGACTTACCTTACGAGTTCTAGATTGTGTACTTACCCTCGGAATACCAGAGCATATGTCCTGGATCGTCATGTAGTTTAACTTTACTATGTACTTATGTCATTACATGTCAAAGAATGTACTATTTAAATTTTCCTATCAGATTTGTACATCCATTTTTAAAGACAATATTAGAGTATGCTGTTTAATGATGATTATAGTAACTTGCATACGTATATTGTGTTTACATGCTAACGTGATGTGTGTTGGTGACACCTCCCCGATGTGAATATTTTTTGAGACATATTTATTTTTCTGTTGAGGTATATCCTCACCAGACACTCTATAATTAGCCTATTGTTTGGCAATTTAATTAATTATCAGCGCATAATTCGTGCGTTTTGAGCCGCTTATCGCTTGCTCTTTGATATTGAAAAAAAAATATGTTCCACATTTTTTTTTTATCGGGAGGAGGTGGTGATATGTTGCGTGATAAATTCTCGCAACATCGTTTTATTTCAATATCTGTTTTATAACGCAAGGGCAACAACTGCTTGAAATTTATAGTCACTTTTCTCGGTAAGCATTTGTCTTCTCGCGTTGGTATCGAATGCAGTTAAGTTTGAGCTGTGGTCATTTTTGCGCTGGACTGCGCATGACTTGTCTTGTTGTTTGGTCGATCGGTTTCCGCCCACCACTAGTGGGAGTGAGCGATTTGGAATGGCGAAAGAGATGCCTCGTTGAAGAGGGGATCTCCGCTATTTTTGTTCTGTCAGGGATGTGTAGTCCTCTTATGGATATTTCGTTTATTCGAGATAATACCTCTAGTGTTTCCCACATGTCGGGAGGCGTGATATTTCTGTGTATTTCATGAAAGCAAGGTAAATTGACTTTTTCATTAACTCTATCGTTTTTGGGTCGTGAGCGATTTCGATTCATAGCCTGTCTGTGAAAGTCGTCGTCACGAGATGTTTTTTCCCAGCTCACATGTCGCTGCATTGTACTGCATCGGTTGATGCAGGTACCAAGGACCATTACTTGCTACTTTGTTAAATGAACTAGGTTTAGAAAACCTTTATTATCTAGAGGATATTTTTGAGGACATTATTTATACTTCGGCAGACGTGTCTGTCTTGCTGAAGTCAAACTAAGGAGAGTGAACTGATCTCATACATCTGGTTATCTCCTGGCTGTTATAGAAAAGGATGGAGTTTTTCACCTGACTACATTTACAGCACTATGAAATATAACATGCATCTGACTCATCATTGTAATGCTGTCTACCGTTTATTGCTGTATTGAATGTTGCTGTGATAATGACTGTTTGATGTGCCTACACATTTGCGTAACCATTTTGTCACTGTGGCGTCCACAATAAATAATGAAGAAAAACGTCAACGGCTGTTTCAAGACTCATTGACTTTATACGTCGTGAGTTTACTGACGTCCTATGTGGATTGCCCTGTTATTGTTGCATGAACATTGTTTTGACTGAACACATCTACACACTACACAAAACCAGACATGCGGATGCCATCCATCATCATATGGCATCACGCATCACAGACACAACGCAACCACCGTCCTTTTCAGGGCGAACGAAGAAGAAGAAGAAGAAGATATCTTCTATATATAATGCACATATGAAAATATAACCACAAAGTCAGACAAGATTATTATTTAGAACTCAGAGTAAAAATAATGAATACAACAAACAAAAACAGCATTTAACAAGATTTGGGTGGGAGGCCCAAATAAAATAGATAACAGCTTTGCATTTTAAGAAATGATCCTCAAATGTTAAGTAAGGATGACAGAAGTAAAGACTGTACAACAATACAGACAGTGAAATAAAATCTTTTACCTTTCAACTTCCCAAGGAGCATAGGTCTTAAACAAACTTATGCCAAGTCTTCCTGTCCCGTGCCGTCTGCTCAAGGTCTTTACTTGTCCTCTTCATTCCCTTCATGTCTGTCTCCAGTTCTCTTTTCCATGTGCTCTTTGGTCTCTTGTTCATTCAATGTCAAAACATTCCAGGCACCAAATCTGGAGGTTCTCCTCGAAGAAAGAAGGTTATTTAGCAACATAGACTTCTTTCGCCTTTTTTCTGTTGCATCATGCGCCTCCCTACCAGAGGACCTTCTCCTGTCTTGGATGGCTTAGTTTTATTTTCCTTAGTTGACCTGTCCAATGTTTGTTGAAGTCTTTATGGTTTAAAATTTTTTTTCAGGATAGGGTTAAACCAGCCCCATGCCCAACCCTCCTTAGTTGCTTGAAACAAAATAAGGACACTTAATTTTGAAGGTTTATATGAATGCTACGAATGCAGTAGACAAAGTATGAAACATACAATTCAACAAGAAAGTATCAAAATAAAAAAATGGTACTGCAGATGTGTTACAAATGAACAATACACCTAACTTATGGGATGTTTCAGGTTTTTCCTACATCTTCCACAAGGGAAAATTCCCAAAATCCAATTTTTTATTGGCGTATTTTTTTCATTTGTAAAACTGATAACAATATTATTTTCAAATTTGTTAATTTTCTACTATCAGTTTTACAGCAGTTCATGGACTTTATAATAATTCAAAAAGAGTGGTGGGTAAAAAAAAAAAAAAAATACCTACTGGGAATATATACATGTAATGAGACTAACAGAAATATCATTCATTCACCTTTACTACAAAGATAGATAGAAGGGAAGAGAAATAGAATAACTAAATGAATGGAGACAATAAAAGATTAAAATGAGAAGACCTGCTTAATATTGACAGACAAAGGATATTTAGCTGCACATGGAGAAACATGATTAACAATCTACCCAAAGAAGATATATAAGCTAATGGACACTTTAAAAATCATGAAAACAATACAGTCCAGATTTGCAACATTAAATTTTTCTATTTAACAAAGTATTTCTAAATCACATTACAGATATGACACTAACAATTACAAGAAGTACAGACTTTCCAGTAAGCAAGAATTTAACACATCAACCTCAGCTAAACTACCTGCAGTTTCCTCAAGAAAGCACCAATGGCTGGTTTCCCTACAGGAATTATCTTTGCCCTGTCCAACGTAATTCTCAAGTCAGGCTTGCCATCGTCTTCTGTGATTTTTTCCACTTTCACCAAATCCTCTCCAGCCTCGAGCATCACACGAAGAATAACGAATCTGGCATTCATGTGGGCCTGGAGATAAAACCAATAAATGGAAAATATGAAAAGTATCTTCATTAAATAATTTTGATATTTAAAATAATAAGACATGATATTTATTTGTAGATATATGCAATTATGAACACACAAAATAATAATCAGTTAAATCGTATGGCATAATATCTAGAGAACATTAAGAGACAATCTACTTCAAAGCTGAGTGTTATATTTTTCCAGTTTATGTTGCCACATTAAAAATAAATCCACGTTAATCCACTTTTAAATAACTTTGGAACTTGCGACTAGACACAGCAGATAGATACAATGGGAATTTTTAGGAAGACATTAAAACTTTGAAATTACTTCACAAATGCACTCTAATAGCTTTGTATTGACAATTTCTTAATGTTCTGGAATATTAATAAATAAACTGACCATATTAACCCTTTCCAGTCCCTACTGCCCAGAGGCACCTGAATTTTATTTTTATCATACTGTCCTAACCGTCTGAAGGTGCCTAGCAACAGGTTGTTTATTTTGTTGATCTACGACAACGGAAAACTCGTGCATACATGATTTTGCACGTTTCTTTTTGATAGCTATTTCAAAGTTTTATTTTGATATCACTAGCATTTTTCTATGTTGAGTGGTTGATGTTTTGACATTACACTTTGAAAAAATATCATTTCAAACTGTTAAAAAAAAACTTAAGAGGTGATAGACATATATTTCTGGATTATTCTGATGTAAACGGTGTATGCATGAGCTTTCCAGTACAAGACTATTGTAAAAAATATGGAAGTAAAACGTAATTGTTCAGTTTTTACATTTTTTTTTAATTGGGAAAAACATCTAAACATGTATACAAGTATTAAAATATGTCAATTTTAAAGTACAAATAACTTTGTAATTTTGAATAACGATATTTTTTATCAATCATTTTTACAACAAAAGAAGTAATTAAGAAAAAAAAGCTTGGTTGTTTGGGGTAGAATTATGAGTTGCTTTGGACTGTAAAGGAAAGGGTTAAGCTTAGAATATACCAGTCCTAAAATCCATAAAATTATTCCTCCCAATTGTAATATTTCCAAATCCTCAAATCCACCACCAATTTAATTGTCCTTAAGCTCTTAAATACCCTCTTTTCCTTACCTACAAACTGCATTATGATCATACACCAGATCAAATATTTAGCAGTTTTCCTTATTTGTTTACACACAGCCCCTGAGTTCTCACATTCCAAATTTTTCCTACGCTGTCTATTAGTTATCAAGTCTTACTAATCTTTCTCCAAACACCTGTCTCCCAAATTTCCATATTCAGTCTTATTATTCTCAGATGCTTCCACTGACCATTTATAAGACCAAAATCACCTAATTTAGAATTGGTAACTTGTCAGTTATTCTTCGCATACTACTAATGTGTAAAAGACTTCTTTATATATGTTTGTCTCTACTATCTCTCATCCTTCGCCCCCAGAAACCCAAATTCTTGTATTCCCATACCTGCCTCCATGATCCTGTTTCAGGAGAATAAAATTCCAGAGCCTGCAGCCCTGCTCTGACCATGTTCAACCAGTTCACATAAATGATGTCATCAGCATCATCACCAGTGTGTCCAAATATTCTATTAAAAAATTTAATTATTTACTGTGTTAAAATGCATGTATAGCCAGTTAGGTGAAAATGTGCTGATGTCGGACACATGAATTAAACCTTCCTTCTAGGGCAAAATGGCTTTTGAATTAGCATTTGTCAATAATGCACAAGACACACTTTTTAAATTGGTTTTACTTCGAGGCGAGAACCTGGTTAAATCTAACCTGAGAGCGTGGGATTTTTGACAAATTTTCAGGCAGGATATTACAAGTAAGGAAAGTTCCGGGTGGCAATTGTCTTCTCGAATTAACCATCCCAAATTTGTACGGGGACACAAACAGCTGAATCACCCGATTCTTTCATTTCGCCTGGCTCCCAGCTCTTGAGTTTAGAGAACTGAAAATTTAAAAAAGTAACCCAAAAGAACACAAACCCCATGACACATTTTTTTTTTGCATTCAAAAAATATGTCTGTTATTTTACAAGGAAAAATTTTGCAGATCACAAATTAATGTCTATAACAAGAAATCGCAGGCAGCAATCTCAAAAAAAAAAAAAAAAAACAATCAGTTGCTCATGTCAGCATTAACTGCCACATCAGCGGAATTATACCTGGACAACTTCATGGCTGATCTTTTTTTAGCACCAAGGACAGAGGCACAAACTCCTCCGTCCATGACTCGGTCTCGTGTCGTAAAATCTACTTTTCACTTAACAGAAGGTGCCTTTCTGAGCCCACAACTAATCTTCAAGCTTTGTAAGTATATGTTGTGCCGTTTTTTAAAACGACCCAACCAGCCAGGACTATTCATGCATTTCCAGCCAGTCCGACCTTCCAGAAGTGCTAACTATCTTCTGCCTTTGCAGTTGGAGATTATAGGTCCATTTCGGAGCTGGCCCAGGAACATGATTGCTGATCCTCGCCATGGTGGTCATAAGCAGCTTCTTAAAAACAAAATCCATTTTAGGACATTCAGTGCTAGGAGAGAACAGGTGTCAACTTCATCACACGCCGCTTTTCGGCCATTCTTCATTCTGTGACTCTATTATTCTTGACTTGTCCACCATAAAAGCCAGATCCAAACATGTTTTCTGTACAAGAAGAGGACATGGTACGATCCGATTATTTTTTATGATTCCTGAAAGCGTTTGATGTTTGGAATGTCGACCCAATTCCTTTGCTATTTCCACTTTTCTTTTTGCCACTATTTTTTACCTTCTTGTAAAAGCTCAATCCCAAATCAGGAATCTTTTTATCAAAGATTTTTGGATTTTCCTAAACTTTCCAGTCCATTTTTAGAGGGGAAATAACTCAACTTCAACACCGATGAGCGAAGCAATTCCGAAACTAGCCGGGTGATCAGGGGGAAAGTTGTATTAGGTAAAATGTACCATTGGCTGAGGGACTGACTGTATTTGTCTCCTAAAAAAAGAAATTGTTTTCTCGCTGTGCATTGGTTATGGGGCTGGGCTGGCAACCTCATCTTAAGCTGATGCAACCACCATGGCATGAGCATATGAATGGGGCAGGCTTCCTGCGAACACGTTTCGCACACCAGGCGTGCGCTCTTTAGGAAGGAATAGCTGGCTACGAAGTATCCGAAAATTCGTGATAAACGGATTCCGCTTGCAGGCCGGAATTTTTTTCATCAGTTTTGCCAGAAATCGATATTATGGTTTTTTAAACCTTTAAAGCAGTTAACTTTATTTAAAATTCTACAGTTTTTTTTACAAAGACCACACATATTAATCAGTAAGATAAATGAATTAGAATTAGAATATGAAGGGTGATATGTCTGAACAAATTGAGTTCTTCACAACAGAACACACAAAATTCGCCTTCATCCGAGATCGCCTTTAGTTAAAAGCGCCACCCTTTCGTTTCTCTTTTGGATAGTTTCTGTCGATTTGCGGTGGAAGGACTGCACTGTAATAATGATATGAATTCACCGTTGAGATTTACTGCGCTTTTGACGATGTAGAGATAGTAATTCGTGGACTCAAGAGTTCATCAAGGAAATTTCTTTATCAGATAAGAGTTCAAGCTAGTTTGTCCAATAATGAATTCGCTGGAAATTGTATGCCTAAGAACAATCACCAAAAGTGTGACCAAGGACAAAGCTGCGTTTTCCTCTGTATCTTTGTGTATGTATGTTGAAAAAACCGCCTCATATAATCATTGTGCTTGAAGATGTGGAGTTATGTACCTTGTGAGTATCCATGCAATTTAACTTCCACCTGTGAAAAAATTAGTTTGTACGTTAAAAGATCTCTGAATTTGTTAGCACTGTATAATGATAAAAGCACCTTAAAATGACTACATTCTTTGGTACGTAATATGTCTTGCCATGGGCCCTCTTTAAATGTGAAATTAAAAATTCTTGGCTTGTTACATTTTACGCATTGAACAATGTATAATCGAACCCAAAGCAACATTTAACACCATATAAAAATAATCTGGTGGCCAAACAACCACATGTATCATTCTTGATGGCCAGTCAAAGCGTAACAGGGACCACCTACAGTCGTGGTTCCATGCATCGTAGATCTCAAATTTTATAAAAGCAGATGTTATTGGGGATTAACAGTGGTTTAAAACTTTTGCCTGAAGATGACTGTATACACCCAACAACATAAGGAGACTCACTTGAGGACATCCGAAAGAAGACACAAATAGATACCAACACACTCAGCCCTGCATTCCTCATATGTGGAGGCAATTGTGGAAAACCTACTGTCCCATGTCTCTCCCTGCTTGTACCAGCTGCTTATCTGAGAAAGAAACACAAATCTGTTCAAAAATATTAAATCTAAATTAATGTCAAAATCTGCTTTAAAAAATTTAATATAAATGAATCTGTCATAGTAGTTATGAAACCACATCTTCTTCTTCCTCGTTCAAAGAGGGAAGGCAAACCCGGTCCCAAAAAATGCCGTGCTGAAGTCGGATGTGTCGGCCGAAAGGCGCAAATATCGCAACTCCGGCGTAAACAGACACAACGCAACCAACGTCCTTTTCAGGATGAACGAGGAAGAAGAAGAAACCACATCTGATTACAAAGACACAATTTCTGCATTTCTTACATCAAATTTGGCTATACTAGATTAACTACTCAGAAAACATAACTGAGCTTGACATAGAAGACACTATCACTCAGCCCTGCATTCCTCATATGTGGAGGCAATTGTGGAAAACCTACTGTCCCATGTCTCTCCCTGCTTGTACCAGCTGCTTATCTGAGAAAGAAACACAAATCTGTTCAAAAATATTAAATCTAAATTAATGTCAAAATCTGCTTTAAAAAATTTAATATAAATGAATCTGTCATAGTAGTTATGAAACCACATCTTCTTCTTCCTCGTCACAAACTAATTTAATGTAAAATCTGTAATTTCAGGGGAACCGGGGAATCAAAAAAATGCCGTGCTTGATGTCTATGTCGGCCCCCGCTCTGTTATGACTTTGTGTTTTCTTTTACTTTATGTGATGTATTCAGAACATAACTCCCTAATAAAATGCGATGAACCTGTATTTAGTTCTTTATATTATTGCTGAAATCAACAGACAACATACACAAATAGATAAATTGATAGAAACATTTACATAATACAAAGAAGAGACAAAACTTTATTAATATCTATCTTACAATTTAACAATGAAGCTCAATAACACTAATGTCTGGGAGAAAGAGAGAATTAATATAAGAGATAAGTATCGTATGCAACATAGTATTTAACTGTTATTTACCTTTTCCTTAGTCTCAGTGTGAGTGACAGACTCTATATCAAAGTTAAACTTCCCTGGTGACTCCTGTATGATTGACAAGAAAACTTATTTGAAACAAATGTATCACATATTTAAGCATTTGGGGGATGGGCAGTGAAGAGAAAAGGCATACTGCCTGCAAATAAATAAAATGAACATGTATGTAAATACCACAAGTGCAGTTATAATAAACATAAGAATGATCCCTCAGCACAATCAGTGTGACAGGGCTCGGTGTTATCACCCACACCGTTCAACACCTTCATCAAGAAAACCATGTCAGAGGTGCTGGAAGATCACCAATATATATATATTGGAGAATGCACCATCACAAACTCCTGATCTGCAGATGGCATTGATGCAATGGCTGGAGAAGAATAACAGCTATAAGAATTAATAACCAGGATTGATACTACCTCCAGAAAATAAGGTACTGAGATCAAATGCAGAGAAGACCCAGATAATGACAAGCAATACAGAAGGAAAAATAAGACCCATCAAAATTAACGGAGAAGAAAGAGAGTGACCCAGTTCAAATATCTGGGATCTATAATTAATGATGAAGAAACAAAAGCAGAAATTAGAGCAAGGGTGGCACAGAAAATTTCAGTTCTAGTTAAACTGAAACCAATCTGAAAAGACAAAGTATTAAAAAAAAAAGCGAGATAAAAGTGGACAATGGTCATCTCTGTATTTTTTAATATGTGAAACTTAAACATTAAATTCTGAGCTAGAACAAAAAATACTTGCATTAAAATAAATACTTCATAAGGATCACTGGAATAAGTCATGGATCATGTCATAAATGACAGTGAGTGGAACATTATAAAACAGATCCATAAAGATCTACTAACAATTACAAAAATATACAAACTTAGGAAAGTCCCAGGAACAAGACAAAGGAGTAGGCTGAAGACACACTCAGCAAACAATATTCATAAATTGACAGGAAAGACCTTTTAAGAGACACACATACTGGCAAGACAGACAAGTGTAGAAACATTATAATATAGCATTCAACAGAACATGGTGCCCCAACAACCAGCCTTGGTTATGGGACAATGGAAGAAAGGAAATAATCTACAAGCAGTAAGAAAAACATTTTTGTCATGAAGCCTATTAAACCACAACAAGTAACTGACCTCTATGAAGAGTTTTCCACTCCCATGACCTAAGAGTTCATGCAGCCCAACCTGGACCTCAAAAGATGGAATCTTGTATTTGGTGTACAGCTCCTGTAGTTAAGTAAAGAATAGTGAATGCAAATGATAACAGCACAAGCTATTTTCATCTGATTAGATAAGCTTGTGTCTTCACATCAAATATTGGTTGCTATGGATCTTCAACATTCACTGTCTCCTGCTTTGATAATACAGTGCAGTTCACTTAAGCGGACCCCACTTAAATCAAATTTCGCTTAAGTAGAAGCATTTCTGAAGGTCCTGGCCAAAAGTCTTCTTTGGCTTTGTTAAAAAAACTCAGGTTAAGTCAATTCTGATAACTAGGAATTTTCAGATGTCAAAGTAATTTTTCTGTCCCAACTCAAAATTTGGGCTCACATAAGTAGTAGAAGTTTCTGCCTTCACTGCCTGTTATTAGTATTATGAGGGGTGGCCGAACATAATTTTTTTGGTGTATAGTATATAATAAAAACATAAACCAGTATTTGGTGCAGGCACTCCGTAAAGAAAGAAGGAAGAAATAGACAAAAGAAAGCTGCTATGTCAGGGATAGAGTAACTCCTGTGCACTGGGCTTACTTGTCATGCAATAGTTATCACTCTAGGAATCCATGTAGGATATCACTAACAGAGCACGCAAAAAGACTAAGCCAAAATGCGATTCGACGTTTTTACACTTGCTACTATCAATTAACATTTACACTAAATATTTTAGGTCTTCACCAAATTTGCTTTTGAAAAAACCCTAAAAGATGCAGAAATGAAAAATTTTAAAAATCAAAATATACATGTTTCTGAATGGTTCAATAGTGTTGTTTCATGCTTTACCTCTTATTCAGACATATCCAAATTTGGCTATACTAGATTAACTACTCAGAAAAATAACTAGCTTGCTAGGACTATCACTCTGTTATGACTTTGTGTTTTCTTTTACTTTATGTGATGTATTCAGAACATAACTCCCTAATAAAATGCGATGAACCTGTATTTAGTTCTTTATATTATTGCTGAAATCAACAGACAACATACACAAATAGATAAATTGATAGAAACATTTACATAATACAAAGAAGAGACAAAACTTTATTAATATCTATCTTACAATTTAACAATGAAGCTCAATAACACTAATGTCTGGGAGAAAGAGAGAATTAATATAAGAGATAAGTATCGTATGCAACATAGTATTTAACTGTTATTTACCTTTTCCTTAGTCTCAGTGTGAGTGACAGACTCTATATCAAAGTTAAACTTCCCTGGTGACTCCTGTATGATTGACAAGAAAACTTATTTGAAACAAATGTATCACATATTTAAGCATTTGGGGATGGGCAGTGAAGAGAAAAGGCATACTGCCTGCAAATAAATAAAATGAACATGTATGTAAATACCACAAGTGCAGTTATAATAAACATAAGAATGATCCCTCAGCACAATCAGTGTGACAGGGCTCGGTGTTATCACCCACACCGTTCAACACCTTCATCAAGAAAACCATGTCAGAGGTGCTGGAAGATCACCAATCTATATATATATATATATTGGAGAATGCACCATCACAAACTCCTGATCTGCAGATGGCATTGATGCAATGGCTGGAGAAGAATAACAGCTATAAGAATTAATAACCAGGATTGATACTACCTCCAGAAAATAAGGTACTGAGATCAAATGCAGAGAAGACCCAGATAATGACAAGCAATACAGAAGGAAAAATAAGACCCATCAAAATTAACGGAGAAGACAGAGAGTGACCCAGTTCAAATATCTGGGATCTATAATTAATGATGAAGAAACAAAAGCAGAAATTAGAGCAAGGGTGGCACAGAAAATTTCAGTTCTAGTTAAACTGAAACCAATCTGAAAAGACAAAGTATTAAAAAAAAAAGCGAGATAAAAGTGGACAATGGTCGTCTCTGTATTTTTTAATATGTGAAACTTAAACATTAAATTCTGAGCTAGAACAAAAAATACTTGCATTAAAATAAATACTTCATAAGGATCACTGGAATAAGTCATGGATCATGTCATAAATGACAGTGAGTGGAACATTATAAAACAGATCCATAAAGATCTACTAACAATTACAAAAATATACAAACTTAGGAAAGTCCCAGGAACAAGACAAAGGAGTAGGCTGAAGACACACTCAGCAAACAATATTCATAAATTGACAGGAAAGACCTTTTAAGAGACACACATACTGGCAAGACAGACAAGTGTAGAAACATTATAATATAGCATTCAACAGAACATGGTGCCCCAACAACCAGCCTTGGTTATGGGACAATGGAAGAAAGGAAATAATCTACAAGCAGTAAGAAAAACATTTTTGTCATGAAGCCTGATTAAACCACAACAAGTAACTGACCTCTATGAAGAGTTTTCCACTCCCATGACCTAAGAGTTCATGCAGCCCAACCTGGACCTCAAAAGATGGAATCTTGTATTTGGTGTACAGCTCCTGTAGTTAAGTAAAGAATAGTGAATGCAAATGATAACAGCACAAGCTATTTTCATCTGATTAGATAAGCTTGTGTCTTCACATCAAATATTGGTTGCTATGGATCTTCAACATTCACTGTCTCCTGCTTTGATAATACAGTGCAGTTCACTTAAGCGGACCCCACTTAAATCAAATTTCGCTTAAGTAGAAGCATTTCTGAAGGTCCTGGCCAAAAGTCTTCTTTGGCTTTGTTAAAAAACTCAGGTGAAGTCAAATTCTGATAACTAGAATTTTCAGATGTCAAAGTAATTTTTCTGTCCCAACTCAAATTTGGGCTCACATAAGTAGAAGTTCTGCCTTCACTGCCTGTTATAGTATTATGTGGCCGAACATAATTTTTTGGTGTATAGTATATAATAAACATAAACCAGTATTTGGCAGGCACCCGTAAAGAAAGAAGGAAGAAATAGACAAAAGAAAGCTGCTATGTCAGGGATAGTAACTCTTGCACTGGCTTACTTGTCATGCAATAGTTATCACTCTAGGAATCCATGTAGGAATCACTAACAGAGCACGCAAAAAGACTAAGCCAAAATGCGATTCGAACGTTTTTACACTTGCTACTATCAATTAACTTTACACTATATTTTAGGCTTCACCAAATTGCTTTTGAAAACTCTAAAAGAGGCAGAAATGAAAATTTAAAATCAAAATACATGTTTCTGAATGGTTCAAATAGTTGTTTCATGCTTTACCTCTTATTCTGACATAAATGTCCACCTTTGAGCAAAATTCGGATAAGCAGAATTTATCTTCCTACATAAGGTGATATTTTCCTCCTGCATGTTTGCCACCAACATCTCCTTCCATTATGGTTTTCAGCGAGGTGTTATGTCTGTTTATACAACCAAAATAGTTTATCTGGTTAACTTTTTACTCATTCATTATTTATCTTTTCGTTCAAGCTTTTCTAGTACTTCTTTGTCTGTTTTCTCTTTCCATGAGAGGTCCCCCATTCTTCTATGTAAGCACATTTCAAGAGTTTCAATCTGTTCTTCTAACTGCTTGTTCATTGTCCATGTTTCTGCACCATACAGCAATGAAAAGCACATATAACATTTGATCATTCTCACTTTTAATTTGTGAGTTATTTGTTTGGATGTTAGTATCTATCTCAAGTTGTTGAATGTAGCTTTGGCCATTCCAATTCCCCTCCAATTCCAATTTACATATGAATAACTATTATATGCTACTACAGTACACTGATGCAGGTGAGTACAACACATTTGACATTACTTATGAAACTAGATCTGACAACAGCTCGTTGTGGAAAATGTAAAGCACTAATTCAGATCACACAATGTATTACCTCAGATTATGCATCATTTACACACATTACAATACTTAATGTAAAGATGCATTAATAACTGTTTGGAAAATTGTACCAGATCATGCTGACTCCTTTAGTTCTACCCCATTAATAAAAAATAAAAATAAAATAAATAAATTAAAAAAAAAAAATTTAAATTTCAGCATGATAAAATTCAAATCATCCTACCCTGTCCTCGTCCCTGAGGAATGTAATCTTAGAGTCCTTGTAGCCTGAGGTTAGAACATTTCCAAGAGAGACATTTTTGAATCCCTCGCTCTGCCTGATGTCATCATCTGCAAGTTAAAAATATGCGAATGCTTTTGATTAACACTTTAAGTACCACGGGCACCTATAGGCGACAAGCCTTATTTTCCGTAGTGTACCAATGTCGCCTTTTGGCGTAAGTATAGTATCAGCATAAAATGTTATCACGGCAAGTGTCTGAACATAACGCATATCAAGGGAAGTAACTCAATTTTATTGAGAAATTGTCAATGGTGGCAGGAAAATTTTGTCATGTGTTTTGATTAATCATTTGGTGGAAATTTCTTTAAAAATGAGTGAAACTAGTGATTGTTGCAATGATTTGGATTCTGGCTCTCAGTTGACCTTTGAAAGTGACAACAGTTGGTCTAGTTTTGATGCAGGGCAGCCTGAAATTGCCGAAACAAACAGCAACAGCCCTGGTTCCAGCATTCGTGAAGCTGACAGAGGTGTTGATAGCGATTTTCAGGGCCTTAGTGAGAATCAGGGGCGTAGAAAAGGACCTGCTACTAGGAGGGGGTGTGGCAGAGAAGCAGCTGATTAATTTCAGTGGTACTTGTATGGTTTTGATGACCCCTATGTGAGCGTTATGATTAGGGTTAGACTGTTACAGACAGTAGAAGAGGGTTTCCTGTAATTTTGAGAAAAACAAAACATAACATGAAGCGTCGCCGTTCATCTGTTTTTGCTAGGTCGGGAAACATGGTTGCTTGTACGTGGCATTATAGAATTTGTTCAGCACAGTCCACGCAAACAATGTTACTGACAGCAGTATGAAGACATTGACAGCGACCAAGATGCATTGTTTGTAATTCTGCTGGACTGAGAGTCCAGAAAAGATTCTTTTGTATTGGATGTGAAAAACCACTCTGCGTTGTGCCCTGCTTTTCAATTTTTTTATAAGTGTGAGGACAAAGCTGCCGCCAGGAAGGAAATAGGCCCCCAAGGCCAGAGAAAAAAGCAACAATAATTGCATCTGTGACCATATTTTATGTTAGACTATCACACCCAGCTAAAGCAAATTGATAAGTATGTATTTAAAAAAATTCTTCTTGCATGAAATCATGTCAGTACCTCTTGAATATTTCTATTTTGACTAAACTTCTTTTTCTTTGATCCTTAGCTGCTGACCGTCAAAGCAGTCAGTGGCCATTACGCCTAGTGGCGTCTTGTCGGGCAACAACAAATTGATTCCACTTTGCTCGGTCGGCGGCCATCCTTCGTACAGTGCCCCAACTCTGGTTCATTCTTTGCATCTCAGCCTCCACAGTCCTCCGCCAAGTTGTTTTTGGTCGGCCTCTCTTTCATTTTCCTTCAGGGGTCCATAGCATAGCTGTTCTTGTGATGGCATCGGGTTGCCTAAACAGACCCTGGAAATTTTGTGTCCATTTCAAATAGCTTTTTAACCCCAATATCATTTTAATAGCATATTATACTTGCTTTTTGTTAGAAAGAATGTACAATAATATTATATGTTGGAAAGTCTTATGACTTTTGAGTTGGTTAAAATATTTTTTATACATTTTTTAATAGTGTATGCCAATATTTGTCTATTTCCTCATTAATATTCAAAATGGCTGCCATGATCACATTACCTGACCACAAAACTAGGTCACCAAGCGACACCTTATCCACTTCCCAAATCATCCTGAAAGTGTCATGTCAATCTGAAATTTTTTAGATTTCATCACCCCAAATGGGAAATTTTTCCTAAATACCCTTGGTACTTGAAGGTAATTGCAACTGAGAAGCCTTGGTACTCAAAGTGTTAAGAAGACCTCAGTCCCAATTTAACTGAATAGTTTAAGAAGACATAAATCAAAACCTGCATGCACAAACTAAACGATGAATGAATGTCCTTCCTTTGCTCTTTAAGAATCATCGAGCCACCTTAATGCACCAAATCAGATTTGAATTATAAATCAACAAAAAAAAGTACATTTCAAAGAACCCTTCATCACCTGCAGAATAAAAATGTGTGCCACAGGAAAACACAGCTGACGGCTAAACTTTGTCACTCTGATGCTGCACTGTAATTCTGTCCTTCAACAGGCCCAATTCTGTTCTTCTAATTTGAATTTTCACTATTCTTCTTCTTTTTGTAACTATATGTGTTTGCCATGTTTCTTCTCATTTGAATATATCGTGTTTGGTATTTTTGTGTTGGTAATTTAAACGGGTTCGTTTTATGACGGTCGGTTTATTTCTTACTCCCGCCAGTTTTACTTTCTTCTGATTTTTCGCGATCCCGTAGATTTTCGTTCTTTACGAAAATCGCTAATTTCGCGCACGCCGGTATGACGCGTCAGAAACGTCACATAACGTAATGCCCTTTTTGGACACGCGGTCTGCGCATTTTCAAATCTGATTGGCGTAGGTCGAAGGTATTTTATTTTCTAAGCGTTTCCATTGGTCCGAGTGGATAGCTTAAGCTGATACGTAGGCGATCAGTGGGAGTGGTTCCCTGTGTATAAAATAGTCAGTTAGACGGGGGATCTGTCTCTATATGAAGAAATAATTGCCTGCCGGTCTACTTCGTATTATCGTCTCCACTGTGGGGAAAAACAGCGGTAATTGGTATGTAGGAATTTTATTATCGTTTTACTTATTAGTGGGTTCTTTGATAAGAGTCTAGGCCTGTAAGTAAAATTTCTTCGGGGACATTAACTTATAGTTTTAAAACGTAAAGCGCCATCCATTACTTTCTTTGTAGAATGATGTAAATGTAAAAGTGTGCATAATTCTTTCTAGGATTTTGGCTGTAGATAGGAGCGTGTGAAGTTATGAGATACGCGGGTGCTCTGTAGTTGTAGAGTGTTGTGTAAAACCACCATTTATTCCTGTGTATTTACCAATGTAATTTTATTGGGAAATCAATTGTGTGTATGTTAATTTTATTGTACCTTAAATGTGAGAAATGCAGTCGGAGGGTACAGATTTATGTTATCAGTGAATTATACAGCTTAGGGGAGTAAATTATTCCTAAAGCACGAGGTTTAATTTAAATTGGGGCTTAAGTCGGGAACCCAAGGTGTAATGGGAAGGTCGGACAAAGGATTTCCCTAGTCAAAATGTTTGGACACGTGGTTAGCCATGCATAACAACCACGTAACCCGTGAGACAGTGTCTGGGGCTTTGTTTACTTACCTGGCAGATTTAAGTTGAGGAGAGAGAGAGAGAAGGAGAGTGAGATAGAGAGACACGTGGGTAGAAATATTTTATGTATCGTTGTTCAGAACGAGAGAAGGGGAGTAGGAGGAGTGAGATTTAAGTGCCACGTGGGTAATATTATTTATGTATTGTTGTACACAACGAGTGAGGTATTGAGTAGGGGTGTTGTAAAGATTATGGGAGCTATATTAGAGATGCGTTATGTTGGAGTTGGTGTACATTAGACGCATTTCCTTTTAATTTCAGCGAGTCCCGGCAAAACAGTGGGCGAGCATAATTTGCCAATACAAATTATCCACAGCAAAAGGAAATATCTCAGGGGTCAGAGGACTCGAGGTATCGCCAGCAGCGAAAAGAAAATAACCTGAACGGTCTATTTCAGTGAAGTTCAACTCTTCAGCGAGACCTAAACAGCTCTTTTTGCAGTGAGGAGCGGGAACGGGTTTATTTATCATACAGCCCGAGCTCATCGCTATTATAGTCTCCAGCACCGGCAAGTGGCCCGGGAGATTGGTGTAATCGTATACAGCCAGAAATCAAGGGTGTGTTTTTCCTCTAAATCCGGAGTGGGTTAAAAGTGGAAGGTTATAGAAGCTATTCAGCAGCAGAGAAGTTTCTACGGTTGATCAAGTACCCCATGCTTGATACCCGACCATCATCACCCAATTCAGGAGCAGGTGATAGGGTTACAATACCTGGGTCCTGAAAGTAATGAGAGAAGAGAGCGTAACGGAGACGCCGCATCATCAGTCGTCAAGTGTTAGAGAGACACTGAGACCAAGAGAGAGTGAGAGAGAGAGAGAGAGAGAGAGAGAGAGAGAGAGAAGGAGGGAGAAAATAGACAGGACCAGCAGGGTTTGTTCATTATCCATTTGAAGGATAGACACTGAGCCATCGTTGTAAGCCAAGTCTATTATTGTAGCATTTCCAGTGGTGTTAGTTAGCGGAGCATATCGCCTACCAAGTTGGAAGCTGTGTAGACGTTCTTTTAGGAAGAGGCAACAGGACGGCAACAGTAGAAACCTTATTAGTGTTAGAGAGTGGAGGCTAAAGTTGACAGCCCCACCAAATTAGATTTGTTTAAATCACTAACCATTTTATGGTTCCCCAGCAGGGTGTCAGAAAGAGTGAATGTGAGTGGGGTTTTTCTAGTGTCTATCTAATTTCATTGTTACTTTGTTTTCAGGCCGTGCAACAGTGCACGCTATTTATTTGATTGATGTATGATGAACTTTAATGATTTATGTGTGTAAATAAATTTATCTACAAGGTGTGTTCAAATGAAACCCGTCCCAGTGGCTTTATAACAAATATATTTAAGGTACATCAGCAGGAGTAGTAGAATTAAATACAGCAATTGTTATGAAGCAAGTACTCACTGGGGTTCTTTAGAAATAGTCACCATAGGCATTCAGACACGCATCCCACTGCTTGGGTAGACGGCGGATGCCGTCCGAGAAAAATGACTTTGGTTGCTTATTGAACCATTTGGTCACCGAGGCCCTGACGTCTGCATCAGAGTCGAATCGTTGTCCCTTTAGAGATTTTTTTAAGGGTCCGAACAAATGAAAGTCACATGGTGACAGATCGGGGCTGTAGGCTGGGTGTGGCAGAACTTCCCACCTTTTCCTTGCTAACGTTTCCTGCACAATGTTCACAACATGTGGACGAGCATTGTCGTGCAACAGAAACACACCACGCGAAAGCATGCCGGGTCGTTTATTCTTGGTGGCTGTATGCAGGTTGTCTAGTGTGTCTTTGTAGCGTATAGCATTGATGTTCACGCCAGGCTCTTTAAAGTCTACCAATAGAAGCCCTTCATGGTCAAAAAATGCGGTCAGCATAACCTTACCGGCGGAAATCTGTGACTTGAATTTTTTGGGTTTTGGTGATCCGGGATGTTTCCATTGCATGCTCGCTGATTTGCTGCACAGCTCAAAGTGGTGGCACCACGACTCATCGCCTGCCACTATGTGCAACAGAAATGCATCACCCTCCTCTTCGTAACGCAGCAGGTGGTTCAAACTCCACCCCATGCGTTCTTCCTTATGGTGATCGACCTTGGACGGATTCCTTATCACACTGGCCATTATTTTAACGGTCTGCAGCACAACCATTTAATACTAGGAGAATGAACACTTACACACTTGTACATTCGTATGTGCTTATTACGTCAGGTGTTACGTCATCATGCTCCTCCTACGAATGTCCACTAGGCGCAGCACGGTCGGGTTTCATTTGAACACGCCTCGTATAATATATACTGGATCAGCTTCTACACTCTATACTTACTCTATGTTGTCTGTATAGTGGTGTCTGTGGTCATTTTATACACCTTATCTCCTTGTGTTTAAAGTTAGTTAGAGGGGGGTGATTCTATAGCTTTTCTGAAGTCACAAAGCGGCAAGGGGAGAGTCAAATCCTGGTTCTAGCCCTTGAGCCAATAGTCTCATCTGTCCACAGGCATGTCATTTTTCATCTAATTCTATCTTCTCAGACTTTCTCATACTAGGGTCTTGCTTTCATTCAGGCAAACTCTATAAACTTAAATCCACTTCGTGACAGTCACACACCTTTCACTACTTACGAGGGTTTCATATGTGTCATGAAGACCTTACTATGCATATGCAAGTTTAACTCTTTGCTTCCGTAATTATTTTCCACCCTTATTTTTTTAAGAATTCTAAATGGTGATGTACTATCTTTTAGTCTACAAATTATGTAAATCTTTTCTGTGAACTTGTACAGATTATAGACCAAACTGTAGGGACATAGATAGAGATTTATAAAATATAATGTCTTTTGTAGTATTGATACAAGTACGTTTGGTATACTTAAAGCATGTTGCATATAAATTGAAAAAACACTAAAAATTTCACAGTAGAATACACGCTTACCAAAGATAACTTACTGTTGCAGGCAATAAAACTTTCTTTTTAGTCTTCAAACATCATGGTAATCCATTTATAAAGTAATAAAACACTGATTATGGCCCCATTTAGTATTATTCACACCAATGTCAACAGTGGTCCCTTATAAGAATAAAAAAATTTAAAAAAAAAAGGAATATTGCACTACATAATTTTCAAACAAATAAAGAATAATAACAGCATATAAAAGCTTTTAACACTTGTTTAAGGTTTTAATAGTATCCCTAGCTTCATCTTCTACCTAGGACATATGATTAGATGTTACTGTAGAACTAGTTCTGTTGCTTTTCTATCGGCCAGAATAGGACCACACCCATTCATCAGATAAGTCTAATGTATCTAGCCTTTCTGCACCAATGCCGTTTTTGACAGCAAACTGTGACTACCAAACAATCATCGTCAATATCAGCAATGTTTCTAAGTAGTTTGACACAATTATTCACTTAGGAGGCTTAGAAATTGTAAATATAAAGCTTGACATATTTCTGTAGCAATAACTAGGGAAAACGCAAATAGTCACACACATTGTAATAGTAACATCATAACACACTCAAGTTAGTTGTTTAAATGGTAGCGGAAGTCATTTTATGCTTTTTAAAATATGAATTGCATTAAACGGACGATTCTTTGGATTTATTCTTGATAAACTAAAAACAACAAACTGGCCATTATTTTGGCACGGGTGTCAAATCTGACCAACACTCTGAGCACTGTAACGGAGTCATAGAGTTAAATGCCATCTTCTTCTTTGGTCTTTGACCGCTGACTGACAAAGCAGTCAGTGGCCAACATGCTTGGTGGCATCTAGTAGTGCAGCAACAAACTGTCTACATTTTGTTCGTTCAACAGCCATCCTTCATGTGGTGCCTCAGCTCTGGTTCATGCTTAGCATTTCTGCCTCCTCAGATCTCTGCCAGGTGGCTTTTGGTCACCCTTGCTTTCACTTTCCTTCTGGAGTCCATAGCATAGCAGTTCTGGGGATGGTATCAGGGTCTCTTCTGAGGATGTGACCAACCCAATTCCAGTGGTACCCTCTTTGATGGTGAGCACATCTTATTGGTGGCTCAAAGTTAGCAGTTCTTGGTTGGTGATGGTGTTCAGCCAGAAAATTCAAAGAATTTTCCTTAGGCAAGTTGTGTGGAAAGAGGACAATTTGGACATGTCCTTTTCTGATACTCTCCAGCATTCTAGACCATACGGAAGTGCAGAAATTACACAGCTCTCGTATATTTTAGTTTAGTGTTTGTACTGTGCTGGGAGGATTTCCAGATGTTGTTTAGGTTGGAGAGGGCAATTCTGGTTTTATTCCACCATCTGGTGTTACTATGCTTTCTAAGTATGTAAATATTTTTTAATTTTCCAGCTCTACTTCTTGAGTCCTTTCCCTGACTGACAAACCAGTCAGTGGCCATCACGCCTAATGGCATCTTCAAAGGCAGCAACAAACTGTCCCCATTTGGCTCGGTTGGTGGCCATCCTTCGTGCTGTGCCCCAACTCTGGTTCATGATTTGCAACTCAGCCTCCACAATTCTCCACCAGGTTGTCTTTGGTCTGCCTCTCCTTAGTTATCCTTCTTGGGGTCTGTTTAAGTTTTCCTAGTCTCATTCATTGTCCTGACATTCCAAAATCATATTCTAGTTTCATGTTTTGCAATGAACAGATGTGTGCAAATAGTGGTTCTAATATCTCTGCCACAAATACAGGATCTGTTTTAAATAGCTCTGCATTTAGGTTGTCATGGTCTGGAGCTTTTCTGTTCTTCAACCCTTTGATGATTTCTTCCCTACGTGGAATATCTGTATTTATATCCAGATCATTTTCAGCATCTGGAATGTTCAATTGTGACTCTGGAGGTGTTTTATTTAGTGTTTCTCTGAAGTGTTCTGCCCATCTTGCTTCTTGCCCCTGTTCTGTGGTGATGAGATTTCCATTCTTAACTCTATTAGTGTAATGTTTGCGCCCTGTTCATTCCTCAGTGCTGCTGTTTCTGCCTGACTTGCAAGGTTATCTAAGAATTTCTTTTTGTCAGTTCAGGTTTGACATTTTATTTCCTTGTTCAACTGACTGTACTGTTCACTATATGTTTCCTTCAGCCTAGAGAAGTTTGCTTCTATTATCTTCCTTTTGATTTCTTTTCTCATCCCAATGGTTTTCAACATTTCTGGTGTTATCCAATCTTGTATCTTCCTTTCCTGGAATCCCAAGCAAGTTTTGCTGCTTTCTCTGAATACTATTGAAATTGTACTCAAGTTCTGGTCAACATCTTGAACTGCTATCTCTTCTTGGCTCTTGGCAGTTTGATGTTTCTTTATATCTTTATTATGCTTGTCTCATAAGGGGGTCCTTCAATTTACTGATGTCAAATCTTTTCTGTTTTGTTATTTTGGAGTGATAATGGTGATATCACGAGAAGAAAGAAGACATCAGATTAAGCTGGGAGAACAGGTCCGGGAGCAGGTCGACCACTTTAAATACCTCGGAGCTATTATAGACCGAAAGGGAGGCATCAAAGAAGAGTTGGCCACTCGAAAAGCAGCAGCTGGGAGACTTTTTCAGGCCATAAATTGAGGATTCCTCAGCAAGAGAGAGGTTGGTAAGAAAACGAAGATGGCTGTATACCGCTCCACCTATGTCCCAGTCTTGACATATGGATGCGAGTCATGGGCAATGACTACAACCCATAAAAGCCAGATCCAAACCTCAGAAATGAGGTATCTGAGAAAGGTGGTTGAAGTAACAAGAAGAGACATGGTACGCAACCAGATGATACGTCAAGGCCTTAAATCCTACCCCCTGCAGACCCAAGTAGAACAGTCCCAACTAAGATGGTTTGGCCATGTCTGCAGAATGGGAGAAGATCGGCTACCATGACAAGCATGGGAAACAAAGAGCCAGGGATCTAGACCCCCAGAGTCCGCTGGGAGGACAACATTAGACAATCTTTGAAGGACCGAGGACTAGAATGGAACCAGGCCAGGAGGAAGACAGCCGATAGGATAGTCTGGCGCTCTCTCTTTCAAACCTACACCTCACGGTAGAAGGGGAACGACTAAGTAAGTAAGTAAGTATTTTTGGCCCAGGAGTCCTGATCTTCATCTTTATTCTTGCTAGTACTAGGCGGTGATCACTATCCACATCTGTACCTCTTCTTACTTTCACATCTTGCAGAGAATGCCTCCATCTGCCATTGATAATTATGTGGTCTATCTGGTTTCTGTCATGGCCATATGGTGATTCCCACATTAATTTGTGGTCTTCCTTGTGTGGAAAAAGTGTTCCACCAATGACAAAGTTTTTAATGGCACAAAAGCCTATTAATTTATCGCCTTTTCATTTGCTATTCCGCTGCTGTCTTCCCATTACTCTTTCGTTGTATTAATTATGTGTTTCAACCTTAGTACTGAGATCTGCAATTATTGTGATAAGATCATACCTTGGTGTACATTCCATTTCTTTGTGTAATTGTTGGTAAAACATATCCTAGTCTTCTTTATCACTTTCATTTGTTGGTGCATAGCACTGTATTATGGTGATGTTAGTGAAAGTCCCTCTCAGTCTCACGCTTATCAATCTATTGTTGATTGGCTTCCACTCCATTAATGATCTTTCAATGCCTTTCTTGAGGATAATGGCTAAACCTTCACTATGTTGGCCATCCTCTCTTCCCGAGTAAAGTACTGTTTCCTCTGTTACTGTTTTTACTCTTCCTGCCCCAGTCAAATGTGATGGAGTACTGTAATTTTATTTTTCAAGAGGCCCCATTCTTCTTCTCTCTGTAATTATTGTGTTGGGTCTTTTTCTGTTGGTAATTAATTGCGTTTTTTTAATGAGGGATTACGGTAGGTTTATTTCATACTCGCACCAGTTTTCCTTTCTTTAAATTAATTGCGATCACGTAGGCTTTTCCTTGTTAAAATAATCGCAGTCATTTTATTGTATATCAGCGCCTGAGTATTATTTGGGCTGGGTGAAAATTTTCCGATGTTAAATAACCCCTACCCAGTAAATTGATGGTTGGGTGGTGAACCTCTACCCATGTATGTAAAACCGGGCGCTTCATCGAATCAAAGTTAATTTTGCTCACGCCAACAGGAAATGATTATTTAATATGATGCAAGAAAAATGCGCGCGGCCGGGATAAACATGACTCACGAGTGGCTTACAAATCTAATTGGCGGAGGTCACAGTTATTAATTTTTGTAGTGATTCCAATGGTTTAAGAAGGACGCTAAGCGATGACGTAGGGTGTAGGTCAGCGTGGGTTTTTTTTAAAATACGAGGGCTATTCCAAAATCAACTTCCGATTGGCTGGTAAAAATTTTTAAAAATTGACAATAACATCTAAATACATACAAAAGTTACATACATCACTGCTTTACTTTTCCACTTAGTCACCACCCAAATTCAGGCCCTTGTCATACCGTGGCATGAGTTTTTGTAACCCCTGGTCAAGGAACGGTGCCGCCAGGGTACTTAGCCAGTTGTTGACTCCATCCATGAGCTCCTCGGCGGTGTCGAAGTGCTGGGTAGCCAGCCAGACCTTCATCTTGCCGATGAGATGATAATCGCTTGGTGCCAAGTCCAGGCTGTAATGGGGGTGGTTGAAAATTTCCCACTTAAACTACTCAAGTAAAGCCTTTGTGCGAGCAGCAGTGTGGGGTCGCGCGTTGTCGTGCAGGATAATGACGCCACTGGTGAGCATTCTACACCTTTTGTTTTGGATCGACTTTTGTTGACGGAATTCATGACACCAGGGACCACAATAACGTCAGAAGTTTATTGTGGAACACTGAAGAAGCTTCGTCGGTCGATCCAAAACAAAAGGCGCGGAATGCTCACCAGTGACATCATTATCCTGCACGACAACGCCCAGCCCCACACTGCTGCTCGCACAAAGGCTTTACTTGAGCAGTTTAAGTGGGAAATTTTCAACCACCCCTCTTACAGCCCGGACTTGGCACCAAGCGATTATCATCTCTTCGGCAAGATGAAGGTCTGGCTGGCTACCCGGCGCTTCAACACCGCCGAGGAGCTCATCGATGGAGTCAACAACTGGCTAAGTACCCTGGCGGCACCGTTCCTTGACCAGGTGTTACAAAAACTCGTGCCATGGTATGATAAGTGCCTGAATTTGGGTGGTGACTATGTGGAAAAGTAAAGCAGTGATGTATGTAACTTTTGTATGTATTTAGATGTTATTGTCAATTTTTTTTAATTTTTACCAGCCAATCGGAGGTTGATTTTGGAATAGCCTTCGTATATACTCGCGTATAAGGCATTAGCGGGTCCCTTTGTCTGATGAAAACTTACTGCTGTGAATCTAGCATTATCGTCTGCTCCAAGCGGAAGAAATGCGGTAATTGGTATGTCCATATTTAATTAGCATTGTACTTATAGTTGTTTCCTAATAGAATCTTAGCCCGATTAAGTAAAATTTTCTTCGGGGGAGTTAATTTTATATAAACGTAAGTGCCATCGATTACTATCTTAGAGATAGTATTTAATGTAAGAGGTGCATATAATGTTTTCTATGATAAGCTAGTTCTATCTTTAGTTGGTATCACAGTTTGAGATATTAACTGTATGAGGGTTTAGCTCTTAGATACACGGGCGTGATTTGTGTATTTTTGTTAATTGAGTAATTTTATTTTACGGGGTATTTCTTTGGTATGTAGGCAGAAGACTAAGGGTGTAATTAATATTACCGACATGGGGATGAATACTTCCTCATATTTGATTATAATAGTAGCAGTGTAAATACGCTAGAGTAATTGTGTACGTTAAGTGATTGTGGGATTAATTATTATTTAGATGGGAATTAATTTTTCCCCATCTTTGATTTATGGTACCTGGCAGCGTATAGACGCGAGTGTATTAGTGTGAATTTAATTAATTGGGCATTAATTAATTGTGCTAATTTTGTAATGCAGTTGGAGTGAGGAGTGTAATTAATTTTACGGTGAAGGAGATTTAATTATTTCTAGAGAGGTCTATTTTATTTTGGTTTAATCGAGGACTCACCAGGGTCCGTCTGTAAAAATAAAGTAGGGCCTAGTATTGTGTGCAAGGGAGTTCCTTCAGTGAACAAATTGTTTTGACTAGCACAAAAGATTTAGGTCAGCTGCGCCTGAGATTTCCTAAACAGACAGTGTTGAAGCGTGGGGTAGTTTGACCTGCGGGTAGGAAATATTTATGTATCGTTGTGCATAGCGGGTGAAAGGGAGCGGTATTGATTGAGGGGATAGACAGGGGAGTTTAGGAAGTAAGGGAGTTATATGTTAGAGATGAGTTATTTTGAAGTTGGTGTACATTAGTTGCATTTCTTTGTTTACAGCACAGTGGGAGAGCGTAATTTGTCCCTACAAATTACCAACGGCAAAGTTGGGCATCTCAGGAGCCGAGAGCTCGAGATATCGCCAGAGGCGTAAGAAAATAACATACCTTCTCATGCAGCAAAGACATTCTTCAGCTGGGAACAGGATTTTCCTTAAAATCCAGAGCTCTTAGCTCATTATACCACTCCAACAACGGCACGTGGCCGGGAGATTGGTCTAAATTTTATACAGCCATAATAATGCTGTTTTCCCTAAACCCTGAGCGGGTTAACTTGGCAAATTAATGAAGCAGCAGTGAAGCAACGTCAGTTCAAGTCAAGTATCCAGTCTAAAAACCCAAGTCATCAGCTACAATATTCGTTTGGAGGAGATAGGGTCAAAATTCCTTCCAAATGCACTAGAGAGAGAGAAGGGGCGTCGCGGAAAAGTCTCTCAGTAGAAACCAGGAGTGTCAGACAGACACTGAACATAGATAGAATTCATCAGTCATTTCAGTTCGTGTAGGACTTTAACCTTTAGCACGCTGCAGGCGCATTATTGTGAGTGAGGTACACTATGTTCTGCCAGCTGCAGGCGCATTATTGCGACTTACGGACATTGTCGGTTTCTAGCATTATTATTTGTGTACACGTGATTTCACCCCCGGATGTTAAGTTGTAATGTTATTTGCGAGAGAGTTAGCTTCCGTTTCCGATCTTTATTTAGTGATGGGTGTATTCGCATTTATTTTCTGTGAATGTTTTAAATCGAAATCAATCGGCATCAAACACGCGGCCATTTTCACTCAAATTTTAATGGATTCTGACTCCGATGCGATGACGAGATTTTTGTCTTTATTAGCGCTGATTTCGGTTCTCAGAATATGGGTGATGGCAGAGATGGGGCCAATAGTAGAATGTCATTGCTAGTATGTCTAATTTTAGGGGTTAGGTTTAGTTTATGGGAAAGGTTTAGGGTTACGGCCGAATGTCACTGCTGACGAGGGCGTTTGTTGCTTTGCTACTGATGATGGGTGTAACGAAAAGATCATCATTTGATTTGTACTGGTCAAATGACTTTCACTGAGATGCAAGGGATAAGGACTCTTCGTTTGTTGGTTTTTTTTTTTTTAATTTTTAAAAAAAAATTTAAATTTAAAAAAAAAAAATATTTTTATTTTATTTTTTTTTCATCTTTCCATTCCTCTCTTCCTATCACATCTAACATGTACACAAACAAATTTTATATCATCAGATTAATGTACAGCCATCATTCATTTATTTATATAAATTCCAAAAATGATAGCAATTGACCAAGAAACACAGAAACTATAGACGTTACAAGTCACCCACTATAAAACCGGGGCGTTGTGAAAAAGAATGCAGCTGCAGGCGCAAATTTCCACCAAAGAATGCAGCGTGTTAAAGGTTAAAAAGTTCAATCAGCTTTCGGTGTAGACAGTGTGTTAGTTAGTGGCGGGTATATCGCCTAAAGTGTTGAATCTGTGTAGGCAGTTCATTTAGTGACATCTGCAGACAGACAGTGGAGTTAGACTTTGTTTAATAATATAATAGGTTAGTTAGGAGTGGTGGATCTGATGTTAGAGACCCCACCAAACAGGTTGTTGTAATCCATAACTTTCTTCCCTGCAGGTTGAGGGGAAGGTGACATTGTGGGTTTACCATTTGTAATCATTTTAATTGTTTGTTCTGTTTCAGATGTGAGAACTTGCACTTTATTTGATATGTACTTATTTTTGTGGTGTAAATAAACTGTAAACTTTATACTGGATCAGTCTCTCTAAATATATATATCTAACTATACTGTACGTATATATTTGTCTGTATAGTGTGTCTGTGGTCTTAGTTAAACCTTATCTTCTTTTGTAAAGGTAGTCAGAAGGAGTGTCTATAGCTATTATTGAAGTCACGAGTGGCGAGGGAGAAGCAATCTCGGTTCTCACCCCTCGAAGCAAATAGTCTCATCTGTCCACATTCACTATCATTTCTCATCTAAATCTATCTTCTCAGTCTTTCTCATACTAGGGTCTTGTCTATACACTCAGACACACTCTAAACGTAAATCCACTTCGTGACATCAATCTACTCTCACTTATTCCTAGTATGTGAAGTCTGTAGTTTTTAATTTCCATTATGATCTGTTTCAGTAATAATGTTCTCTGTTGCAGATAAACAGGTACAGTAATGGTGCTCTGTGTTGCAGATAAGCAGGTACAGTAATGGTGCTCTGTGTTGCAGATAAACAGGTACAGTAATGGTGCTCTGTGTTGCAGATGAACTGGTACAGTAATGGAGCAAATGAACAGATACAGTAATGGTGCTCTGATGAAGATGAGCAGGTATGTAATGGTGCTCTGTGGTGCAGATGAACAGTGTATGAAGTTTACATAATTGTAATAAAATGTGATCAGTTATAAGTGTTTTCCTCTGAGAGTACGCAAAAGGGTTTCAAGGTAGAATTTTTTAAATTGTACGTTATCATACTTTAAGTGCAGAAAACAATTAATTTTAATTTAATATATGAGAGGGGTACATCAATAAGACTGAACTCTCATAAAAGGTAAAGTATTATTTTAAGTTTGGAAAACACTCAGTTACAGGACAACAACCTACAATTTGGAATGTTGATTCCTGCAGGGATGCCACTCCCGCCAAATGCAAGAACATCTAGGGAAGTGAAGTCTGGCTGTAAAAATGTGTCCTTTTCATACTCTGATGGCCAGGGAAGATGTGCTAGTAGATGTTCTGCACCATTGACCAGCTCTGTGAATTTAGCTGACACAACCTTGTTCACAACTGCCACAAACCCTGAGATAAAAGCAGAAAATCACATACCAATACTTAATTTAACATATATTATATATATTTACATATATCATTTAAATATATATATTTCCATGAGCAAGCTCAAGAGATGCTTGAGTTTTTCGCCTATGTCTTTATCCTCAACGTGTTTTATCTGATGCTCTTAATCACATCACAAGTGTCACTCATCAGATGGCACTCACTACTAAACCTTCTGCTAAATCTGACAGACTCATACTTGTTCTAACTTTCCATCCCCGCTGTTTGGTGTTGAAAAGAATTCTATTTCATCATCTGCCTATTCTCAACTCTGATCCTTTACCAGTGAGTTGTTCTGGGATCCCCATCTGGTAACACATCATAGGGATAAAAATTTCAAGGACATTCTTGTACACAGCTGCTTGATGATTACTACCCCTCCATATTTTGGTACACAGTCTTGCCACTGCCCCAGATGTTGTACGTGTGCGCGTGTGCTCCACACTCAGACTGTTTCATTTCCAAAGGGCAATTTTATTATTAAAGTCATTTACATGTGAATCTAGGAATCTTATTTATGCCATTATCTGTAAAAGAAGCAACATTACCTATTTTGGTGAAAATGGCAGACGTTTGGCAGATAGATTCTGCAAGCACTTAAATGACATTTATCACAGGGAACCTAAACCTGTGGCCCTTCATTTCAATAGCCCTGACCATTCCGGTTCCTTTGATATCCAGGTAACTGGTATATGCTCCTGCTTTTCTGATGACCGTACTCGTTTTTCTCTACAGAATCATCTCATTTTCGAAATGGATTGCCTTTCTCCTCATGGTCTAAATGTCCAACATAATTTTGCTTAACTCTGTTATTCATTGGCTTTACTCTATTTCAGACTTCTTTATTTCATCCATCGTTTTTTCACAATCTTTCTTTTATGAAGTTTAGTGTTTCTATCGTGTCCTATTTGTGTATTTTTATGACGCTACTTTCATTATTGCTGCCCGACACTATTGTATTCACCGTATCTTTTATCGAAGAGTGTCATAGCAGGACTTCTTGTTTTGTTTATATATACGAGGTGTGTTCAAATGAAACCCGTCCCAGTGGCTTTATAACAAATATATGTAAGGTACATCAGCAGGAGTAGTAGAATTAAATACAGCAATTGTTATGAAGCAAGTACCCACTGGGGTTCTTTAGAAGTAGTCACCATAGGCATTCAGACACGCATCCCACTGCTTGGGTAGACGGCGGATGCCGTCAGAGAAAAATGACTTTGGTTGCTTATTGAACCATTTGGTCACCGAGGCCCTGACGCCTGCATCGGAGTCGAATCGTTGTCCCTTTAGAGATTTTTTTAAGGGTCCAAACAAATAAAAGTCACATGGTGACAGATCGGGGCTGTAGGCTGATTGTGGCAGAACTTCCCACCTTTTCCTTGCTAACTCTTCCTGCACAATGTTCGCAACATGTGGACGAGCATTGTCGTGCAACAGAATTACACCATGCGAAAGCATGCCGGATTGTTTATTCTTGATGGCTGTATGCAGGTTGTCTAGTGTGTCGTTGTAGCGGATGGCATTGATGTTCACGCCAGGCTCTTTAAAGTCTACCAATAGAAGCCCTTCATGGTCAAAAAATGCGGTCAGCATAACCCTACTGGCGGAAATCTGTGACTTGAATTTTTTGGGTTTTGGTGATCCGGGATGTTTCCATTGCATGCTCGCTGATTTGCTGCGCAGCTCAAAGTGGTGGTACCACGACTCATCGCCTGCCACTATGCGCAACAGAAATGCATCACCCTCCTCTTCGTAACGCAGCAGGTGGTTCAAACTCCACCCCATGCGTTCTTCCTTATGGTGATCGGTCAGCATCCGTGGGACCCATTGTGAACACACCTTTCGATACTTCAGTTTCTTCCTAACCACCATTTGAACTGTCCCAAGAGACACAGCGAATTCCTCTGCTAGTGAATGTAAGCTCTGACGACAGTCCACCTGTAATGCTGCTTCAATCTCAGCGATGGCTTCTTCTGTCGCAACAATATGCACCTGACCTGGCCGCGGAAGATCTTTCGTTAACTGACGTCCTTCTCGAAACATTCGTGCCCAGTATTTCACTGTAGTCTTAGACACACTTTTGTCACCATACACTGCTTTCATTCGGAGATGAATGTCGACTGGTCGACATCCTTCGGCTGTTAGGAACTGAATCACTGCTCGCTGATCGACCTAGGATGGATTCTTTATCACACCGGCCATTATTTTAACGGTCTGCAGCACAACTAATGAATACTAGGAGAATGAACACTTACACACTTGTACATTCGTATGTGCTTATTACGTCAGATGTGACGTCATCATGCTCCTCCTACGAATGTCCACTTGGCGCAGCACGGTCGGGTTTCATTTGAACACGCCTCGTACATATATATATATATACATTTTTCCTTACCAGTTTTACAGCAGCCCCTTTATTCATTTACTTACACTATATTAAAATATATTACATAATTGTAAGTGGTTATACGAGGACTAGAATGGAACCAGGCCAGGAGGAAGACAGCCGATAGGATAGTCTGGCGCTCTCTCTTCCACACCTCTACACCTCACGGTAGAAGAAGAACGACTAAGTAAGTAAGTAAGTTAGTGGTTATAAAGACAATCCTTGGTCTGAAATAGCTGCGGTGAAGAGACAGAGAATGACTCAAAGATACATAGATATGTGAATGGCAGACTGACTTAAAATAGGATATAGAAGACATGGAAAGAACTTTAAAGGATGGAACAGGGCAGGTGGGCCTGGAATGAGCTGGTTAGCAGCCTATGTTCCACAGGGAACCGAAGAATAATATAGGAAGAATATATAGTATTTATGTAAATGATGTTGCAAATCATCATCACTTTCCTTCAGATCCCCTAGGAGCATAGGCCTTCAACAAACTTAAGCCAAGATGTTGGAAGTATCTTCTTCTTCTTCTTCTTCTTGCGATCGCATCTTTGATGATTACACCGTCAGACGAGTTCTCATGATGAATTCGACTGTTGTTTGAAGTTCCTCTTTAACTCCATATAGCTTTGAGTTTAGTGTTGAGTCATTCGGCCAGTATATCTTTCTTAACTGGTCATACAGAGGACAGTCCTGTAGAACATGCTCAGCAGTTTGTTCGTTTAATCCACATGTGCACAGTGGTGAAGCAGACAATCGTAGCTTGTGCATGTGTTTATTCAGTTTGTTATGCCCTGTCCTGAGTCGAAAAATAGTTTATCTGTCCCTGCCGGTCGAGAGTGTGATAGTCGTCTTTGGGTTGGTTCTGTTCTCTTCTGATAGTCTGGATAGCTCTCTTTTTCTCAAAGTATGTGACTTCATTATCTTCTTGTTCACATTCTCCTCCCTTTTTTGCAAGTTTATCTGCCTTTTCATTTCCGGGTACACCACAATGAGATGGTACCCACTGAAGTATGGTTCTCTTTTTGGCAGCTACCTTGTTTAGTTCATTTCTCAGATGCGGGAGTTTACCACCCTTGAGAGCTTGCAGGACAGACAGTGCATCTGTGAGGATGACTACCTGGTGGCAGTCAGAGTTGGTGTTATAAATCATATTTGCAGCTTGCTCTAGAGCTTGAACCTCAGCTGTATAGTTGGAACAGAATTTACCAGTGGGAATGTGCCTAGTCTCATAGTGGTTGTCAGGATATGAGATAAAGATACCGGCACCTCCATTCCTAACAGCATTAGTTGCTGATCCATCTGTATAGGCATGTATCCATGATTGATCGGGATAGCTTTCTTTGATCATACTCAATGTAGCAGTTCGTTTTTGCAGATCATTATACTCACATCCACTTGTGAGACCACTGACTGATGTATTAATTTGGAGGGCACTGCTGGCCTGCTCCCATGGTACAGGGTATAGGGTGGGCTTCAGTGGTGTTGTCTTCATGGATAAGTCCTCTTGATGCTGTCTTATAAGTCTTTTCCCCCGATGCACAAAGCTGCTACGCTTTAGACGTCCCAATGCCAGATCATCTAGTCTTGCCTTCATTGGGTGCATTGGCATACTGTTGTACTTTTCCATCTGGATCATGGTTTTTTTTGTGTCTCTTCTATGGGACAATGTCTGTAATCCAGCAACCTTCTGCATCTCTGTTATTGGTGTAGTTTTCATGGCTCCTGTAATGAGCCTGAGAGCTTGATTTTGCACCCTGTCCAAAGACTGCAGATGTGAGTTAGCAGCTGATGACCATGCTGCTGAGCTAAACTCTAAGTGTGGTCTTATTACTCCATTATAAATCTTCTTTAGATTTCGTTCATTTGCTCCCCAGTTGGTACCTGCTAATTTTCTGAGTATGCCTAGTCGTCTTCGGGCCTTTCCTTCTGCGTTTTCAATATGCTTATTCCATGTAAGCCTTTGGTCAAATGTCACCCCAAGATAGGTGGGGTAGCTTTCTTCCTTGATCACGGTTGTCCCTAGGTGTATGTTAGCTGATTTGTCCTTGGGGGCGAGGGAGAACAGTGTTGTGGAGGTTTTGTCTGTGTTTATTGTGATAAGCCATTTCTCTGCCCATGACACTAGCATGTCTGCTGCCTGCTGCATTCTATAATTTGCTGTGGTGACATTTTCATCAGCGCACCAGAGTACTAGGTCATCTGCATATAAGGCAGCTTTAACTCCTGCAGGGAGATCTTTCACCAGGTCATTGATGTAAACAAGGAAGAGTGTTGGGGAAATTACTCCTCCTTGAGGTACCCCCTGATGGAGCAACACTTTTCTGCTCTGCAGACCGTCAAGAGTGACTCTAGTTCTCCTGTTATGCAAGTATGACTGGATCCATTTCATCATGTTGCCTTGGATTCCACTTCTCCTAAGTTTTGCAATGAGGCCATCTTTCCACACCTTGTCAAAGGCCTGCTTGAAGTCGACCCAGATCGTTAGGACCTTTTTCTTCTCCTGGAAGGCATCTTCTATTGCTTGAGACAAGTAAGTAACTTGGTCTTCTATACTGTAGCATTCTCTAAATCCAGCTTGTTCCGGCACCAGGATCTGCTCAGACTCTAAATACCATTTCAATCTGTGGTTGACTATTCGCTCCATAGTCTTCCCAACACAGCTTGTGAGACTGATTGGCCGGTAACTTGCAGCCTCGGTCTTACATTTCCCTTTCTTTAGTATGGGTATTGTGATGGCTTCTCTCCATACTTGGGTACCGTTCCTTTCAACCAGCTGTGGTTGAATATCTCAAGCAGTTTTGTCTTTGCTGCTGAGCTCAGATTTACTAGCATTTCGTTGCTGATTTTGTCTGGGCCGGGTGACTTTTGAAACTTAAGCTTGGAAATAGCCTTCTGTAGTTCTCCTAGTGTGATGGGTTCCCTCATTGGGGCAGGAGTATCTGTCTGTCCCATGGTTGCCAGTATTTCTTTTCTTATCTCTCTCTGATGATCTATGTTAATGGGTAAGTTGCTTTCTGAACTGTATCTTCTAGCAAACAAGTCTGCAGCTTGTTTTCCTCTGAAAAGTTTGCCACCTTCATCCAATGTGATAGTCTGCCTAGGTGAGGAACGCTCTTCATTTAGAGACTTGACTAATCTCCAAAGTTTCCTGCCGTCTTTCTCAAGGTTCAGCGATGCCGTTTTAGTTCTCCAGCTTTTCCGTTTTTCTTCTAGCTTTGTTCTCTGAAACTCTGCTACAGCCTTTTTCCATTTGTTGTGAGTTTCAAGTGAAGGCTGAGACTCTGCGTCCTTTCTAGCCCTGTCCATGGCTTCCTGACGTTCTTGGAGTGTGCTGGACCAGTATGGTATGTAGTTACGCCGGCATCCTTTGGGAATGGTTTCTTTTGCAGCTTGTAGTATGCATCTGTTGAAGTCTTTTACCACTTCATTAATGTCTCTGTTCTGTACCTTGAGGGTAGACAGCAGCGTGTTCACCTGATGCCTGAATAAACCCCAGTTGGCTTTTTTGTAGTTCCATCTTGTAATGGCTGGGCCTGTACTGAGAGTTGCACTCTGGACAGTAAGAAAGATTGGGCGATGGTCGCTTCCCCCTAGTTGGTCTCCTACTTCTCTACTAATAGATCCAGCTATATCTGGTGTGGAGAAGGCAAGATCTGGTGTTGAGGTTGTGTGCCATCCTCTGGAGTAGAAGGTAGGAGTATCTGTGGCATTATTGACTAGGATTAGGGAGTGATCATCTTGCCAAGTTTCAACCTCTTCACCTCTGTGATCCAGATGGTTATAGCCCCAGCTCTGGGAGTGGCTATTAAAGTCTCCAACTGCTATAAAGTTGGTGGCTGGTACCTTTATAGAGCTGAGACTCAGGGGTTTGTTGTTCGGACAGTAATAGTTCAGGAGTTCTATTTCCATCTTGTCTACCTTTATCTGCAACAGCTGATATTCTGCTCCATCCATGAAGGTTTTCCTTTCGTGTGCAGGAATGTTATTCCTTACAAGAGTAAGTACTCCTCCTTTTCATCTATCTTTTCTGTCGGATCTGAAGCATTGATATCCCCTTATTTTAAAGGTTTGATCTGCTTTCAAGTGAGTCTCTTGGATACAGCAAACACTGACTTGCTTCTCATACAAGATGTTTTCCAGCTCTGTCTTTTTGCTGTATCCAGCCTGCTTGCTGTTCACTCCCTCTGCATTCCAGTGCATCATGACAAGTGGCACTCTGGGTTTCTCTTTTTCTGTTTGTTTTGGTCAGTAGTTCTCCTCCGCCGTCTGCTGACTCCACAAGACGGTCTAGAGGGTCCTCCAGTAGCTGAGGGTGGGCTCTGTCGAGGCTCAGAGCCCGGCACTGCACCTGCCTGGTGGAGCTCCACAGGGCGAGCACCAGTACGAGATTTATTTGACGGTGTACTCTCCATAGAAAAAAAAAAGCGAGTTGCGTGATACTGTGGTTTCCGGTGCGCCTTCTGGCCCAGTATCTATGACTTTAGCACCTGTTCAACGGGAGAGTGGGCTCATCCCTAATCTGTTTATGTTCCCAGTAGTAGACTATTCGCAAGCAGCCTGGGGGTGTCACTGCTCTGCGCGGACCTTGTTTACCGAGGCGGCGTCCGAGCTCGTATGGTGAAAATATGGTTGCATTATCTTCAAAATAGCCCTGTCTTTCCTGCCATCCTGCAACTTTGAGTTAGGGAGTTCTGAGCTCCAGTCTCTTTCCCAGGCATTTTATCCTGGCCTGGCACGCATACAGAGGACCCCACTTCTGGTTCTAAGTTAGCAGTTGGGGACAGGTGGGGTAGCACACTGTGCATTCCCCGTCATCCAGGGGGCTCTCCAACTATGCAGAGCTTGCACAATGCTGTGCTCTGGTTCTGGGCTCACCCAAGGAATCCTCACGTCCTGCACAGAGCCACTTCCAGATACCCACCACCTGCCAACCCCCCATTGTAGAAATCTCCTGCATGCGGCCATCCAGTCAAGAGCCAGTATTAAGTCTGGTGCCCAAGTGATTCCCCCCAAGCTCAGTGTGCAATTCTGGGTTCTCATCATGCTGCAACACAGGGGGGATTGTGATGCTCAGCCATCTCTCTCAACTCTGCACCGATAAATGACATCGGGGACTTAACTGTGTCTCAGTACTGGGAGGCCCCGTTTCCGGGTACACCACACACAGCCAGTTGAGGCAATGGTCGCCGTGGGCGTTGGAAGTATCAAATGATCAATAATCTTCTTCTTCTTCTTTGATCCTTAGCCGCCGACCATCAAAGCAGTCAGTGGCCATCATGCCTGGTGGCCATCCTTCATACAGTGCCCCAACTCTGGTTCATTCTTTGCATCTCAGCCTCCACAGTCCTCCGCCAAGTTGTTTTTGGTCGGCCTCTCTTTCGTTTTCCTTCAGGGGTCCATAGCATAGCTGTTCTTGTGATGGCATCGGGGTCTTTTCTGAGGACATGGCCAACCCAACTCCAGCGTCTGCCAGCTATGATGGTGTGCTGTATGCATCCTAGGTATGTGGTGTCCTTACTATTATGGGCTCGGGGTTGCTCACATTGAATGTCATGACCTCTGTCTTCTTTAGATTGATGTTCAGGCCCACCTGCTGGCTATACTTATTAAGTCTATCCGTTTTTTCCTGGATGTGTTGATGTGAATGTGCTAGTAGTGCAATGTCATCTGCATATTCCAGATCTTCCAATGTAGAAAATGTCGTCCATCTTATTCCTCTTGGACTGCCCTCTGTTGTCTGTCGCATCACCAAGTCTATGACTGTTAAAAATACAGTGGTTGATAAGGAGCATCCCTGTCGTACTCCTGTCTTCACCTCAAAGGTTAGGTTGCTCTGCCCTACGCTACGCGTAAAGTTGGCATAGAGGCTTTTTATGATTGACACTATGCAGCTTGGAATTCCATAAGCCCTCAGTATTTTCCATAGACTGTCCCTATGTATATTGTCAAAAACCTTTTCAAAATCAACGAAATTAATGTACAGCTATCTCTGCCATTCTGAGCGATCAATAATTAATCTGACCTTTCCAAATTGATTGAAATTCTATAACAAGATAACAAAAAATTTGTCCCATCACACCTGAGAACTTCATCATTTTAAAAAATTAATACGTTTTAAAAAAAGTGTTATGGCTATGTGTGCTCCCTGATCTGAGATTAACAAGGAATAGATCTTTATAATCAATTTTTTTTCATTCATTTCAAAAAAGATTTGCTAACACGATCATGTCAACAGTCACATTCTTATAATTTTCATAACTGTACCTTCAAACTCTCCTCTCACACCATATGGGTCTCTGTAAGATTCTATAAAACCAATGTATCTGAAAGAGAGCATTAAAAAAATACACATACTGTTAAAAATGTGGTAACATACAGTTCCTGCAGTAAAAATCAGATAATCATCATTAGCTCCTTTTACATTCCTTAGGAGCAAGCAGCCACCACTGCAGGTCTGATTAGGCAGCTCCATGCACAACCTTGTTTTAGTCATCTCTTATGACATGCATGAGGCAGCAGCAGTCCCTAGAGACCCCGGAAACTATGCGGTTAAAACCTGATAGTTGGAAAAGTAAATTAGCACAAACAATAAATGCAGGAATTAGATCTGAACAATAAACCAAATAATAACAAAAGCTTTAGAAATTGACACCCAAAAATCTCCCTTAAACCAAATCTCTTATTTCAGATTAGGTGATTTTCAAAAAGGGATTAGGGACCCAAAGATGCAGCAATAGAGAATGCAGTCAGCGACCCATAGCTTGACTGCTTGCATCAGGGTCAGCGAACCAGAGCTGACCAAGACCCTACTCCACCTCCACATGGTGGTCCTGGAAACAGGCTGCATCACTGCAGTCTGGCTGAGCGAGTAGGGATCGCAGAGGGAAGGTAAACCCGGTCCCAAAAAATGCCGTGCTGAAGTCGGATGTGTCGACCGAAAGGTGCAGATATCACAGCTCCGGCGTAAACAGACACAACGCAACCAACGTCCTTTTCAGGACAAACGAGGAAGAAGAAGAAAAAGGGATTACAGTTTCTAAGGCCCCAGAGCCCAGATAATATAACAAAAGAGGATTTTGGAGCTCTGGATTATTCTTGTACTAAAGTGATAACCACATCACCCCTAGTGTGCCGACGGTCAAGATAATATGGGCCTAACACCGTATTCCCAATATGCCTCAATGGGCGTGTAACGGGTTCCTTTACCTTTTTTTTTTAAAGTGATAACAAAACTTGTAAACATGGGATACAAACCTGAACTAAACTTCCTTTTCACAGTTCTGCTAAAGAAATTTATCACTTGAGGAGACTGAGCTGTCAGCCTTATGTGACTTATTTCCCCAATATTTAAACAATGCTAATCTGACCATATTCTTCTTCAGTGTGAAACTTCAGCTTGAAATAAACTCTCAACTTCTTTCACTTCCTTTCTCGCTTTTATATTCCCAAATCTATCTAACACAAAGTATGTTCCAGGCTTCTCTCATGGCCACAGAATTTCTCCCTTAAGAGGGCAGATGAAGGCATCTGTCACAGTGCTTTTCTTGTGAAGCTGACATTCCTAAAGGATGTATTCTATTGTTTGCTTTTATTACTCACAAGGACATATATCTGTGTCCAACATTTAATTTGGTGGATAGATATTTCAGTTTGAAAGGACCAGTTTTCAGCTGAAAATTATTTTCTAGTCTCTTCTTGGTAATAAATGGTATGCTTCTGTTTTATCTTATTATGAAAGTTCTCACCACGAATTTTATTGGAAAATAGTTTTGTCTACGGCATTAATCTCTTAATATGCTGTCCCAATCTCAGTTCACAATGCTTTCTCATTTCCATACATCCCTTAATGAGCAAGGAACCACTGTACTTTCATTGGAAGCATGCTTTCATACTTTAAAGGGGCAATGTAAGATTAGATGTGAATTATATGAATTTATAATTTGTCCTCAAAGCAGCCTATTAAGCTTTCATATGAACTGTGCCTGTTGAAAAACGTTTACTGACAACAAAGGTTTTGCTGTGACTTGTCAATCTGGCAGTTAACGAGGGTACATCTGTGTAGTTTTCATTGTGCTTTATTTATTTATTTCATTTTTTTGGCGCGCATTTTGAATTCACGGTAAACTTCTGCATAAATCTCTGCAGTTATCAACAAAGTTGCCATCACTCTTCACCTAACATGCACTCTGATCAATAGCAAACATACAGTTTCTATTATTTTTTTCCCTTCGTCATTATCCCATGTAGCTACATGATGAATATGGTACACAATAAGTTGTGAACAGAACAAGCGCCCATAGCAAGCAGAAAAAAATATCCTCCCAAACATTTCACCACATGACAGCTAACTTTTGTGATAAGCATCTTTGCATGTAAGCAAAAAATAACTTCAACACAACAACAAAAAATGGTAAAGGATCCTGTTACACGCCCATTGAGGCATATTGGGAATATGGTGTTAGGCCCATATTTTCTTGACCATCGGCACACTAGGGGTGATGTGCATCACGCCGGCCGCCTTAACCTTCACAGAGTTGCTCTGGTACCCAATTTCATGATTCTTCAGCAGATCAAGTTTAGTCAGTCTGTTGACACACTCACGTTTCAACAATGGGGCCCTTGTTTTTGATCCAGTGTCGAGATCCATCTTTGTGAGCAGGCAGGGAGCCAGTGGAAAAACTTGTTACGTACTCAGCCAGCATCTGTCTCTCCAGATCATTGGAAACAAATCTCTAGACAAAGCAGAAAATTAAGTGTTCAGTTTCTTATTTTAAGTAAATGGGCAGCAACCATAAAGATGTTGGATAGATAAAATATAAAAATTCAAAAGAATTCGTGAGGGAAAACTGGACGAGGACATTAAATATACACAGACACAGAGAAATATGCCTGTAAGAAGAAGGGGAAAAAATTGAAAATTCCCTATAAATTAGAAATATGTAATACTTAACAACAGTTATCCTGCCAGTAGTCATATGCTTGTCTCAAAGATTAAGCCATGCATGTCTAAGTTCACACCGTCTCACGGTGAAACCGCGAATGGCTCATTAAATCAGTCGAGGTTCCTTAGATGACACGATCCTACTTGGATAACTGTGGCAATTCTAGAGCTAATACATGCTTACCAGTCAGCATTGACTGGAAGGGACGCATAATATCTGGCATCGACGTGTCCGTGTCCCTTATACAGTCAGAAATGACTGAAAGGGAAGATTAATGGGAGGGCAAGTTCCATATCCTACTAATGACAGCTACTAGTGTCAGATCAGATTGTAACGGCCAGACCGTTCCCGACTTCTAGGCCGGGTCTTGCTGCATGGGCAACAGCTTATCTACAATTGCCCAACCTCGTGCCACCGAAAGTTATTTCAGGAGGTACGCTCCTATGGTCAGTAATGACTGGAAGGGAACACAGACAATACTTAACGAACTTCTTATACATAATATAATCACCATTACCCTTCAACTCTCTAAGGAGCAGCATAGGCCTTCAACATGCCAAGTCCTCATGTCCTGTGCCATCTGCTTTTATTTTTATCCTTTTCACTTTTGCTTTTAATCCCTTTAATGTCTGTCTCCAGTTCTCTTTTTCATGAGTTCTTCAGTCTACCCTTACCTCATCTACTCTGTGAATTACAGTACAATGACTGCCTTGTAATGCTGTCAACAGGTTTTCTCAATGTGTATCCTTTCCATCTTCAGCATCTCCTGCCCCAACTGCAACTGTCTGGCTCCTGTCATCAGTTCCACATTCGTAATCTTATCGTACCACTTCAGTCCTAATGTTCTGTGCAAGCACCCATTTATGAAAGTCTGTAACTTCTTAGTTGTTGTCTCTCCCCCCCCCAATTACACATGACATAAACAGCTTTTACTGTTACATGTTTCAACAATAAACTGTAAAAATATCTGCATTCTTACACAATGTACAAGGTTATATGTCATACATTAGCACTAGTATCAAAGCTGCAGAGATGCTAAAATAAAATTTGTTCAAACCTGTGCCTTTTCCAGTTCCTCCACAAGAAGACCCATAAGTAATGAGTAGTCCCCTCTTGTAACTCTGAACTTAAATGCCTGCTGGCCACCATCTGGTGTGAAACTGTAGTCACCCAGAACCTTGCCATCTGGGTACCCTGGCACTGCTGACACTGCCAAGTATATTATTGCATAGCATCATGAGAGAAATCTGAATGAATACAAATTTTTTCACACTGTAAATTCATTCATTCATCACCTTTACAGGTTTCTTCAATGTGTGTCCTATCCATATCCAGTGTCTTCTTCTCAGCTCTTGTTCCACTTGTGCTTGTTTGGTTCTTGTCATCAGTTCAACTTTGGTGATCATGTCATGACACTTCAAATCTTCTTTTTTACACAAGCATCCAATTATGAAAGTCTGTAGCTTTTTGGTTGTTATTTTTAATGTTCTCCATGTTTCAATGTAAATTATACAAGTGAAAATGAATGAAAAATTAAAAATATAGGAATTTAAAGCCAAAGTGTAAGAAATCTCATTACATGCAATTTTTTATCCCTGTAAGATATGAATGAAAATTTTAAAAATGAAGAACTGTAACTTAAAACAATGTAGGACTGTACAGCAATGTGCAAGAAATCTGGCTATATATGAGTACTTCCCACTATAAAAATATATAAGAATGGAAATAAATAGCACAGGACTGTACAGCAATGTGTGAGAGAAATCTGATCACACAATTTCTTCACTATAAAATATGTGGAAATGAAAAATACAATACTGTACAGTAATTATGTGATCACATATACTGTTTCTTTCCAACTCCGTTCAGAGCATGGGGTACAGACTGATTTTCCATATTGGAAACTGTTATATGACAAACTACGCATTTCAAACCACGTTCTACTGCTTTAGCTCCCTATCCCTCTCTATATAATTTCTCTGCACTGTTAGCTTTATCATGTGTTTCATCTAAGGGTAATACTTTTACTTACTCAGTCATTTCTCTTCTACACTGGGGTGTAGAGATTTATCAGAGAGAATGCCATATGGTGATGAATGGTATCCGCATGTCTGGTTTTGTGTAGTGTGTAGATGATGTACAGTCAAACAATGTTCATACACAATAACAGGGCAATCCACATAGGACGTCAGTAAACTCACGACGTATAAAGTCAATGATTCTTGTAACAGCCGTTGACGTTTTTCTTCATTATTTATTGTGGACGCCACAGTGACAAAATGGTTACGCGAATATGTAGACACATCAAACAGTCATTATCACAGCAACATTCAATACAGCAATAGACGGTATACAGCATTACAATGATGAGTCAGATGCATGTTATATTTCATAGTGCTGTAAATGTAGTCAGGTGAAAAACTCCATCCTTTTCTATAACAGCCAGGAGATAACCAGATGTATGAGATCAGTTCACTCTCCTTAATCTGACTTCAGCAAGACAGACACGTCTGCCGAAGTATAAATAATGTCCTCAAAAATATCCTCTAGATAACAAAGGTTTTTCAAACCTAGTTCAGGTAACCAAGTAGCAAGTAATAGTCCTTGGGACCTGCATCAACCGATGCAGCACAATACAGCGACATGTGAGCTGGGAAACATCTCGTGACGACGACTTTCGAAGACAGGCTATGAACCAGAAATCGCTCACGACCAAAAATCGATAGAGTTAATGAAAATGTTAATTTACCTTGCCTTCAGGAAATACACAGAAATATTATGCCTCCCGACATGTGGGAAACACTAGAGGTATTATCTCGAATAAACGAAATATCCATAAGAGGACTACACATCCCTGACAGAACAAAAAATAGCGGAGATCCCCTCTTCAACGAGGCATCTCTTTCGCCATTCAAATCGCTCACTCCACTAGTGGTGGGCGGAAACCGATCGACCAAAAAGCAAGACAAGTCATGCGCAGTCCAGCGCAAAATGACCACAGCTCAAAAACTTAACTGCATTCGATACCAACGCGAGAAGACAAATGCTTACCGAGAAAAGTGACTATAAATTTCAAGCAGTTGTTGCCCTTGCGTTATAAAATAGATATTGTAATAAAACGATGTTGCGAGAATTTATCACGCAACATATCACCACCTCCTCCCGATAAAAAAAAAAATGTGGAACATATTTTTTTTTTTTTTTAAATATCAAAGAGCATGCGATAAGCGGCTCAAAACGCACGAATTATGCGCTGATAATTAATTAAATTGCCTAACATGAGGCTAAATATAGAGTGTCTGGTGAGGATATACCTCAACAGAAAAATAAATATGTCTCAAAAAATATTCACATCGGGGAGGTGTCACCAACACACATCACGTTAGCATGTAAACACAATATACGTATGCAAGTTACCATAATCATCATTAAACAGCATACTCTAATATTGTCTTTAAAAATGGATGTACAAATCTGATAGGAAAATTTAAATAGTACATTATTTGACATGTAATGACATAAGTACATAGTAAAGTTAAACTACATGACGATCCAGGACATATGCTCTGGTATTCCGAGGGTAAGTACACAATCTAGAACTCGTCATGCTTGATACTAGTAAGGTAAGTCCTCAGCTCAACAATGACATTCTGAGAAAGTACAAGCAATATAATGCTAATTAATAACTAATATGCTTCATAAGGTACAATACATTATTAATAATTGTGGCTGTTTAGTAAACTAACGGCCCTTATATTAACTACTCAGTCCTCCTCTATCATCTTAAAAAACGAACAGAAGAAGATGACAACAAAGCACGATAGTGTGTACATATAAAGTGAGTACAGATGTGCTAATCTATTGTAGTAATATAGGTGTGTTATGACTCTGTAATATATAGGAAATATAGGACAGAAGTATTAGTTGGAGTCATGTGGGCATCTAGACAAAATGTCAGCAATCACATTATCCGCACCACGGATAGCTCGTACCGTGAAGTGAAAAGGTTGAAGAGCTATAGCATATCGAGTGGATCTCGAACTCTTCAAATTCTTAGTCTGAATAGCTGTAAGAGCTTTCTGATCAGTCTCTAGAATGAAATGTGCGCCCAGGAGGAATCTTTGTAGCTTTAGAATTGACCAAACCATCGCTAACAACTCACGGTCTAAAACCGAGTAGTTCCTCTCTGCCGCATTTAGTTTTCTAGAAATGTACATAACAGGATGCAGAGTATTTGCATATTCTTGCATCAGTGCTGCTCCAATCCCAGTGGATGAAGCATCACTCCGAAGAACAAAAGTCCTATCAAGAGTAGGTAATCTTAAGATGGGAGGAGAAGAAAATATATTCTTGATTTGGTCTAGTGAAGATTGGCATTCTTCAGACCAACGGACCAGATTAGGCGAACCTTTCTTCAACAATGTTGAGAGAGGTGCCATGATCGAAGATAAATTTGGAATAAATCTCCCATAAAATTGAATTAAACCTAAGAGACTCCTAACTTTGTTTCTTCGTTTTAGGAACAGAGATGTTCAGTATTTTGGAAGTATTGTGGTCTTCTGTCTTCAAGAGACCATGACCAACACGATGACCCAGGAAAGAGGTTTCACCAAAACCAACAAAAGCTTTAGAAGGTTTTGCTGTCAAATTATTCTCACGTAGAGTGGACAGTAAGTCATATAACCCTAAATAGTGATCTTCCCAGGTATCACTGAAGAGACAGATGTCATCTAAGTATGCGATGACATCCGAACGATGTGACAGAATTCGACGCATCATGCGAACGAAAGTGGCAGGGGCGTTCATGAGACCAAAAGGCATAACATTCCATTGAAATAGACCCCTAGGTGTAGAAAAAGCAGTAAGAGGTTTGGCATGCTCTGCTAAAGGCACTTGCCAATAACCTTTAGACAAGTCAAGTTTAGTGAAGAATCTAGAATTAGAAAGTCTAATCAGTAGATCTTCTAACAAAGGCATCGGTTCAGCATCGAACTTTGTGACCTGATTCAATTTGCGATAATCAACACAAATTCGTATGTTCTTATCCTTCTTCCGGACAATAACCATGGAAGAAGAATATGGTGAAGTCGATGGTTCAATTATATTTAATTGAATCATTTCATCCAATTCCTTTTCCACTTGCGACTGAAAGTGTATAGGAATAGGATACGGCCTAACCCTAATTGGATTATTGTCGGTAAGAATTATGTCATGTTCTATGACATCTGTGTGTCCAGGAATGTCAGTGAGAACATCCTGAAATGTTTGTAACATCGACAAGTCTCGTCGATGTTCGTCACCAGAAAGATTAGGAGAAACAGAAACGTTTTTCCAAGATTCCGTGGAATGTAATGGAACCACTGGAAGGGGAAGGTTGACATCAGAGAAGGTAGCTTCCTCATCCTGTATGACAGACAGGGATGAATAATGACCGTGAGGTGCAGGAGCATCATCCGTTGCCTGGAAAATAGGCAGCAAATAGTCCGGACGTTCGTGAAATTCCGAAAGCATGTTTATGTGGAAAGTTTTATGCTTTCCATCAATATCGACCACATAGTCAACATCGGAAATCCGAGAGACTATTGCATACGGACCTTTCCATGCAATAAGAAGTCTATTTTCCCTACTGGGGAGTAGGACGAATGCTTTGTCACCTGGACAAAGTTGTCGTAGACATCTATTCTTGTTAGCAAACTGCCTTGCCTTCTCTTTAGCAATTTCTGATGAAGCAGTTGCTAGCTTACATGCCTCAATGATCTTTTGTCTAAGAGCAATGACATACTCATATGAGGATTGAGTTTCATCGCTAATATCATCGGCAGTGATGAGATCGTGTAATAAAGACATAGGGCCGCGTGGACGCGCGCCAAAGACAAGTTCGAAGGGAGAAAATCCTGTGTGTTCATTAGGGACTTCTCTATAGGCAAAGAGAGCCGCGGGTAAAACCCTGTCCCAATCTTGAGGATGATCTTCAGTTATCTTACCAAGCAAAGTCTTGAGCGTTCTATTCAGACGCTCAACTAACCCATTAGACATAGGATGGTAGATACTACTGAGAGATCGTTCAATATGTAAGGTAGACATTACCTGTGACATAGTGTCAGATATGAGTTGAGTGCCATGGTCTGACAATATTTCTCTGGGGAACCCCAAGCGAGAAAATATCAACCAAAGAGCATCTGCGATATCTGTAGTAGATATGCTCTTAAGAGGAATAGCCTCTGGCCAACGTGTGCACATATCGACACATGTAAGGATAAACTGATGTCCTCTGGCCGACTTGACCTTAAAAGGGCCAATAATATCTATGGCCATTTTCTGAAACGGCCGAATAGGAATGTCAGCAGCCTGGATAGGCGCAGCATGTCGTGGTCCTCTAGATTTGACCTCCTGACATACCTTGCATGATCGGCAGTAAATACGAATGTCCTTATTGACAAAAGGCCAAAAGAAAGCCGCAAGGACTCTCGACTTCGTACGGGCAAAACCCATATGTCCAGCACATTGCGAGTCATGAGCATGTTGTAATATTTGCACTCTCATGCTCTTGGGAACAAGAATTTGCGAATGTGCCGACGTAGTCGAATCTTGTACCATACGTACAAGTACGCCGTTTCTCATTGCAATCCAAGATTTTCTATTTGTATCCTGATTCGGATCACCTTTCTTCGCAAGAACGAAGAATTTTTTTAAAGAAGGATCTTCTTCTTGCAATTTTATGAAAGAGTCACGAGTGATTACTAAGTGACTATCTTGGCTATCAACTTCATTATCACTATTCAGTGAAGTTTCGGGTGTTTGTAGAGCTTGTGCTCTTGTAACTACTGCATTTGTAGCTTGCATGTTATTATCTTCCCAAGCAGCAATCTGCTGTGGGGTACACTCCCTAACTCCGTGAATACGACCAATAATAAGGTCCGCAATAGGATTAGGTAAGAGACAAGCATGCACATCTCCAGTAAAGAAAGGAGTGGCAATGCGAATTACAGCAGTAGGATATTTTTCTAGAGTGCCGCCAAATGTGACACATTTAATAACCCTTCCTGTAGCACAAGATGGATCTACAAGCGATTGTCTAACACCAATAGTGGTGCATCCGGAATCGAAAAGTAGTGAGACCGGAGTATCATTAACAAGACCCTTATGTAGAATTAAAGAACCCCTCCCGTCATGCGCAACAGCAGCAGGAAGAGCGGGAAGTGGGTGACCACAACTCAAAGTAGTTATGGTACCCGGTTCGAATAAAGTACTGCATTGGGGGCATTTGTTTGCTCTCTCAAAGTCAAAAGCAGAACCAGTGACAGCGTCAAAGTTTTTATTATCAACAACATGATTACAGGCTCCCTCAGTTTCCTGTTGTACAGCATTAGCCTGCTGATATCTCTTTTTTTTTTGTGTTGAGATCTACCCCGACTATTATTACCTCTGAAGTTATCAGAGTTATTATTATCTCTGCAGTTATTATTGTCTCTATTGTAATTGTTATCCTGGTTCGAATTCCAGTTTCCACGATTACTATCATGTTCACATTGATGCGAACATCTATTTGTTGGTTCTGAGGTCTTCGGCAGGAATAACCTCTATTACCATATCCTCTTTTGAAATGCTTATAATTATTAGGATGATAGTAACGACCACTATCAGGTTGTCTCCAATTCTTCGAAGAAGAATCACCATGAAATTGGTTTCCATGATTTTGACAGAAATTACCGCTGCTCTTTCTATCAAAATTTTGTTGGAATCTACGAGCAAAGTTTTGACCATACGGAGCTGCCGAAGCAACTGGTAAACCTTCTTTCACCTTAGAGTTACCCATGGTTATGTGTGGGTGTGCAGTTACGTATTGGCAACAGAAATCTTCCATTTCTTTTATTGTTTTAGGTTTACGTTCATGAAGGAAAGCAAGGAAAGACTCATTGACAGACGACATGACTTTGTCTCTAAGTATTAAGTCCATAAGTCCTTCATAAGTTTTTTCCGTCTTAGATAGTTCAACCCATCGTGAGAAAGTAATGCGTATTCTTGCAATAAACTCGGAGATTCAACTCCATTTTCAGGTAACATGTTTTTAAATTGTAGACGATAGCCGTCTTCGTTAAGCTGATATTTCTTTAACAGAGCGGCCCTGACAACCTCATAATTGTTCTTGTCAGGTTCATCCACCATATTTAATATACTTAGAGCTTTACCTGTCAGTATCCCTGATAACTGATAAACATATTTTGCTTTGTCTATGTTATGAGCTGTACATGCTTGTTCAAATCTGTCCAGATAGAACATTATGTCATCACTGGAAGGACTAAAAGTTGGCAACTTAATCTTAAAAGTATCATTATTAGCCTTACCAGAAGATGAACCCTTGTTTGAATCATTACCATTACTCATGTTCATCAATTTCAATTTTTCCAACTCTAAAGCTAAGACCTTTTCTTCATGTTCCATTTTTGCTTTCTCTTTCCTCTCATCAGATTCTCTCTGTAATCTTCTCTCCTCAGCCTGAGCCTCTATTTGAAGTCTTTCAGCTTCTTTTTCAAGTCTTTTATTTTCAGCCTCTTTTTCAAGTCTTTTATTTTCAGCCTCTTTTTCAAGTCTTTTATTTTCAGCCTCTTTTTCAAGTCTTTTATTTTCAGCCTCTTTTTCAAGTCTTTTATTTTCAGCCTCTAGCTGGAGTTTTCTTTCCTCAGCTTCTGATTCCCTTTTTTGTTTTTCCATTTCCATTTGGAATCTTTTTTCATCCACCTGCATCTGCAGTTTCTTTTGTTCAGCTTCCATCTGCAGTTTCTTTTGTTCAGCTTCCATTGCTTTATCATATCGAGCAGTTGCAAATTCTTCTAACTTATCACCAGTCTTCCCAAGCAATTTACCCTGCTCAATAAAGTGCTCAAATGTAGACATGTTGTCTAACATATGCGTCCAAAACCTGAAATAATTAACTAATTTATTTCAAACCTAAGTGTAACAAGTCTTAATTAAGCACTTGTATATTCACATCACCTTATATTATCCCAGTCTCTGTGGGAAACAAGTCTCCAATCAAAGAATTTGTATATGAAATATCACCAATCAATTCTTGATCATAAGTGCACTTCTCATTCAATAGTGCACAACACTATTCATCATTCATTTATCATCAGTGTAGTAGTAACAGTGCATTAGCATAGCCCATTAACTAATTACTATAACTGTAAACAATGACTATGTAAACACATGCAGAATGTAAACATTGAAAATGTAAACAATGCAAACAATGTAAACAATAACAATGTAAACAATAACAAAGATCAGCAACAATACAAAAACGTTCGCAGAAATCAACTAAAAATAAAGCAGAAATTAATGAAATATCACAAAAAATGTGACGATATCTACGATAGAATTAAACAAAATACATGACACCACAGTGTATAAACAAAAATGTTGTATGAAACTAAATTATAGACAAGAGTAGGCTAACAAATACAAACAAATCAAAACAAAACTAAAGAATGCGAAATAATAACGAAAACAATATTAAAACATGTCATCACAGCTAACATAAATAGCAACAGAAGTCGCTTAGCAAATTCCAGTATCGGAAATTTGCAAACCCTACAGAAAACGCTCACAATAGACGACCTCTATGACGTGGCATAATCTAACGGAGACACCACCCAACCGAGAACCCGCTGAAATATAAACATATAAATATACAAATAACATATAGACATATAACATATAGAATGAGATGATACACAGAAGACTCAGCAGAAGTATAAGGGCACAGTTTACATACAAACAGGCCACTTAACTTATAGGCTTCCAATCGTCGAACAGCAGAAAAAACGGATGTCAATCAACGTCCTAAAGAGCGAAGCTCCAACGATGATGGCACATCTGAACTGCTTCCACTGCTAACACGATGGTACTTGAGCTTCTGACATACTGTGTGTTGAGTTGTTTCGGCACTTGACCTTCTAATCCAAAAGTAAGTTGATGGAAATCGGTACTTGGCCTTCTTCAGAAAACAACCCGTTTCAACCGGCACTTGACCTTCACACAAACGACAGCACTGGAACCTTGACAGCAGCAACTTGCTTGACTTGCGTAAAAGATAACAGCAGTCCGAGTTATCCGGCAACATGTAACAACGCCGGGTACTGTCAAATTCTTGTTTCCGTCAAAAAATTGAAATTTTGACTTTTACCGGGCAACGCCGAGTACTTTGAAAATTTTGAAGATGTTGACTGTCTTGAAGAATGTTAATTTCTTGAAGGATGTTGATGAATTCTTGTTGAAAATGAAGTGGGTAAGGGACCCCGTGTTTGCTGGTACCAGAATCAAACCAGCTTATGGCCACCAAATGATGCGTGATGCCATATGATGATGGATGGTATCCGCATGTCTGGTTTTGTGTAGTGTGCAGATGTGTTCAGTCAAAACAATGTTCATACAAAAATAACAGGGCAATCCACATAGGACGTCAGTAAACTCACGACGTATAAAGTCAATGATTCTTGAAACAGCCGTTGACGTTTTTCTTCATTATTTATTGTGGACGCCACAGTGACAAAATGGTTACGCGAATATGTAGACACATCAAACAGTCATTATCACAGCAACATTCAATACAGCAATAGACGGTAGACAGCATTACAATGATGAGTCAGATGCATGTTATATTTCATAGTGCTGTAAATGTAGTCAGGTGAAAAACTCCATCCTTTTCTATAACAGCCAGGAGATAACCAGATGTATGAGATCAGTTCACTCTCCTTAATCTGACTTCAGCAAGACAGACACGTCTGCCGAAGTATAAATAATGTCCTCAAAAATATCCTCTAGATAACAAAGGTTTTTCAAACCTAGTTCAGGTAACCAAGTAGCAAGTAATAGTCCTTGGGACCTGCATCAACCGATGCAGCACAATACAGCGACATGTGAGCTGGGAAAACATCTCGTGACGACGACTTTCGAAGACAGGCTATGAACCAGAAATCGCTCACGACCAAAAATCGATAGAGTTAATGAAAATGTTAATTTACCTTGCTTTCAGGAAATACACAGAAATATTATGCCTCCCGACATGTGGGAAACACTAGAGGTATTATCTCGAATAAACGAAATATCCATAAGAGGACTTTCACATTCCTGACAGAACAAAAAATAGCGGAGATCCCCTCTTCAACGAGGCATCTCTTTCGCCATTCAAATCGCTCACTCCACTAGTGGTGGGCGGAAACCGATCGACCAAAAAGCAAGACCAGTCATGCGCAGTCCGGCGCGAAAAATGACCACAGCTCAAAAACTCAACTGCATTCAATACCAACGCGAGAAGACAAATGCTTACCGAGAAAAGTAACATAAATATGCTCATATAAACTAGAGTCCTGCTCACCATCTGTGGCAGCTGATGCCAGTCTGACTTCATACACAACCTGCCCAGTTTCATCACGAGTCTTAAACAACCGAGTGTTGTAAGGACTGATTTTCTGTAACAAACACATATGGACACTGATGATGTCAATGATCTATTTTAATAAGCTTAAAAATAAAAAAAAAGGTTTTAAAAAAAGAAACCCCAATAAAATTGTGAACTCAAACAATTATGAAGCATATCTAATTACACGGTGAATGAATAACAGTTACATAAACAAATTTAAGGCAGGGAGCAAACACTGAAAGACACGAGTAAGCACTGCAAAATTTTTATATCACTGGTAATCAGAACACACAATATAAACAGCTAAACATACACATACGCACACAAATGAATAAATTAGTTTTACTTTGAGAGACAGACTGAGAGGTAACAGGTAAAGCGGTGAAGATGTGGTCCTTAGAAGGATGAAATAATAACCGCTAGTTTGCTTCAAACCTCTGAATGTTGCTAGATGAAAGGAAATGAGACAATTTTGACTGACTGATGAGTGTGAGGGTATGGAATGCCCAACCTAAAAGATGGTATACTAATGCAATAATAGTGTGGTGATGCCCATGTGTTACTGGGACCCAAAAGGGATCAAAGAATATTAACACAGTATCCTACCATGCATATTATATAAAGTCTTCTTCTTCGTTCACCCTCAGATGTCAACTTGAATAAGTTCAAAGAAAGCAGTGGTCAGCCCGAGGCTGTTCACATCTCCGTAGACTTCCTCCAGGAATGGCACCGGTGATGGCCACATGCGCCTTCTCCGTCCCTCACACGTCGAGCACTTCCGAAGCAGATGCTCAGCAGTCACCCCATCGGTGCCACTGCCACACCCATCAGCAGCTCCTATCCCCAACCTGTCGAACAGACGGCATCCCAATCTGCCACGACCCGCGCGAAGTCTGAAGACCACCACCTGCCTACCCCTGCCGAGCTGGCAATACGGATCACTTCTTGTGTGGCCCGGATGCTCCCCCTCCCACTCGTGCCTGTACCTGCGCTTGATAAAACTCAAAGACTCCTCATAGGCCATACTTGTTTCAAGTTGAGGAAGCCCCCCCCCCCCCCCCCACAATCTGCCAGCTCCTCACCTCCAGGGACACCGCAGCGAGAAGGGATCCACTGCACCACGACTCCCCTGTACCGCCGACACAGCCCGTGAAGTGCCACTCCCAGGCCATCCAGTTCAGCATTACTTTGACATATTATTTAAAGTGACCAAGGAATGGTAGGAATGGAGCTGGATACTCCATCCGTGAAATTTAAAGTCATAAAAACTTTAACAACATGAACAAGACATCCAAAGCAAGAAATTCAGATAATTCAACTCAGCCACACAAGACAAATAAGGTTCTCTGTTAAGGAAGATTCTAACACAGTTCAGAGAAAGCTGGAAAAAAGCCTGGAAGTGCCTTTTTCCCATCCACTAAAAAATCCACTTTTGGCACCTGGAATGATCAAACACTAAATGAACATGAAAGAACAGCACAGGTGGCAGCAAAAATGTAAAATTAAACCAACATCCTACGACTGTGTGAAATGAGGAGGAAGGGAACAGAAAAGAGGAAACTCAACACAGGAGAGCTAGTGTTATCCTAAGGGCATGACGAACCCACAGATTGGAAACAATAGGAGCTAGACTAATATCAGCACTATTCAAAACTTCCAAAAAGAAAATCAAGATTAACATAACCTGATGTTATGCACCAAATAATGACAACAAAGTATATGTGAAAGAAGAATTTTACATTAGACTACAAAATATCATGGCTACTTAGAGAGAAAAGACATTACAATCGTGATGGGTAACCTCAATGCAAAAACAAGAAGACACAAGAAGTTTTGAAGAAATTGTAAGAAAATATGAACCTGGGACAATGAATTTAAAAATGTAGAGATATTCATATACTTCTGTGCTATAAATCAGCTCGTTATAGGAAGCAGCACATTTACACATTAAAGAATACATAAGGCCATGTGGATTTCACCAGATCACAGGATAGAAAATCTGACATATGCATAAAGAAGAAGTTCAGATCAATCAAGTAGTTAAATGACATTAAAGTATATAGAGCAGCAGTTATAGTGAAAAAAATACACTGGAATAACAACTGAAGTGTTTCCAAGAAATAAAGGGAGACATCAAATGCTGAATGGTAACAAATTAATTAATGTTGCGAAATTAAAAATAGAAACATAGACAGGAATGAAAACTGTGAGAAAACTACATAAGTGTGTGTGTGTGAGAGAGAGATAGAGGAGAGTAAGAGAGTGTGGTAGAAAGACCAGATCACAATACCTGAGAATCCAAGAATGCCTGTGCAATTTTTGCATCATTTTCATCACAGTTGGCTGAATAGTATGTAGTTGTTCCCTAATGGTAAAAATACAAAAATTAGAATAGTAAACAGGTGGTCCATGTCAAAGAGAACTTAAATTTTCTTTTTTTAGGCAAGCCACTTGTGCTGTAAAGTACAACAAAGAAATGTCAGACATACCAAATAATACTTAAATAAACAGCAACTAAAATATATGTGATGAATCTGGGTGCTTAGTATGCTTCTTCTTCTTCAAGTAACATGCCTGGTGGTGTAGGTGATCATGTGTCTCCATAACTTCCTGTCTCCAATACTGTGTATCAATTCTGTTGTTGATTTCTTTCCATCCCACAAGGTCAAACTGTTCAGTAGCATCTCCCTTTGTCATCATCTATCTCTTTTTCCTTAAATTGTTTCTGTTGTCAAAGTGTATTCCATCTTTCTTCTTCTCATAACACTGGTATGCTTGCTGGGCATAAATTACTTTATCTTCAATTAAAAAATACAAGAGAGATCTGGAGAGCAATAGGCCTGGACATAGCACAACTGCTACACTTTAATGGAATAGTCATTACAGAATCCATGATCCAATCAAAGGGACATAGCACAACTGCTACACTTTAATGGAATAGAGTCATTACAGAATCCATGATCCAATCAAAGGGACATAGCACAACTGCCACACTTTAATGGAATAGAGTAATTACAGAATCCATGATCCAATCAAAGGGACATAGCACAACTGCTATGCTTTAATGGAATAGTCATTACAGAATCCATGATCCAATCAAAGGGACATAGCACAACTGCTACACTTTAATGGAATAGAGTCATTACAGAATCCATGATCCAATCAAAGGGACATAGCACAACTGCCACACTTTAATGGAATAGAGTCATTACAGAATCCATGATCCAATCAAAGGGACATAGCACAACTGCCACACTTTAATGGAATAGAGTCATTACAGAATCCATGATCCAATCAAAGGGACATAGCACAACTGCTATGCTTTAATGGAATAGAGTCATTACAGAATCCATGATCCAATCAAAGGTATTAATACCAAAGAATTATTTTAAAATAAATTGTGAAAAGTGCCATCTATTCAGATAACCAATAGTCAACATAATGGATCAAACAGAGATGGTTCAGACAAGTAAAAGAAATGAAGCCGAGCAAAGAGACAAGAAAGACATATAATAAAAACATTCAAGGGGGTGTTTAAGAAAAAAGTGAATAGACAAGACAGAGACAGATATGGAAGCTGATAAGTGAACAAAGATAATCAAGGATAGAGTAGAATGGAAATATATCGTGTCTGTGGCAAAGATGCTCAAGAGCTCAAAAAATTAAAGAAAACAAATTTACAAACTACAGTCAATCCTCATATTCGCGCGAGATATAGTGTAACCAATTTTTTGTCATTCGCAGCCATGCGCAGTAGGCACAAAATTTCAAGATGCCTGCCATGCAGCAAAGAGAGACTGCCTCCTTGTCCTCGTGGCTTTCGTTTTGTTTACATGTGTCTTCGTCGAGCATCTTTTCATCCATGTTTTTTGCAGCTTTACGCTGTTTTTGATTATTTTTGGAATTAACAATGGCACCCAAGAGTAGTGCAAGCATGTTGGCGAGTGATAAAGTATGTGTTAGGTAAACTTCTTTCTGGAATGTCTGTAGGAAATTTTCATTTCTCAATTTTAAATGTTCTGTGTTAATGTTTCCAATTTTTGTTTTCCGGGGATTTTGTAATAATGTGTGTGTGTGGATGTGTGAATGAGTACTGGGACACCAAAAGATTGTACATACTGTGCTATTACAAAGAAAGCAGTGTATAAAATACATTTATAAAACTAACAGTATAATAAATAATCTGTTTTCACAAGAAGGGTACACGAAATGATGATCTGTAGCAATAGTGTATGGTGAACAGGGTCGTGCAGAAACCTAACCCTCCTTTTCCAATAGGGTTGATGGTTCCGTATTTGCAGGGTTTTCAAAGAACTTAACCCGCATGAATAGCGAGGATTGGCTGTACAATAAATCGACTGCATTTCTGGACCACAAGATGAACCTACATCGGAGAAGGTAAATTTCAGGGAACATTTTTCACTCACATTTAAATTGCTAATTTGACAAATTCGTCCTCCAATGTTGCCTATTCAATAAATATTTTTTAGTTTGAAGCAGACCAAATGACCTTCCTAGTCATGTTTATTTAGCTACTGTTCTCAGACACTTCGTTTCATTTGAGGTGATTCTAAGCTTTGTCTTAGCAATTTAAAAAAATCCACTTTTCAGCTTGCTGAGTCTGTCATGGCTTCATCAGTTCCTTTTAGCCAGTACTTTTTAAGCTGTTTTAAGACAGCCATCAAAGTCATGTATTGGTTATCCAAGATAATCCAGACCAGTTTCTGCAACTTTACTGAGTAACATAAGACTTTTAATTTCAGTAATGTATAATTCACACAGCAGTAACCATACTTTCTTGAAAAACACAGGAAATGCTTTTCAAATAATGTAAAACAAGGTAAAGGTAAAGGATCCCGTTACACGCATATTGAGGCATATTGGGAATACGGTGTTAGGCCTGTATTTTCTTGACCATCGGCACACTAGGGGTGATGTGGTCAGCATCACGCCGGCCGCCTTAACCTTCCCAGAGTTGTTCTGGTGCCCAATTTATGAGGCTGGGTCGACCCCGGAGCCGTTTGTGGTCTAAAAAAATCCCACCTCAACTGGGGATCGAACCATGGACCACTGAGCTAGGAAGCCAGCGCACTAACCACCGCGCTACCACGGTTTAATGTAAAACAAACTAAATCTAAAAGGGAGTAAAGCAAAGAAATGCAAACCAGTCAAATGGGTGGGTAAGGGGAGGCCTGTAAAACAATAAAGGTTGTAGAACATCTGATATATCAAGATGACATCATCACTATTTCCTTTTACACTCCCTTTGGAACATACTGCCACTACAGCAGCTGATCCTTTTGACAGGAAGTATGCACCAAAACATCCCAGTGCTTCTGCAGCAGAGGTTTTTGTAGCAATTTATTTTACATGATGAGGTTACCAACCTCTTGCACATGCCAATCAGTAACTGTATATAATACTTTACTACCTTTTCTCCAAGTCCCAGTTCTTTGTGCCGGCTATCTAAAGAATACATCCTCTCTTTCACTGCATCCCACAACTTCTGCACTCCCACTGCGTCTGCTTGGTATGCTAAACTTGCCTTAATCAACGCCTCCACTTTTGTCTAAGGTGAACAAATATAAGGAATGGATTATAAGGAATTAGTAAATGATTACAAGGAATGACACAATATATTTGTTTAGTACACTCATAAAAATGTGTTTATTTAATGTTAACAATCTGCAATTTATGGTATAGTCTATGGCTGACATAGGCATGTTTCAAGGAAATGAGGTAAACACCAAAGAAAATCTACATATCTGCAAACAAATTTTATTTTGCGTGTTTTCAAAATACTACACCAATGTTCTAAAGTATTTTTTAGTTAAATTATTTTTCATGGAGGTGGGAAGGGGTGTGTTCAGAATGCTGACAAACAATCTATCAATCTAGTGAATATCATCTATTTAGTATGACTCAAACCTTTTCAACCCCTGGTACAAATTTGGTATCTCCAAATGACTTGTAGTTTCCCATATTACAGTAGAAGGCAGCTGCATAGATCAGAAAGGCCTGCAATTTAAAAAAAAAAAAGTGATGGTCCACTAACATACAACAAAGTTAATTTCTCGCAGCTCAAATTTAATAAATTACACCTTGTAATATCATTTTCAAACACAAAGCAAGCAAGACATTCATTAGCATAATTTGGTATGGAGTCTGAAATCTGTTAATATGTCTGCAACTTAAACTTTTATTTGTAACAATATGTTCTACTCATACAATATTTCTAATATAATTGCTGGAATATTCATTATCTATTAATTTAGCTACCTTTGTTTTTAAAAAAAAAAAGTGGCTAAATTTTATAGGTACCTCTTGCTCTTCATTAGAAAACCCTAGTGACTGCGCAAGTTCCAATATTTCCTTGGGACTCTGGGCTCTGAACAGTTTTTGTAACAACACAAACAGTCCTGGAGACTCTGGTGAGGTCTGTATCAAATTCAGTATAAAAACATTAATAATATAAATCCACAGGATTTATAGTGATGTAAATAACATTTTAAACAACCTCTTTTATAAACCACAATGTTTTTAACAAGTCGAGTGATACATAAGGACTGCTAAATATTTTTTAACTGCTTCCTACAAAACAAAACACACTCCCATGGTCATGTTGAAATTATACTAGATAGTATTATTACACCTGATAATATCCTGATATTACAGTTTAATTTTCATCAATTTGACTCTTGGAACTACTCACATACCAAAATCTGGGGAGCGTTTTTGTAGTTTCCATAAACATTTTTGCAGCAGTACTATAAATTTAATTTACAGTGGTGGGGATTTAAATATTTTTTATTCAGTGTGATTTTAAAATAACATACCATTGTTATTAAGTAATAATGAAAAGATATTAATTTAATAATAGACAAATCTTATTATACTTGGAAAAATAAAAATAACACACTATATTTTCATGCACAGAAAACTAGATATGGAGGCGTTTTTCTTGACATGAAAGGTCTAGGAACAAAAATCACAAGAAAATCTAGAAAAAAATGAATACTTATGACGTGTAGAACAGAAGGATCCAAATGGTACAACAAAATCATCAAGGTGGAAATGATAGCAAGATCCAGTGGATGAGATGATGGCGATGGACAGGATATAGGATGAGCAAACCTGCTGATAGCATTATAAGGCAGTCATTGTTCTGGGGTCTCCTGGGTTAGAGTGGTCAGGAAGACCAAAAAAAAAACACTAAGAGAACTGGAGACATAAATGAAGTTTTTTTTTTTTTTTTCCGTACGCCCGCTATTACTCGAGGCAAAATCTCAGGTTAGTATGTCTAACCTGAGACTGATTTAACGTGAGTATCCCTTTTTTCTTGCACAGAGACAGGTGTCCCTCGCCATTAAATGAAGTGATGAGGAAGACATGGATAGATCTTAAGCTGATGGCATAGACAGGAGAATGTGGCACGAGTTTGTTGAATGGGGAGCAGCAGGGTAATGAATGAATTAATAAAATACTTCCCACTGGGTTAAGGGAAAAGAAAGTGGTGAAAGAGATTTCATTTCATTCATATACTCCCCTGTTCACAAAGTTCCGGGACTCATTTTTTTTTATTCGAATAAGTAGACTTACATACTATTTGGTTCTATCTCCTTCAAAGTAGTTCCCTTGTGAGTGTACACACTTATTCCAATGTTCCTGCCACTGAAGGAAGCACCTCTGGTAGTCACTTTGCGGAATAGCCCTCATCTGTCTCGTCGCGTTGGCTTGAATCTGCTCAATGTCATCGAATCTACGACCTTTCATTGTTTTCTTAAGTTGCGGGAACAAGAAAAAGTCACACGGAGCAAGATCAGGTGAGTATGGAGGATGCAGGAGCAATGGAATGTTGTGTTTCGTCAAAAATGCGTTTGTGGTGACAGACCTGTGTGCAGGTGCATTGTCATGATGAACACGCCAATTGCCTGTGCGCCACTTCTCAGGGCGATGTCTGCGCACAGCGTCGCGGAGGCGTTGCAGGACTGTTTTGTAGAATTCAGCATTGACACTCTGTCCTATAGGGACGTATGCATGATGCACCAGGCCATCAATGTCGAAAAACGCTACTAACATGGTCTTGACATTGCACTTGACCTGTCGTGCCTTCTTCGGCCGAGGAGATGATTGCGTTTGCCACTGGGAGGACATTTGCTTTGTTTCCGGGTCATATCCGTACACCCAGCTTTCATCACCAGTTATTATCGAGGACATGAAATTTGCATCGTTTTTTGCTCTCACGGAGGTCGGTTCAAATGGACAACCGATCGTCCTTCTGGTCCTCAGTCAGGTGGCGTGGCACGAGTTTCGCGGACACCCGTCTCATGTGCAAATCTTCAGTTACGATTTTATGACACGTACCAATTGATATTCCAAGATCATCAGCAACCTCTCTGATTGTCAGATGTCGGTCAGCGCATATCATTTCTTGCACACGTGCAACGAACTCGTCGGTGTGGGAGATGGAGGGTCTCCCTTGACGGGGGCCATCTTCAAAGGATCGGAGTCCACTTTTGAAATGGGAATACCACTCACATGTTTTAGATCTACTTAAACAGGACTCTCCGAAAGCTGTTTGCAACATTTCGAGAGTTTCGGAACCAGTTTTTCCTAGACGAAAACATAAATCAATACACACACGTTGTTGAATTTTGCTGTCCATATTTGAAATGGGACGAGCACTATTACGTCACATCCGCTTATACGCTACCACACAGCGCATGCGCGAAATTACAAACTTCAGGTTTGGTACATATAGTGACACGTGGTTGACACGTGCACTGTGTTAATATCACCTAGCTCTTTATAACGGTTTTCCGGATTAAAAAATGAGTCCCGGAACTTTGCAATCAAATGAAGTATGCCAGAGTCTATCTTTCCCTATATCCTCTGTGTCCTACAGTCCATTGCATGTCTTTGTTATCTGTTTTTCATGCATAGTAAATTATTATTTCTCCCGATCTGCTTTGTATGTTCTACAAGCTGATAATTTTATTCCCATTTGTTCTGGATTTCTGTCCTAGAAAGTTACTGTTTTCTTATCAATACAAAAAAAAAGGGTTCTTAATGCAGTTTTGGTTCAGTTTTAGAAAACAATACTTGCTTACCTTTCTCTACTGCTCTTATACCTTTGTCCCTGGCAATCTGTATCCATTTCTACACATTTATTTAAAATAATTCTTACTTTTTTTCTATACTGTTTTTATACATTTGTCCCTGTTTCTCTATTTGTTGTCCCAGTAAAATTAATTTTTTGCACTGAAAAATTGAAGGAATCAATACATTGACCATCAGTGGGTCGACCAGTTCCCTTTCTTACTGCCTTTCACCTTCCCTAGAACAAACCCGGGTACCCATTTTAACACCTGGGCAGACTGGAGTGCAACTCAACCTGGTTTTGAACCTAATCCCTTTACAACAAGAAGCAAGTACTGAAATTTGTAAAGGGAGGAAAAAAATTGCCATAACCAACCTGGAAAAGCACAATGAGCCCTCCCTTGAAGCTGGCCTGTGCAAGATGATGAGCATAATTTCTCTCTGTTGCTGACAGACCTTCAAAAGCATTTTTGCAGTCTAGAAGAGCGATCTCTGTAGTGTTCTGAATGATGTATGGAGACTGAACCTCTTCTGCCATCATGAATTTGAGATGTTTCATCCAATTCCTTTTCCACTTGCGACTGAAAGTGTATAGGAATAGGATACGGCCTAACCCTAATTGGATTATTGTCGGTAAGAATTATGTCATGTTCTATGACATCTGTGTGTCCAGGAATGTCAGTGAGAACATCCTGAAATGTTTGTAACATCGACGAGACTTGTCGATGTTCGTCACCAGAAAGATTAGGAGAAACAGAAACGTTTTTCCAAGATTCCGTGGAATGTAATGGAACCACTGGAAGGGGAAGGTTGACATCAGAGAAGGTAGCTTCCTCATCCTGAATGACAGACAGGGATGAATAATGACCGTGAGGTGCAGGAGCATCATCCGTTGCCTGGAAAATAGGCAGCAAATAGTCCGGACGTTCGTGAAATTCCGAAAAAGCATGTTTATGTGGAAAGTTTTATGCTTTCCATCAATATCGACCACATAGTCAACATCGGAAATCCGAGAGACTATTGCATACGGACCTTTCCATGCAATAAGAAGTCTATTTTCCCTACTGGGGAGTAGGACGAATGCTTTGTCACCTGGACAAAGTTGTCGTAGACATCTATTCTTGTTAGCAAACTGCCTTGCCTTCTCTTTAGCAATTTCTGATGAAGCAGTTGCTAGCTTACATGCCTCAATGATCTTTTGTCTAAGAGCAATGACATACTCATATGAGGATTGAGTTTCATCGCTAATATCATCGGCAGTGATGAGATCGTGTAATAAAGACATAGGGCCGCGTGGACGCGCGCCAAAGACAAGTTCGAAGGGAGAAAATCCTGTGTGTTCATTAGGGACTTCTCTATAGGCAAAGAGAGCCGCGGGTAAAACCCTGTCCCAATCTTGAGGATGATCTTCAGTTATCTTACCAAGCAAAGTCTTGAGCGTTCTATTCAGACGCTCAACTAACCCATTAGACATAGGATGGTAGATACTACTGAGAGATCGTTCAATATGTAAGGTAGACATTACCTGTGACATAGTGTCAGATATGAGTTGAGTGCCATGGTCTGACAATATTTCTCTGGGGAACCCCAAGCGAGAAAATATCAACCAAAGAGCATCTGCGATATCTGTAGTAGATATGCTCTTAAGAGGAATAGCCTCTGGCCAACGTGTGCACATATCGACACATGTAAGGATAAACTGATGTCCTCTGGCCGACTTGACCTTAAAAGGGCCAATAATATCTATGGCCATTTTCTGAAACGGCCGAATAGGAATGTCAGCAGCCTGGATAGGCGCAGCATGTCGTGGTCCTCTAGATTTGACCTCCTGACATACCTTGCATGATCGGCAGTAAATACGAATGTCCTTATTGACAAAAGGCCAAAAGAAAGCCGCAAGGACTCTCGACTTCGTACGGGCAAAACCCATATGTCCAGCACATTGCGAGTCATGAGCATGTTGTAATATTTGCACTCTCATGCTCTTGGGAACAAGAATTTGCGAATGTGCCGACGTAGTCGAATCTTGTACCATACGTACAAGTACGCCGTTTCTCATTGCAATCCAAGATTTTCTATTTGTATCCTGATTCGGATCACCTTTCTTCGCAAGAACGAAGAATTTTTTTAAAGAAGGATCTTCTTCTTGCAATTTTATGAAAGAGTCACGAGTGATTACTAAGTGACTATCTTGGCTATCAACTTCATTATCACTATTCAGTGAAGTTTCGGGTGTTTGTAGAGCTTGTGCTCTTGTAACTACTGCATTTGTAGCTTGCATGTTATTATCTTCCCAAGCAGCAATCTGCTGTGGGGTACACTCCCTAACTCCGTGAATACGACCAATAATAAGGTCCGCAATAGGATTAGGTAAGAGACAAGCATGCACATCTCCAGTAAAGAAAGGAGTGGCAATGCGAATTACAGCAGTAGGATATTTTTCTAGAGTGCCGCCAAATGTGACACATTTAATAACCCTTCCTGTAGCACAAGATGGATCTACAAGCGATTGTCTAACACCAATAGTGGTGCATCCGGAATCGAAAAGTAGTGAGACCGGAGTATCATTAACAAGACCCTTATGTAGAATTAAAGAACCCCTCCCGTCATGCGCAACAGCAGCAGGAAGAGCGGGAAGTGGGTGACCACAACTCAAAGTAGTTATGGTACCCGGTTCGAATAAAGTACTGCATTGGGGGCATTTGTTTGCTCTCTCAAAGTCAAAAGCAGAACCAGTGACAGCGTCAAAGTTTTTACTATCAACAACATGATTACAGGCTCCCTCAGTTTCCTGTTGTACAGCATTAGCCTGCTGATATCTCTTTTTTTTGTGTTGAGATCTACCCCGACTATTATTACCTCTGAAGTTATCAGAGTTATTATTATCTCTGCAGTTATTATTGTCTCTATTGTAATTGTTATCCTGGTTCGAATTCTAGTTTCCACGATTACTATCATGTTCACATTGATGCGAACATCTATTTGTTTGGTTCTGAGGTCTTCGGCAGGAATAACCTCTATTACCATATCCTCTTTTGAAATGCTTATAATTATTAGGGTGATAGTAACGACCACTATCAGGTTGTCTCCAATTCTTCGAAGAAGAATCACCATGAAATTGGTTTCCATGATTTTGACAGAAATTACCGCTACTCTTTCTATCAAAATTTTGTTGGAATCTACGAGCAAAGTTTTGACCATACGGAGCTGCCGAAGCAACTGGTAAACCTTCTTTCACCTTAGAGTTACCCATGGTTATGTGTGGGTGCGCAGTTACGTATTGGCAACAGAAATCTTCCATTTCTTTTATTGTTTTAGGTTTACGTTCATGAAGGAAAGCAAGGAAAGACTCATTGACAGACGACATGACTTTGTCTCTAAGTATTAAGTCCATAAGTCCTTCATAAGTTTTTTCCGTCTTAGATAGTTCAACCCATCGTGAGAAAGTAATGCGTATTCTTGCAATAAACTCGGAGAATTCAACTCCATTTTCAGGTAACATGTTTTTAAATTGTAGACGATAGCCGTCTTCGTTAAGCTGATATTTCTTTAACAAAGCGGCCCTGACAACCTCATAATTGTTCTTGTCAGGTTCATCCACCATATTTAATATACTTAGAGCTTTACCTGTCAGTATCCCTGATAACTGATAAACATATTTTGCTTTGTCTATGTTATGAGCTGTACATGCTTGTTCAAATCTGTCCAGATAGAACATTATGTCATCACTGGAAGGACTAAATGTTGGTAACTTAATCTTAAAAGTATCATTATTAGCCTTACCAGAAGATGAACCCTTGTTTGAATCATTACCATTACTCATGCTCATCAATTTCAATTTTTCCAACTCTAAAGCTAAGACCTTTTCTTCATGTTCCATTTTTGCTTTCTCTTTCCTCTCATCAGACTCTCTCTGTAATCTTCTCTCCTCAGCCTGAGCCTCTATTTGAAGTCTTTCAGCTTCTTTTTCAAGTCTTTTATTTTCAGCCTCTTTTTCAAGTCTTTTATTTTCAGCCTCTTTTTCAAGTCTTTTATTCTCAGCCTCTTTTTCAAGTCTTTTATTTTCAGCCTCTAGCTGGAGTTTTCTTTCCTCAGCTTCTGATTCCCTTTTTTGTTTTTCCATTTCCATTTGGAATCTTTTTTCATCCACCTGCATCTGCAGTTTCTTTTGTTCAGCTTCCATCTGCAGTTTCTTTTGTTCAGCTTCCATTGCTTTATCATATCGAGCAGTTGCAAATTCTTCTAACTTATCACCAGTCTTCCCAAGCAATTTACCCTGCTCAATAAAGTGCTCAAATGTAGACATGTTGTCTAACATATGAGTCCAAAACCTGAAATAATTAACTAATTTATTTCAAACCTAAGTGTAACAAGTCTTAATTAAGCACTTGTATATTCACATCACCTTATATTATCCCAGTCTCTGTGGGAAACAAGTCTCCAATCAAAGAACTTGTATATGAAATATCACCAATCAATTCTTGATCATAAGTGCACTTCTCATTCAATAGTGCACGACACTATTCATCATTCATTTATCATCAGTGTAGTAGTAACAGTGCATTAGCATAGCCCATTAACTAATTACTATAACTGTAAACAATGACTATGTAAACACATGCAGAATGTAAACATTGAAAATGTAAACAATACAAACAATGTAAACAATAACAATGTAAACAATAACAAAGATCAGCAACAATACAAAAACGTTCGCAGAAATCAACTAAAAATAAAGCAGAAATTAATGAAATATCACAAAAAATGTGACGATATCTGCGATAGAATTAAACAAAATACATGACACCACAGTGTATAAACAAAAATGTTGTATGAAACTAAATTATAGACAAGAGTAGGCTAACAAATACAAACAAATCAAAACAAAACTAAAGAATGCGAAATAATAACGAAAACAATATTAAAACATGTCATCACAGCTAACATAAATAGCAACAGAAGTCGCTTAGCAAATTCCAGTATCGGAAATTTGCAAACCCTACAGAAAACGCTCACAATAGACGACCTCTATGACGTGGCATAATCTAACGGAGACACCACCCAACCGAGAACCCGCTGAAATATAAACATATAAATATACAAATAACATATAGACATATAACATATAGAATGAGATGATACACAGAAGACTCAGCAGAAGTATAAGGGCACAGTTTACATACAAACAGGCCACTTAACTTATAGGCTTCCAATCGTAGAACAGCAGAAAAAACGGATGTCAATCAACGTCCTAAAGAGCGAAGCTCCAACGATGATGGCACATCTGAACTGCTTCCACTGCTAACACGATGGTACAAGAGCTTCTGAAATACTGTGTGTTGAGTTGTTTCGGCACTTGACCTTCTAATCCAAAAGTAAGTTGATGGAAATCGGTACTTGGCCTTCTTCAGAAAACAACCCGTTTCAACCGGCACTTGACCTTCACAAAAACGACAGCACTGGAACCTTGACAGCAGCAACTTGCTTGACTTGCGTAAAAGATAACAGCAGTCCGAGTTATCCGGCAACATGTAACAACGCCGGGTACTGTCAAATTCTTGTTTCCGTCAAAAAGTTGAAATTTTGACTTTTACCGGGCAACGCCGAGTACTTTGAAAATTTTGAAGATGTTGACTGTATTGAAGAATGTTAATTTCTTGAAGGATGCTGATGAATTCTTGTTGAAAATGAAGTGGGTAAGGGACCCCGTGTTTGCTGGTACCAGAATCAAACCAGCTTATGGCCACCAAATGATGCGTGATGCCATATGATGATGGATGGTATCCGCATGTCTGGTTTTGTGTAGTGTGTAGATGTGTTCAGTCAAAACAATGTTCATACAAAAATAACAGGGCAATCCACATAGGACGTCAGTAAACTCACGACGTATAAAGTCAATGATTCTTGTAACAGCCGTTGACGTTTTTCTTCATTATTTATTGTGGACGCCACAGTGACAAAATGGTTACGCGAATATGTAGGCACATCAAACAGTCATTATCACAGCAACATTCAATACAGCAATAGACGGTAGACAGCATTACAATGATGAGTCAGATGCATGTTATATTTCATAGTGCTGTAAATGTAGTCAGGTGAAAAACTCCATCCTTTTCTATAACAGCCAGGAGATAACCAGATGTATGAGATCAGTTCACTCTCCTTAGTCTGACTTCAGCAAGACAGACACGTCTGCCGAAGTATAAATAATGTCCTCAAAAATATCCTCTAGATAATAAAGGTTTTCCAAACCTAGTTCATTTAACAAAGTAGCAAGTAATGGTCCTTAGGACCTTCATCAACCGATGCAGCACAATACAGCGACATGTGAGCTGGGAAAACATCTCGTGACGACGACTTTCGAAGACAGGCTATGAATCGAAATCGCTCACGACCCAAAATCGATAGAGTTAATGAAAAAGTCAATTTACCTTGTTTTCATGAAATACACAGAAATATCACGCCTCCCGACATGTGGGAAACACTAGAGGTATTATCTCGAATAAACGAAATATCCATTAAGAGGACTACACATCCCTGACAGAACAAAAAATAGCGGAGATCCCCTCTTCAACGAGGCATCTCTTTCGCCATTCCAAATCGCTCACTCCACTAGTGGTGGGCGGAAACCGATCGACCAAAAAGCAAGACAAGTCATGCGCAGTCCAGCGCAAAATGACCACAGCTCAAAACTTAACTGCATTCAATACCAACACGAGAAGACAAATGCTTACCGAGAAAAGTAACTATAAATTTCAAGCAGTTGTTGCCCTTGCGTTATAAAATAGATATTGTAATAAAACGATGTTGCGAGAATTTATCACGCAACACTCTGCAACAATGATATATTTACAAGACATATTTACAAATACATACACAAAGAGACACGCACACAAGCTTGCACACACACGCACACACAAGGAGTAAAAAACAAGAGCTACATAAATATGCTCATATAAACTAGAGTCCTGCTCACCATCTGTGGCAGCTGATGCCAGTCTGACTTCATACACAACCTGCCCAGTTTCATCACGAGTCTTAAACAACCGAGTGTTGTAAGGACTGATTTTCTGTAACAAACACATATGGACACTGATGATGTCAATGATCTATTTTAATAAGCTTAAAAATAAAAAAAAAGTTTTTAAAAAAAGAAACCCCAATAAAATTGTGAACTCAAACAATTATGAAGCATATCTAATTCACGGTGAATGAATAACAGTTACATAAACAAATTTAAGGCAGGGAGCAAACACTGAAAGACACGAGTAAGCACTGCAAAATTTTTATATCACTGGTAATCAGAACACACAATATAAACAGCTAAACATACACAAACGCACACAAATTAATAAATTAGTTTTACTTTGAGACACAGACTGAGAGGTAACAGGTACAAGCGGTGAAGATGTGGTCCTTAGAAGGATGAAATAATAACCGCTAGTTTGCTTCAAACCTCAGAATGTTGTCACATGAAAGGAAATGAGACAATTTGACTGACTGATGAGTGTGAGGGTATGGAACGCCCAACCTAAAAGATGGTATACTAATGCAATAATAGTGTGGTGATGCCCATGTGTTACTGGGACCCAAAAGGGATCAAAGAATATTAACACAGTATCCTACCATGCATATTATATAAAGTCTTCTTCTTCGTTCACCCTCAGATGTCAACTTGAATAAGTTCAAAGAAAGCAGTGGTCAGCCCGAGGCTGTTCACATCTCCGTAGACTTCCTCCAGGAATGGCACCGGTGATGGCCACATGTGCCTTCTCCATCCCTCACACGTCGGGCACCTCCGAAGCAGACGCTCAGCAGTCACCCCATCGGTGCCACAGCCACACCCATCAGCAGCTCCTATCCCCAACCTGTCGAACAGACGGCATCCCAATCTGCCACGACCCGCGCAAAGTCTGAAGACCACCACCTGCCTACCCCTGCCGAGCTGGCAATAGGGATCACTTCTTGTGTGGCCCGGATGCTCCCCCTCCCACTCTTGCCTGTACCTGCGCTTGATAAAACTCCCAGACTCCTCATAGGCCATACTTGTGTCAAGTTGAGGAAGCACCCCCCCCCCCCCCCCCCCCCCCCCCCCCCCCCCCCACCCCCCCCCCCCCCCCCCCCCCGCCACCCCCCACCCCACAATCCGCCAGCCTCCTCACCTCCAGGGACACCACAGCGAGAAGGGATCCACTGCACCACGACTCCCCTGTACCGCCGACACAGCCCGTGAAGTGCCACTCCCAGGCCATCCAGTTCAGCATTACTTTGACATTATTTAAAGTGACCAAGGAATGGTAGGAATGGAGCTGGATACTCCATCCGTGAAATTTAAAGTCATAAAAACTTCAACAACATGAACAAGACATCCAAAGCAAGAAATTCAGATAATTCAACTCAGCCACACAAGACAAATAAGGTTCTCTGTTAAGGAAGATTCCAACACAGTTCAGAGAAAGCTGGAAAAAAAGCCTGGAAGTGCCTTTTTCCCATCCACTAAAAAATCCACTTTTGGCACCTGGAATGATCAAACACTAAATGAACATGAAAGAACAGCACAGGTGGCAGCAAAAATGTAAAATTAAACCAACATCCTACGACTGTGTGAAATGAGGAGGAAGGGAACAGAAAAGAGGAAACTCAACACAGGAGAGCTAGTGTTATCCTAAGGGCATGACGAACCCACAGATTGGAAACAATAGGAGCTAGACTAATATCAGCACTATTCAAAACTTCCAAAAAGAAAATCAAGATTAACATAACCTGATGTTATGCACCAAACAATGACAACAAAGTATATGTGAAAGAAGAATTTTACATTAGACTACAAAATATCATGGCTACTTAGAGAGAAAAGACATTACAATCGTGATGGGTAACCTCAATGCAAAAACAAGAAGACACAAGAAGTTTTGAAGAAATTGTAAGAAAATATGAACCTGGGACAATGAATTTAAAAATGTAGAGATATTCATATACTTCTGTGCTATAAATCAGCTCGTTATAGGAAGCAGCACATTTACACATTAAAGAATACATAAGGCCATGTGGATTTCACCAGATCACAGGATAGAAAATCTGACATATGCATAAAGAAGAAGTTCAGATCAATCAAGTAGTTAAATGACATTAAAGTATATAGAGCAGCAGTTATAGTGAAAAAAATACACTGGAATAACAACTGAAGTGTTTCCAAGAAATAAAGGGAGACATCAAATGCTGAATGGTAACAAATTAATTAATGTTGCGAAATTAAAAATAGAAACATAGACAGGAATGAAAACTGTGAGAAAACTACATAAGTGTGTGTGTGTGAGAGAGAGATAGAGGAGAGTAAGAGAGTGTGGTAGAAAGACCAGATCACAATACCTGAGAATCCAAGAATGCCTGTGCAATTTTTGCATCATTTTCATCACAGTTGGCTGAATAGTATGTAGTTGTTCCCTAATGGTAAAAATACAAAAATTAGAATAGTAAACAGGTGGTCCATGTCAAAGAGAACTTAAATTTTCTTTTTTTAGGCAAGCCACTTGTGCTGTAAAGTACAACAAAGAAATGTCAGACATACCAAATAATACTTAAATAAACAGCAACTAAAATATATGTGATGAATCTGGGTGCTTAGTATGCTTCTTCTTCTTCAAGTAACATGCCTGGTGGTGTAGGTGATCATGTGTCTCCATAACTTCCTGTCTCCAATACTGTGTATCAATTCTGTTGTTGATTTCTTTCCATCCCACAAGGTCAAACTGTTCAGTAGCATCTCCCTTTGTCATCATCTATCTCTTTTTCCTTAAATTGTTTCTGTTGTCAAAGTGTATTCCATCTTTCTTCTTCTCATAACACTGGTATGCTTGCTGGGCATAAATTACTTTATCTTCAATTAAAAAATACAAGAGAGATCTGGAGAGCAATAGGCCTGGACATAGCACAACTGCTACACTTTAATGGAATAGTCATTACAGAATCCATGATCCAATCAAAGGGACATAGCACAACTGCTACACTTTAATGGAATAGAGTCATTACAGAATCCATGATCCAATCAAAGGGACATAGCACAACTGCCACACTTTAATGGAATAGAGTAATTACAGAATCCATGATCCAATCAAAGGGACATAGCACAACTGCTATGCTTTAATGGAATAGTCATTACAGAATCCATGATCCAATCAAAGGGACATAGCACAACTGCTACACTTTAATGGAATAGAGTCATTACAGAATCCATGATCCAATCAAAGGGACATAGCACAACTGCCACACTTTAATGGAATAGAGTCATTACAGAATCCATGATCCAATCAAAGGGACATAGCACAACTGCCACACTTTAATGGAATAGAGTCATTACAGAATCCATGATCCAATCAAAGGGACATAGCACAACTGCTATGCTTTAATGGAATAGAGTCATTACAGAATCCATGATCCAATCAAAGGTATTAATACCAAAGAATTATTTTAAAATAAATTGTGAAAAGTGCCATCTATTCAGATAACCAATAGTCAACATAATGGATCAAACAGAGATGGTTCAGACAAGTAAAAGAAATGAAGCCGAGCAAAGAGACAAGAAAGACATATAATAAAAACATTCAAGGGGGTGTTTAAGAAAAAAGTGAATAGACAAGACAGAGACAGATATGGAAGCTGATAAGTGAACAAAGATAATCAAGGATAGAGTAGAATGGAAATATATCGTGTCTGTGGCAAAGATGCTCAAGAGCTCAAAAAATTAAAGAAAACAAATTTACAAACTACAGTCAATCCTCATATTCGCGCGAGATATAGTGTAACCAATTTTTTGTCATTCGCAGCCATGCGCAGTAGGCACAAAATTTCAAGATGCCTGCCATGCAGCAAAGAGAGACTGCCTCCTTGTCCTCGTGGCTTTCGTTTTGTTTACATGTGTCTTCGTCGAGCATCTTTTCATCCATGTTTTTTGCAGCTTTACGCTGTTTTTGATTATTTTTGGAATTAACAATGGCACCCAAGAGTAGTGCAAGCATGTTGGCGAGTGATAAAGTATGTGTTAGGTAAACTTCTTTCTGGAATGTCTGTAGGAAATTTTCATTTCTCAATTTTAAATGTTCTGTGTTAATGTTTCCAATTTTTGTTTTCCGGGGATTTTGTAATAATGTGTGTGTGTGGATGTGTGAATGAGTACTGGGACACCAAAAGATTGTACATACTGTGCTATTACAAAGAAAGCAGTGTATAAAATACATTTATAAAACTAACAGTATAATAAATAATCTGTTTTCACAAGAAGGGTACACGAAATGATGATCTGTAGCAATAGTGTATGGTGAACAGGGTCGTGCAGAAACCTAACCCTCCTTTTCCAATAGGGTTGATGGTTCCGTATTTGCAGGGTTTTCAAAGAACTTAACCCGCATGAATAGCGAGGATTGGCTGTACAATAAATCGACTGCATTTCTGGACCACAAGATGAACCTACATCGGAGAAGGTAAATTTCAGGGAACATTTTTCACTCACATTTAAATTGCTAATTTGACAAATTCTTCCTCCAATGTTGCCTATTCAATAAATATTTTTTAGTTTGAAGCAGACCAAATGACCTTCCTAGTCATGTTTATTTAGCTACTGTTCTCAGACACTTCGTTTCATTTGAGGTGATTCTAAGCTTTGTCTTAGCAATTTAAAAAAAATCCACTTTTCAGCTTGCTGAGTCTGTCATGGCTTCATCAGTTCCTTTTAGCCAGTACTTTTTAAGCTGTTTTAAGACAGCCATCAAAGTCATGTATTGGTTATCCAAGATAATCCAGACCAGTTTCTGCAACTTTACTGAGTAACATAAGACTTTTAATTTCAGTAATGTATAATTCACACAGCAGTAACCATACTTTCTTGAAAAACACAGGAAATGCTTTTCAAATAATGTAAAACAAGGTAAAGGTAAAGGATCCCGTTACACGCATATTGAGGCATATTGGGAATACGGTGTTAGGCCCGTATTTTCTTGACCATCGGCACACTAGGGGTGATGTGGTCAGCATCACGCCGGCCGCCTTAACCTTCCCAGAGTTGTTCTGGTGCCCAATTTATGAGGCTGGGTCGACCCCGGAGCCGTTTGTGGTCTAAAAAAATCCCACCTCAACTGGGGATCGAACCATGGACCACTGAGCTAGGAAGCCAGCGCACTAACCACCGCGCTACCACGGTTTAATGTAAAACAAACTAAATCTAAAAGGGAGTAAAGCAAAGAAATGCAAACCAGTCAAATGGGTGGGTAAGGGGAGGCCTGTAAAACAATAAAGGTTGTAGAACATCTGATATATCAAGATGACATCATCACTATTTCCTTTTACACTCCCTTTGGAACATACTGCCACTACAGCAGCTGATCCTTTTGACAGGAAGTATGCACCAAAACATCCCAGTGCTTCTGCAGCAGAGGTTTTTGTAGCAATTTATTTTACATGATGAGGTTACCAACCTCTTGCACATGCCAATCAGTAACTGTATATAATACTTTACTACCTTTTCTCCAAGTCCCAGTTCTTTGTGCCGGCTATCTAAAGAATACATCCTCTCTTTCACTGCATCCCACAACTTCTGCACTCCCACTGCGTCTGCTTGGTATGCTAAACTTGCCTTAATCAACGCCTCCACTTTTGTCTAAGGTGAACAAATATAAGGAATGGATTATAAGGAATTAGTAAATGATTACAAGGAATGACACAATATATTTGTTTAGTACACTCATAAAAATGTGTTTATTTAATGTTAACAATCTGCAATTTATGGTATAGTCTATGGCTGACATAGGCATGTTTCAAGGAAATGAGGTAAACACCAAAGAAAATCTACATATCTGCAAACAAATTTTATTTTGCGTGTTTTCAAAATACTACACCAATGTTCTAAAGTATTTTTTAGTTAAATTATTTTTCATGGAGGTGGGAAGGGGTGTGTTCAGAATGCTGACAAACAATCTATCAATCTAGTGAATATCATCTATTTAGTATGACTCAAACCTTTTCAACCCCTGGTACAAATTTGGTATCTCCAAATGACTTGTAGTTTCCCATATTACAGTAGAAGGCAGCTGCATAGATCAGAAAGGCCTGCAATTTAAAAAAAAAAAAGTGATGGTCCACTAACATACAACAAAGTTAATTTCTCGCAGCTCAAATTTAATAAATTACACCTTGTAATATCATTTTCAAACACAAAGCAAGCAAGACATTCATTAGCATAATTTGGTATGGAGTCTGAAATCTGTTAATATGTCTGCAACTTAAACTTTTATTTGTAACAACATGTTCTACTCATACAATATTTCTAATATAATTGCTGGAATATTCATTATCTATTAATTTAGCTACTTTTGTTTTTAAAAAAAAAAAGTGGCTAAATTTTATAGGTACCTCTTGCTCTTCATTAGAAAACCCTAGTGACTGCGCAAGTTCCAATATTTCCTTGGGACTCTGGGCTCTGAACAGTTTTTGTAACAACACAAACAGTCCTGGAGACTCTGGTGAGGTCTGTATCAAATTCAGTATAAAAACATTAATAATATAAATCCACAGGATTTATAGTGATGTAAATAACATTTTAAACAACCTCTTTTATAAACCACAATGTTTTTAACAAGTCGAGTGATACATAAGGACTGCTAAATATTTTTTAACTGCTTCCTACAAAACAAAACACACTCTCATGGTCATGTTGAAATTATACTAGATAGTATTATTACACCTGATAATATCCTGATATTACAGTTTAATTTTCATCAATTTGACTCTTGGAACTACTCACATACCAAAATCTGGGGAGCGTTTTTGTAGTTTCCATAAACATTTTTGCAGCAGTACTATAAATTTAATTTACAGTGGTGGGGATTTAAATATTTTTTATTCAGTGTGATTTTAAAATAACATACCATTGTTATTAAGTAATAATGAAAAGATATTAATTTAATAATAGATAAATCTTATTATACTTGGAAAAATAAAAATAACACACTATATTTTCATGCACAGAAAACTAGATATGGAGGCGTTTTTCTTGACATGAAAGGTCTAGGAACAAAAATCACAAGAAAATCTAGAAAAAAATGAATACTTATGACGTGTAGAACAGAAGGATCCAAATGGTACAACAAAATCATCAAGGTGGAAATGATAGCAAGATCCAGTGGATGAGATGATGGCGATGGACAGGATATAGGATGAGCAAACCTGCTGATAGCATTATAAGGCAGTCATTGTTCTGGGGTCTCCTGGGTTAGAGTGGTCAGGAAGACCAAAAAAAAAACACTAAGAGAACTGGAGACATAAATGAAGTTTTTTTTTTTTTTCCGTACGCCCGCTATTACTCGAGGCAAAATCTCAGGTTAGTATGTCTAACCTGAGACTGATTTAACGTGAGTATCCCTTTTTTCTTGCACAGAGACAGGTGTCCCTCGCCATTAAATGAAGTGATGAGGAAGACATGGATAGATCTTAAGCTGATGGCATAGACAGGAGAATGTGGCACGAGTTTGTTGAATGGGGAGCAGCAGGGTAATGAATGAATTAATAAAATACTTCCCACTGGGTTAAGGGAAAAGAAAGTGGTGAAAGAGATTTCATTTCATTCATATACTCCCTTGTTCACAAAGTTCCGGGACTCATTTTTTTTTATTAGAATAAGTAGACTTACATACTATTTGGTTCTATCTCCTTCAAAGTAGTTCCCTTGTGAGTGTACACACTTATTCCAATGTTCCTGCCACTGAAGGAAGCACCTCTGGTAGTCACTTTGCGGAATAGCCCTCATCTGTCTCGTCGCGTTGGCTTGAATCTGCTCAATGTCATCGAATCTACGACCTTTCATTGTTTTCTTAAGTTGCGGGAACAAGAAAAAGTCACACGGAGCAAGATCAGGTGAGTATGGAGGATGCAGGAGCAATGGAATGTTGTGTTTCGTCAAAAATGCGTTTGTGGTGACAGACCTGTGTGCAGGTGCATTGTCATGATGAACACGCCAATTGCCTGTGCGCCACTTCTCAGGGCGATGTCTGCGCACAGCGTCGCGGAGGCGTTGCAGGACTGTTTTGTAGAATTCAGCATTGACACTCTGTCCTATAGGGACGTATGCATGATGCACCAGGCCATCAATGTCGAAAAACGCTACTAACATGGTCTTGACATTGCACTTGACCTGTCGTGCCTTCTTCGGCCGAGGAGATGATTGCGTTTGCCACTGGGAGGACATTTGCTTTGTTTCCGGGTCATATCCGTACACCCAGCTTTCATCACCAGTTATTATCGAGGACATGAAATTTGCATCGTTTTTTGCTCTCACGGAGGTCGGTTCAAATGGACAACCGATCGTCCTTCTGGTCCTCAGTCAGGTGGCGTGGCACGAGTTTCGCGGACACCCGTCTCATGTGCAAATCTTCAGTTACGATTTTATGACACGTACCAATTGATATTCCAAGATCATCAGCAACCTCTCTGATTGTCAGATGTCGGTCAGCGCATATCATTTCTTGCACACGTGCAACGAACTCGTCGGTGTGGGAGATGGAGGGTCTCCCTTGACGGGGGCCATCTTCAAAGGATCGGAGTCCACTTTTGAAACGGGAATACCACTCACATGTTTTAGATCTACTTAAACAGGACTCTCCGAAAGCTGTTTGCAACATTTCGAGAGTTTCGGAACCAGTTTTTCCTAGACGAAAACATAAATCAATACACACACGTTGTTGAATTTTGCTGTCCATATTTGAAACGGGACGAGCACTATTACGTCACATCCGCTTATACGCTACCACACAGCGCATGCGCGAAATTACAAACTTCAGGTTTGGTACATATAGTGACACGTGGTTGACACGTGCACTGTGTTAATATCACCTAGCTCTTTATAACGGTTTTCCGGATTAAAAAATGAGTCCCGGAACTTTGTGAACAGGGGTGTATTTGCAATCAAATGAAGTATGCCAGAGTCTATCTTTCCCTATATCCTCTGTGTCCTACAGTCCATTGCATGTCTTTGTTATCTGTTTTTCATGCATAGTAAATTATTATTTCTCCCGATCTGCTTTGTATGTTCTACAAGCTGATAATTTTATTCCCATTTGTTCTGGATTTCTGTCCTAGAAAGTTACTGTTTTCTTATCAATACAAAAAAAAAGGGTTCTTAATGCAGTTTTGGTTCAGTTTTAGAAAACAATACTTGCTTACCTTTCTCTACTGCTCTTATACCTTTGTCCCTGGCAATCTGTATCCATTTCTACACATTTATTTAAAATAATTCTTACTTTTTTTCTATACTGTTTTTATACATTTGTCCCTGTTTCTCTATTTGTTGTCCCAGTAAAATTAATTTTTTGCACTGAAAAATTGAAGGAATCAATACATTGACCATCAGTGGGTCGACCAGTTCCCTTTCTTACTGCCTTTCACCTTCCCTAGAACAAACCCGGGTACCCATTTTAACACCTGGGCAGACTGGAGTGCAACTCAACCTGGTTTTGAACCCAATCCCTTTACAACAAGAAGCAAGTACTGAAATTTGTAAAGGGAGGAAAAAATTGCCATAACCAACCTGGAAAAGCACAATGAGCCCTCCCTTGAAGCTGGCCTGTGCAAGATGATGAGCATAAATTCTCTCTGTTGCTGACAGACCTTCAAAAGCATCCTTGCAGTCTAGAAGAGCTACCTCTGTAGTGTTCTGAATGATGTATGGAGACTGAACCTCTTCTGCCATCATGAATTTGAGATCAAATAACAATCCTGAAACAGAAATAGCATTTTTTTTTTAACTTAATGGTTAAATATATCTTGTTCAGCCCATGATGGGTTATAATTAGGTCACATGGAGTTTGTAACAGTAGATGATATTTTCAAATGATAACATTTTTTACTCACTGGCAAAGCACTTTCCAAACATCTATTCCAAATTCCATTGGTTAATAAACATTTTTTTAATTGTATATGCTTTTTAAAATCTTAGCTAAAAATATTGTTCTATTACGTAAAAAAAAACATACATATCATCCCAATAAGTCTTAAATAATCACAACAACTTTTTGGGAAAATACGAACACGCCACTGTGCTTTGAAGGAAAACTATCTTGAACACCCATTTAAAAAAACATACATGTCCTTCAATCTTCTCATACTGCATTTGGACAGTGTGTTAGAAACATTCACATCAACTTTTTGAGAAAATACAGAAACAGTGCACACTGCACTGTGCTTTGAGTGTAAGCTATCTGTAACAGCCACTAGAATCATCCCACAAAGAGGCCAATAATCACTTCAATCAGATCTCTTTGCATTTAACTCATCATGAATTGACGGAGAAATTTAATAATGTAGTTTCATAAAAAAAATAACCACCCAATACCTTTTCATGTTTTTTTTAATTGAACATTCTGCCAAAACTAAAGACTAGGGACTGAATTTTTTTTAAATACAAAAAAAAAAAAAAAAAAGATAAGGCAGTAATAAGGTGGATGAGTGTTCATTCCGCATATCAATTTACAGTATAGTGATACAAACTCATCTTGAGACAACCATTTAATCATGTAGGTTGTCCAGAAGCAAGGTGAACTTTATGTAGCGCTCACACAAGGAAGGAATCCAGACAATCTTAAAGTATATAAAGTATCCAGTAATAAAGATTGCTGTACATTTACAACAAATGTTTTGATTAAAGAGCTGTTACATAATTCACAATAATTACCTATTCCCACTTCTCACTCTTCTAAATGTTCTGCAGATACCGAATGTTTAAGAATCTGGCTTTAATTCTTCTCACTTCATTCTTTTGACAGGTGCACTAGCTTGCGTAAATATATATATGTATATAACTCTAGCCCCACCTGCAGTCCAGGAAACATCCAACAAATTGCAATTGTTTCTAAGTTCGCAATACAATGAGTTTATCGTTACTTTAGTGAAAGAACGGTAGCGTACAGGTAACCTGCGGTGTATTATATGGGGTGTGTGTCGGGTGCAGGTAGATTTCAACTTCCAGCTCCCAGTGGCTTCACGCCTCGTCGGCTCCTTGCAGGTGTGTCAATATCAGTCCCTGGTCGTGGCGTGCTGTGGAACGACCGCAATGGGCTACGGAACTCTGGACAGTAATTTGTTTTCAACATAGGGGTTACGTTCAAAATTGCCTCCAGCTGGTGGAAAATTGTTTATGTTAAAGCTGCAACCAAGGTGGAGTGGGTTCAATTTTCTACACAAGACAACTTGAGGCTGACATTTGGGAGTCATGAACCAGGTGGGCCTGCCCCCTTGATCGACGGGGGGAACTCTTCTGGTGATCAGATTGCCTCCTGTTGTATCGCTCTGTATAGAGTTTCCTATCTTATCTCATATATATATATATATATATATATATATATATATATATATATATATAATATATATATATATATATATATATATATATACATGCACACACATAACAAAAATTAATAAATAAGATAGTAAAGCAATTAAATTATTTATGTGTGTGTGTGGGGAGGTACATGAAGTACTCGCTCACAGTATGTCTATTTCTATTTAATATCACAGTTTAAAAATTGTCCATCGTTTGAGATTTACTGACTTTTGCTTTATGTAATCTTCTCATAATTTATGTTCAAATAAATAGATATGCTCTTAGAGACATTTACATTCCTATATTACTTTCATTATCTGTCATATCTGACTGGCAGAGTGGTCAGAGTACTGGTCCCTCACAGCAAAGTTACCAGGTTCCGAGTTCAAAGCCTAGCAGCATGACACTCCAGTCTACCCAGCTACTAATGGGTGCCTGCTCTTAGGGAAGGCAAAGGCAGCGAGGAAGGGAACTGGCCACCCCATCTCATAAAGCTGGACCTAGTACAGTGAAATCTCTAACTCCACTTCCCCAAGGAATTATCTGCTATGGCACTTCCTTTACCTTATTCATTTTTGTTCTTGGTTTGTACTGTGCTACTATATTAGATTTTGTTGGAAAGAAGTAACAGTAATTTCTCAGAAATGGGACTGGCTTTTAACTCATTATATCTCATGAGCCGTAAAGTGCTGCACAATATCGTACATTAGTCTACCAAGCGCCACCTAGTGCGCCAATTTGGAAATAGACAGATTTTCTTATATTCACAGTTTTTATGATAAAAAGAAACTTTTTTATTGACTTCAAAGTATGCTTCAGCCAAATATATCATATTTTTTTCCTAAATATATTTGTTGACTGATTTTTTTTAAAAACCTGTGAGGAAAAAAAAAAAAAAACAAATATGTATTTTGGCAATCGGTTACAACCTAAAACCTGCATGGGAGAGAAAGAGTTAAAGAAATTTACTGTGTTACTTCTGTTTCTGAGAAATACGAAAAAAGAGTAATTTCCAAGAAATGCCCTGTGTCGTTCCCAGGAGTCTCTGAGGAGACAAAGAAAGAAGAAGAGTACTGCTCCTTCAGTCAAATCACAAAAAGTGACTAAGATGAGGCTGTGCAAACACTGCTACAGAAACCACTGCTGTAGGAGTGCAGGAATGTGTTGATCAGGCTTCATGTAAGGGGACCAGATGTAATAGATGCAATCTTCCTGTAAGGGGACCAGATGCAATCTTCCTGTAAGGGGACCAGATATAATCTTCCTGTAAGGGGACCAGATGTAATCTTTGTGTAAGGGGACCAGATGTAATCTTCCTGTAAAAGGGATCAGATGTAATCTTCCTGTAAAAGGGATCAGATGCAATCTTCCTGTAAGGGGACCAGATGCAATAGATGCAATCTTCCTGTAAGGAGATCAGATGCAATCTTCCTGTAAGGGGATCAGATGCAATCTTCCTGTAAAGGGGACCAGATGCAATCTTCTGTAAGGGGACCAGATGCAATCTTCCTGTAAGGGGACCAGATGCAATCTTCCTGTAAGGGGACCAGATGCAATCTTCCTGTAAGGGGACCAGATGCAATAGATGCAATCTTCCTGTAAGGGGACCAGATGCAATAGATGCAATCTTCCTGTAAGGAGATCAGATGCAATCTTCCTGTAAGGGGACCAGATGCAATCTTCCTGTAAAGGGGACCAGATGCAATCTTCTGTAAGGGGACCAGACGCAATCTTCCTGTAAGGGGACCAGATGCAATCTTCCTGTAAGGGGACCAGATGCAATAGATGCAATCTTCCTGTAAGGGGACCAGATGCAATCTTCCTGTAAGGGGACCAGATGCAATAGATGCAATCTTCCTGTAAGGGGACCAGATGCAATCTTCCTGTAAAGGGGATCAGATGCAATCTTCTGTAAGGGGACCAGATGCAATCTTCCTGTAAAGGGGATCAGATGCAATCTTCTGTAAGGTGATCAGACGCAATCTTCCTGTAAGGGGACCAGATGGAATCTTCCTGTAAGGGGACCAGATGCAATCTTCCTGTAAGGGGACCAGATGCAATAGATGCAATCTTCCTGTAAGGGGACCAGATGCAATAGATGCAATCTTCCTGTAAGGAGATCAGATGCAATCTTCCTGTAAGGGGACCAGATGCAATCTTCCTGTAAAGGGGACCAGATGCAATCTTCCTGTAAGGGGACCAGATGCAATCTTCCTGTAAGGGGACCAGATGCAATAGATGCAATCTTCCTGTAAGGGGACCAGATGCAATCTTCCTGTAAGGGGACCAGATGCAATAGATGCAATCTTCCTGTAAGGGGACCAGATGCAATCTTCCTGTAAGGGGACCAGATGCAATAGATGCAATCTTCCTGTAAGGGGACCAGATGCAATCTTCCTGTAAAGGGGATCAGATGCAATCTTCTGTAAGGGGACCAGATGCAATCTTCCTGTAAAGGGGATCAGATGCAATCTTCTGTAAGGGGACCAGATGCAATCTTCCTGTAAGGGGACCAGATGCAATCTTCCTGTAAGGGGACCAGGTGCAATCTTCCTGTAAGGGGACCAGATGCAATCTTCCTGTAAGGGGACCAGATGCAATCTTCCTGTAAAGGGGATCAGATAAAATCTTCTGTAAGGGGAAGAGATGCAATCTTCCTGTAAGGGGACCAGATGCAATAAATGCAATCTTCATGTAAGGGGACCAGATGCAATAGATCCAATCTTCCTGTAAGGGGACCAGATGCAATCTTCCTGTAAAGGGGATCAGATGCAATCTTCTGTAAGGGGACCAGATGCAATCTTCCTGTAAGGGGACCAGATGCAATCTTCCTGTAAGGGGACCAGATGCAATAGATGCAATCTTCCTGTAAGGGGACCAGATGCAATCTTCCTGTAAGGGGACCAGATGCAATCTTCCTGTAAAGGGGATCAGATGCAATCTTCTGTAAGGGGACCAGATGCAATCTTCCTGTAAAGGGGATCAGATGCAATCTTCCTGAAAGGGGACCAGATGCAATAGATGCAATCTTCCTGTAAGGGGACCAGATGCAATCTTCCTGTAAGGGGACCAGATGCAATAGATGCAATCTTCCTGTAAAGGGGATCAGATGCAATCTTCCTGTAAGGGAACCAGATGCAATAGATGCAATCTTCCTGTAAGGGGACCAGATGCAATCTTCCTGTAAGGAGATCAGATGCAATCTTCCTGTAAGGGGACCAGATGCAATCTTCCTGTAAAGGGGACCAGATGCAATAGATGCAATCTTCCTGTAAGGGGACCAGATGCAATCTTCCTGTAAGGGAACCAGATGCAATCTTCCTGTAAGGGGACTAGATGCAATAGATGCAATCTTCCTGTAAGGGGACCAGATGCAATCTTCCTGTAAAGGGGATCAGATGCAATCTTCTGTAAGGGGACCAGATGCAATCTTCCTGTAAAGGGGATCAGATGCAATCTTCCTGTAAGGGGACCAGATGCAATCTTCCTGTAAGGAGACCAGATGCAATAGATGCAATCTTCCTGTAAGGTGACCAGATGCAATCTTCCTGTAAGGGGACCAGATGCAATCTTCCTGTAAGGGGACCAGATGCAAAAGATGCAATCTTCCTGTAAGGGGACCAGATGCAATAGATCCAATCTTCCTGTAAGGGGACCAGATGCAATCTTCCCTTAAAGGGGATCAGATGCAATCTTCTGTAAGGGGACCAGACGCAATCTTCCTGTAAGGGGACCAGATGCAATAGAAGCAATCTTCCTGTAAGGGGACCAGATGCAATAGATGCAATCTTCCTGTAAGGGGACCAGATGCAATCTTCCTGTAAAGGGGATCAGATGCAATCTTCTGTAAGGGGACCAGATGCAGTCTTCCTGTAAAGGGGATCAGATGCAATCTTTTGTAAGGGGACCAGATGCAATCGTCCTGTAAGGGGAACAGATGCAATCTTCCTGTAAGGGGACCAAATGCAATAGGTGCAATTTTCCTGTAAGGGGACCACATGCAATCTTCCTGTAAGGGGACCAGATGCAATCTTCCTGTAAGGGGACCAGATGCAATCTTCATGTAAAGGGGATCAGATGCAATCTTCTGTAAGGGGACCAGATACAATCTTCATGTAAGGGGACCAGATGCAATCTTCCTGTAAGGGGACCAGATGCAATCTTCCTGTAAGGGGACCAGATGCAATAGATGCAATCTTCCTGTAAGGGGACCAGATGCAATAGATGCAATCTTCCTGTAAGGAGATCAGATGCAATCTTCCTGTAAGAGGACCAGATGCAATCTTCCTGTAAAGGGGACCAGATGCAATCTTCTGTAAGGGGACCAGATGCAATCTTCCTGTAAGGGGACCAGATGCAATCTTCCTGTAAGGGGACCAGATGCAATATATGCAATCTTCCTGTAAGGGGACCAGATGCAATAGATGCAATCTTCCTGTAAAGGGGATCAGATGCAATCTTCTGTAAGGGGACCAGATGCAATCTTCCTGTAAAGGGGATCAGATGCAATCTTCTGTAAGGGGACCAGATGCAATAGATGCAATCTTCCTGTAAAGGGGATCAGATGCAATCTTCTGTAAGGGGACCAGATGCAATCTTCCTGTAAAGGGGATCAGATGCAATCTTCTGTAAGGGGACCAGATGCAATCTTCCTGTAAGGGGACCAGATGCAATCTTCCTGTAAGGGGACCAGATGCAATCTTCCTGTAAGGGGACCAGATGCAATAGATGCAATCTTCCTGTAAGGGGACCAGATGCAATCTTCCTGTAAAGGGGATCAGATGCAATCTTCTGTAAGGGGACCAGATGCAATCTTCCTGTAAGGGGACCAGATGCAATAGAAGCAATCTTCCTGTAAGGGGACCAGATGCAACAGATGCAATCTTCCTGTAAGGGGACCAGATGCAATCTTCCTGTAAAGGGGATCAGATGCAATCTTCTGTAAGGGGACCAGATGCAGTCTTCCTGTAAAGGGGATCAGATGCAATCTTCTGTAAGGGGACCAGATGCAATCGTCCTGTAAGGGGACCAGATGCAATCTTCCTGTAAGGGGACCAAATGCAATAGGTGCAATTTTCCTGTAATGGGACCACATGCAATCTTCCTGTAATGGGACCACATGCAATCTTCCTGTAAGGGGACCAGATGCAATCTTCCTGTAAAGGGGACCAGATGCAATCTTCCTGTAAAGGGGATCAGATACAATCTTCCTGTAAGGGGACCAGATGCAATCTTCCTGTAAGGGGACCAGACGCAATCTTCCTGTAAGGGGACCAGATGCAATCTTCCTGTAAGGGGACCAGATGCAATAGATGCAATCTTCCTGTAAGGGGACCAGATGCAATCTTCCTGTAAAGGGGATCAGATGCAATCTTCTGTAAGGGGACCAGATGCAATCTTCCTGTAAAGGGGATCAGATGCAATCTTCTGTAAAGGGACCAGATGCAATTTTCCTGTAAGGGGACCAGATGCAATCTTCCTGTAAGGGGACCAGATGCAATAGATGCAATCTTCCTGTAAGGCGACCAGATGCAATAGATGCAATCTTCCTGTAAGGGGACCAGATGCAATCTACCTGTAAAGGGGATCAGATGCAATCTTCTGTAAGGGGACCAGATGCAATCTTCCTGTAAAGGGGGATCAGATGCAATCTTCCTGTAAGGGGACCAGATGCAATAGATGCAATCTTCCTGTAAGGGGACCAGATGCAATCTTCCTGTAAGGGGACCAGATGCAATAGATGCAATCTTCCTGTAAAGGGGATCAGATGCAATCTTCATGTAAGGGAACCAGATGCAATAGATGCAATCTTCCTGTAAGGGGACCAGATGCAATCTTCCTGTAAGGGGACCAGACACAATCTTCCTGTAAGGGGACCAGATGCAATAGATGCAATCTTCCTGTAAGGGGACGAGATGCAATCTTCCAGTAAGGAGATCAGATGCAATCTTCCTGTAAGGGGACCAGATGCAATCTTCCTGTAAAGGGGACCAGATGCAACCTTCTGTAAGGGGACCAGACGCAATCTTCCTGTAAGGGGACCAGATGCAATCTTCCTGTAAGGGGACCAGATGCAATAGATGCAATCTTCCTGTAAGGGTACCAGATGCAATCTTCCTGTAAGGGCAATAGATGCAATCTTCCTGTAAAGGGGATCAGATGCAATCTTCTGTAAGGGGACCAGATGCAATCTTCCTGTAAAGGGGATCAGATGCAATCTTCCTGTAAGGGGACCAGATGCAATCTTCCTGTAAGGGGACCAGATGCAATCTTCCTGTAAGGGGACCAGATGCAAAAGATGCAATCTTCCTGTAAGGGGACCAGATGCAATAGATCCAATCTTCCTGTAAGGGGACCAGATGCAATCTTCCCTTAAAGGGGATCAGATGCAATCTTCTGTAAGGGGACCAGACGCAATCTTCATGTAAGGGGACCAGATGCAATCTTCCTGTAAGGGGACCAGATGCAATAGATGCAATCTTCCTGTATGGGGACCAGATGCAATCTTCCTGTAAAGGGGATCAGATGCAATCTTCTGTAAGGGGACCAGATGCAATCTTCCTGTAAAGGGGATCAGATGCAATCTTCTGTAAGGGGACCAGATGCAATCTTCCTGTAAGGGGACCAGATGCAATCTTCCTGTAAGGGGACCAAATGCAATAGATGCAATTTTCCTGTAAGGGAACCAGATGCAATCTTCCTGTAAGGAGATCAGATGCAATCTTCCTGTAAGGGGACCAGATGCAATCTTCCTGTAAAGGGGACCAGATGCAATCTTCTGTAAGGGGACCAGATGCAATCTTCATGTAAGGGGACCAGATGCAATCTTCCTGTAAGAGGACCAGACGCAATCTTCCTGTAAGGGGACCAGATGCAATAGATGCAATCTTCCTGTAAGGGGACCAGATGCAATAGATGCAATCTTCCCTTAAAGGGGATCAGATGCAATCTTCTGTAAGGGGACCAGATGCAATCTTCCTGTAAGGGGACCAGATGCAATCTTCCTGTAAGGGGACCAGATGCAATAGATGCAATCTTCCTGTAAAGGGGATCAGATGCAATCTTCTGTAAGGGGACCAGATGCAATCTTCCTGTAAAGGGGATCAGATGCAATCTTCCTGTAAGGGGACCAGATGCAATAGATGCAATCTTCCTGTAAGGGGACCAGATGCAATCTTCCTGTAAAGGGGATCAGATGCAATCTTCTGTAAGGGGACCAGATGCAATCTTCCTGTAAGGGGACCAGATGCAATAGAAGCAATCTTCCTGTAAGGGGACCAGATGCAATCTTCCTGTAAGGGGACCAGATGCAATCTTCCTGTAAAGGGGATCAGATGCAATCTTCTGTAAGGGGACCAGATGCAGTCTTCCTGTAAAGGGGATCAGATGCAATCTTCTGTAAGGGGACCAGATGCAATCTTCCTGTAAGGGGACCAGATGCAATCTTCCTGTAAGGGGACCAAATGCAATAGGTGCAATTTTCCTGTAATGGGACCACATGCAATCTTCATGTAAGGGGACCAGATGCAATCTTCCTGTAAGGGGACCAGATGCAATCTTCCTGTAAAGGGGATCAGATGCAATCTTCTGTAAGGGGACCAGATACAATCTTCCTGTAAGGGGACCAGATGCAATCTTCCTGTAAGGGGACCAGATGCAATCTTCCTGTAAGGGGACCAGATGCAATAGATGCAATCTTCCTGCAAGTGGACCAGATGCAATAGATGCAATCTTCCTGTAAGGAGATCAGATGCAATCTTCCTGTAAGGGGACCAGATGCAATCTTCCTGTAAAGGGGACCAGATGCAATCTTCTGTAAGGGGACCAGATGCAATCTTCCTGTAAGGGGACCAGATGCAATCTTCCTGTAAGGGGACCAGATGCAATAGATGCAATCTTCCTGTAAGGGGACCAGATGCAATCTTCCTGTAAGGGGACCAGATGCAATAGATGCAATCTTCCTGTAAGGGGACCAGATGCAATCTTCCTGTAAAGGGGATCAGATGCAATCTTCTGTAAGGGGACCAGATGCAATCTTCCTGTAAAGGGGATCAGATGCAATCTTCTGTAAGGGGACCAGATGCAATTTTCCTGTAAGGGGACCAGATGCAATCTTCCTGTAAGGGGACCAGATGCAATAGATGCAATCTTCCTGTAAGGCGACCAGATGCAATAGATGCAATCTTCCTGTAAGGGGACCAGATGCAATCTACCTGTAAAGGGGATCAGATGCAATCTTCTGTAAGGGGACCAGATGCAATCTTCCTGTAAAGGGGATCAGATGCAATCTTCCTGTAAGGGGACCAGATGCAATAGATGCAATCTTCCTGTAAGGGGACCAGATGCAATCTTCCTGTAAGGGGACCAGATGCAATAGATGCAATCTTCCTGTAAAGGGGATCAGATGCAATCTTCCTGTAAGGGAACCAGATGCAATAGATGCAATCTTCCTGTAAGGGGACCAGATGCAATCTTCCTGTAAGGGGACCAGACACAATCTTCCTGTAAGGGGAACAGATGCAATAGATGCAATCTTCCTGTAAGGGGATGAGATGCAATCTTCCAGTAAGGAGATCAGATGCAATCTTCCTGTAAGGGGACCAGATGCAATCTTCCTGTAAAGGGGATCAGATGCAATCTTCCTGTAAGGGGACCAGACGCAATCTTCCTGTAAGGGGACCAGATGCAATCTTCCTGTAAGGGGACCAGATGCAAAAGATGCAATCTTCCTGTAAGGGGACCAGATGCAATAGATCCAATCTTCCTGTAAGGGGACCAGATGCAATCTTCCCTTAAAGGGGATCAGATGCAATCTTCTGTAAGGGGATCAGACGCAATCTTCCTGTAAGGGGATCAGATGCAATCTTCCTGTAAGGGGACCAGATGCAATCTTCCTGTAAGGGGACCAGATGCAATAGATGCAATCTTCCTGTAAGGGGACTAGATGCAATCTTCCTGTAAAGGGGATCAGATGCAATCTTCTGTAAGGGGACCAGATGCAATCTTCCTGTAAAGGGGATCAGATGCAATCTTCTGTAAGGGGACCAGATGCAATCTTCCTGTAAGGGGACCAGATGCAATCTTCCTGTAAGGGGACCAAATGCAATAGATGCAATTTTCCTGTAAGGGAACCAGATGCAATCTTCCTGTAAGGGGACCAGATGCAATCTTCCTGTAAGGGGACCAGATGCAATCTTCCTGTAAAGGGGATCAGATGCAATCTTCTGTAAGGGGACCAGATACAATCTTCCTGTAAGGGGACCAGATGCAATCTTCCTGTAAGGGGACCAGACGCAATCTTCCTGTAAGGGGACCAGATGCAATAGATGCAATCTTCCTGTAAGGGGACCAGATGCAATAGATGCAATCTTCCTGTAAGGAGATCAGATGCAATCTTCCTGTAAGGGGATCAGATGCAATCTTCCTGTAAAGGGGACCAGATGCAATCTTCTGTAAGGGGACCAGATGCAATCTTCCTGTAAGGGGACCAGATGCAATCTTCCTGTAAGGGGACCAGGTGCAATCTTCCTGTAAGGGGACCAGATGCAATAGATGCAATCTTCCTGTAAGGGGACAGATGCAATAGATGCAATCTTCCCTTAAAGGGGATCAGATGCAATCTTCTGTAAGGGGACCAGATGCAATCTTCCTGTAAGGGGACCAGATGCAATAGAAGCAATCTTCCTGTAAGGGGACCAGATGCAATAGATGCAATCTTCCTGTAAGGGGACCAGATGCAATCTTCCTGTAAAGGGGATCAGATGCAATCTTCTGTAAGGGGACCAGATGCAATCTTCATGTAAAGGGGATCAGATGCAATCTTCTGTAAGGGGACCAGATGCAATCGTCCTGTAAGGGGACCAGATGCAATCTTCCTGTAAGGGGACCAAATGCAATAGGTACAATTTTCCTGTAAGGGGACCACATGCAATCTTCCTGTAAGGGGACCAGATGCAATCTTCCTGTAAGGGGACCAGATGCAATCTTCCTGTAAAGGGGATCAGATGCAATCTTCTGTAAGGGGACCAGATACAATCTTCCTGTAAGGGGACCAGATGCAATCTTCCTGTAAGGGGACCAGATGCAATCTTCCTGTAAGGGGACCAGATGCAATAGATGCAATCTTCCTGTAAGGGGACCAGATGCAATAGATGCAATCTTCCTGTAAGGAGATCAGATGCAATCTACCTGTAAAGGGGACCAGATGCAATCGTCCTGTAAGGGGACCAGATGCAATCTTCCTGTAAGGGGACCAAATGCAATAGGTGCAATTTTCCTGTAAGGGGACCACATGCAATCTTCCTGTAAGAGGACCAGATGCAATCTTCCTGTAAGGGGACCAGATGCAATCTTCCTGTAAAGGGGACCAGATGCAATCTTCCTGTAAAGGGGATCAGATGCAATCTTCTGTAAGGGGACCAGATGCAATTTTCCTGTAAGGGGACCAGATGCAATCTTCCTGTAAGGGGACCAGATGCAATAGATGCAATCTTCCTGTAAGGCGACCAGATGCAATAGATGCAATCTTCCTGTAAGGGGACCAGATGCAATCTACCTGTAAAGGGGATCAGATGCAATCTTCTGTAAGGGGACCAGATGCAATCTTCCTGTAAAGGGGATCAGATGCAATCTTCCTGTAAGGGGACCAGATGCAATAGATGCAATCTTCCTGTAAGGGGACCAGATGCAATCTTCCTGTAAGGGGACCAGATGCAATAGATGCAATCTTCCTGTAAAGGGGATCAGATGCAATCTTCCTGTAAGGGAACCAGATGCAATAGATGCAATCTTCCTGTAAGGGGACCAGATGCAATCTTCCTGTAAGGGGACCAGACACAATCTTCCTGTAAGGGGACCAGATGCAATAGATGCAATCTTCCTGTAAGGGGACGAGATGCAATCTTCCAGTAAGGAGATCAGATGCAATCTTCCTGTAAGGGGACCAGATGCAATCTTCCTGTAAAGGGGACCAGATGCAACCTTCTGTAAGGGGACCAGACGCAATCTTCCTGTAAGGGGACCAGATGCAATCTTCCTGTAAGGGGACCAGATGCAATAGATGCAATCTTCCTGTAAGGGTACCAGATGCAATCTTCCTGTAAGGGGACCAGATGCAATAGATGCAATCTTCCTGTAAAGGGGATCAGATGCAATCTTCTGTAAGGGGACCAGATGCAATCTTCCTGTAAAGGGGATCAGATGCAATCTTCCTGTAAGGGGACCAGATGCAATCTTCCTGTAAGGGGACCAGATGCAATCTTCCTGTAAGGGGACCAGATGCAAAAGATGCAATCTTCCTGTAAGGGGACCAGATGCAATAGATCCAATCTTCCTGTAAGGGGACCAGATGCAATCTTCCCTTAAAGGGGATCAGATGCAATCTTCTGTAAGGGGACCAGACGCAATCTTCCTGTAAGGGGATCAGATGCAATCTCCCTGTAAGGGGACCAGATGCAATAGATGCAATCTTCCTGTAAGGGGACCAGATGCAATCTTCCTGTAAAGGGGATCAGATGCAATCTTCTGTAAGGGGACCAGATGCAATCTTCATGTAAAGGGGATCAGATGCAATCTTCCTGTAAGGGGACCAGATGCAATCTTCCTGTAAGGGGACCAGATGCAATCTTCCTGTAAGGGGACCAAATGCAATAGATGCAATTTTCCTGTAAGGGAACCAGATGCAATCTTCCTGTAAGGTGACCAGATGCAATCTTCCTGTAAGGGGACCAGATGCAATCTTCCTGTAAAGGGGATCAGGTGCAATCTTCTGTAAGGGGACCAGATACAATCTTCCTGTAAGGGGACCAGATGCAATCTTCCTGTAAGGGGACCAGACGCAATCTTCCTGTAAGGGGACCAGATGCAATAGATGCAATCTTCCTGTAAGGGGACCAGATGCAATAGATGCAATCTTCCTGTAAGGAGATCAGATGCAATCTTCCGGTAAGGGGACCAGAATCAATCTTCCTGTAAAGGGGACCAGATGCAATCTTCTGTAAGGGTACCAGATGCAATCTTCCTGTAAGGGGACCAGATGCAATCTTCCTGTAAGGGGACCAGACGCAATCTTCCTGTAAGGGGACCAGATGCAATAGATGCAATCTTCCTGTAAGGGGACCAGATGCAATAGATGCAATCTTCCCTTAAAGGGGATCAGATGCAATCTTCTGTAAGGGGACCAGATGCAATCTTCCTGTAAGGGGACCAGATGCAATCTTCCTGTAAGGGGACCAGATGCAATAGAAGCAATCTTCCTGTAAGGGGACCAGATGCAATAGATGCAATCTTCCTGTAAGGGGACCAGATGCAATCTTCCTGTAAAGGGGATCAGATGCAATCTTCTGTAAGGGGACCAGATGCAATCTTCATGTAAAGGGGATCAGATGCAATCTTCTGTAAGGGGACCAGATGCAATCGTCCTGTAAGGGGACCAGATGCAATCTTCCTGTAAGGGGACCAAATGCAATAGGTGCAATTTTCCTGTAAGGGGACCACATGCAATCTTCCTGTAAGGGGACCAGATGCAATCTTCCTGTAAGGGGACCAGATGCAATCTTCCTGTAAAGGGGATCAGATGCAATCTTCTGTAAGGGGACCAGATACAATCTTCCTGTAAGGGGACCAGATGCAATCTTCCTGTAAGGGGACCAGATGCAGTGGTGGTTCCACTGCTCTAGAAGAAGCAAAAAGGGGAAAAGATGAATTTCTCACAAACAGAAGTAATGGAGTACATTTCATATAGTAAAAAAAAAAAAAAATGCCAGCCCTGCCAGCAAAAACCTCACTGTTTATCCAAGCGTTACTGATTTAGCCGGTGCAATGCTGTCTGCTTTTTTCATATTCTCACTTTGCACTGTTAATTAAATATGGTATACAGTAGTATATGCCATAGGGTAGTCCTAAATAATAATCTCTATCCAATTTATTTTATTTTACCCATAATATGACACACTTTACAAATGTCGACAATCCTTGAACTTTGGCAGGAGAGAGACAAAATTAAATAACTGCCTATGTATCTAGCAAGTTTGTGAGAGGGAACCAGGAAGCTTAACCACATACCCCAATTACAAAAAAAAAAATGGAAATGTTGAACACATATGCTAGTAATCTGTCACTAGGCTAAACACATACATAACTCAAGGGTTTTGGCCAACAGATGTGTTTATCATCATTCCCCTTTTTACTCCCCAAAAAGCATGCAGCCACAACTACACCTAGTTCCCTATCAGGAAGCCTACATGAAAGCATTCAGGCACTCTTATCAGTTGGTTTCTGTAGCAATCTGTTTTACATGAGGAGGTTGCCAGCCCAGTGCACAACATCATATTAACCCCCTCATACTACACAAGGCAACGAATGTTTTTTTTATTTTTGTTTAAAACTTAAGACTCATCTAAAAATAAATGAATACATCAAGTAAAACTTCATTACCAAAATAAAAATTAATTGACAAAACCAAATATTTTACCCATAGACCGCAGTGCTGAAGGCAAACTTTCAGCTATTTTGACACAGTTTACCATTTTTAGATTCACATGCCGTGTTAAAAATACACAAACTATCAACTCTCTGCAACACTTTTTAACTTTATATCATTTCACTTTGTTATAAAAGCTAAACAGACTACTTTCTTGCTATAACTATCATCATTCTACAGCAGTATGCCCAATTCCAAAAACACTCAATGAAAAATTGTCACTACTCATTTGAATATCAAACCTTAAGCTTCTTGTGAAAGTGTAACCACACAACTTAAAATGAGCTAAGCTTAAAATAGACATTCACATACAATTGTATGAAAGAGGCACAGTGCAAGTCATAACAAGAAAATGTGAATTCCCGCAATGAAATGATATTATTCCTAGAAAATTCAGTTTCAGTATTAAATGAAACCTTGATTACAACATACAAGCAGTTTAAGATAACAAACTACAGTAAATACAACAAGGTGCAGAAATAACACATATGGAAAGAGAAGAGGGTCTTACAACTAAATATAACAACAATTTTTTGTCGTATGACCACCACTGAGATAACACAAGAAGACTGATCTGTTAGCAGATAAAACAGGATCTCATGGATGACAGTAACAGTGAATCCTGAACACTGAATAATGCAAATGTAAAATGTTTGCAAGCTTTTAAGTGTAGTTATCAGTGAATGTGTAGAATATCATGGGATCAGATTTTTTAATATAGCATTTACTTAACTCTTTCAGTCCCAAGCAAAAAAGTGGGTTTGGCCCAAGCAAAAATGGCCACCCCAAAGCGTTTTTATTGTTGTTGTTTGGAAATAATTTTTTAAAATGTTCATATGCATAAATAACTTTGTTGTTGTATATGAAACTGAAGGTAATTGGATGTACTTTACTCTTGTGCTACAAGTATAAAAGCTTTCATTGAAAAATGATTAGTTATTCAAGGTAAAATGGAGGATATGCGCTTAAAAAAAATGATTAGTTATTTAAGGTAAAATGGAGGATATGCGCTTAAAAAAATCGCTTTAAAAATCTAAAATAAATATCTCAAAACAGAAATACGTTCACTCTTAAACACGTGCGGTATTTAAAAGAATGTACTTGCAGTCGGAAATGACTTTGTGGGTAGTTATAATTAGAAACAGTCTCAAACAGAGGCACATATACTAAAGGCTTTTTAAAGTTGATTGGGCCAAGCGCGTCTAACCCCTGAGCCTTTATAAAGTCGATTTGGACTTAAAGAGTTAAAGCTGCCAAATCAGACCTGTAGTGGTGGCTGCATGCTCAATAAGGAGTGGAAAAGGAGCTAATGATGATGATGGTTATCAGATTTTTACTGCAGGAATTGTATGTTACCACATTTTTATCAGTATGTATATTTTTTAAGCTCTCTTTCAGATACATTGGTTTTATAGAATCTTACAGAGACCCATATGGTGTGAGAGGAGAGTTTGAAGGTACAGTTATGAAAATTATAAGAATGTGACTGTTGACATAATCATGTAAGCACATTTTATTTTCAATGAATGAAAAAAAAAAACTAATTACAAAGATCTTTTCCCTATTAATTTCCGATCAGGGAGCAAATATGGCCATAGCCCTTTTAAAAAAAAATATTTAACTCTTTCAGTGCCAAGCAAAAAAAGTGGGTTTGGCCCAAACAAAAATGGCCACCCCAGTGTGTTTTTATTGTTGTTTGGAAATAATTTTTTAAAATGTTCATATGCATAAATAACCTTTTTGTTGTATATGAAACTGAAGGTAAATGGATGTACTTTACTCTAGTGCTACAAGTATAAAAGCATTCACTGAAAAATTATTAGTTTTCCAAGGTAAAATGGAGGCTGAAAGAATAAGCCGGTGAAAAATTAGAGCAAAAGTATTCAATCAAATTCTTCTAGAATCGTACCCCAGGAGAATATCCAAGGGTAAAGTTTCAAAATGTCACAAACAGAAGAATTCTAACAAAGTACAATCAGTTTTTAGTCAAAAACACTCAGAAAATTGTTAATTTCACAGATTACAACAGGTCACATGGTTGTAAAAAAAAAAGGAAATTATATATTCTTACCTTGCTGAGCTGCTCCTCTTCTCAAGATGATGTGTAATCCATAGGAAATCACATAAGGTCACTCACAAATATATTTACACTAGGCCTATGTATAAACATTACTTTATCATAACATATTATATGAACTTATTACAGTCTGATTACATGCTCCTGTATCCATAACTTCATTATCGACATCAGACTTTCCATTATCATCCTCGGTTTCCGAGGACTCGATATCAGGCTCCTGCTTTGCTATCCTGTGAATAAATACTACAATCTGAATTATCGCTATCTAGAATTTTTTCAAATAACTTTCTAGCTTGCTCTGAAATTAATTCAGAGGTCTACCAGAAGCAGTGGGCGTGGCCATTTGATCTTTAAAAATATGCGCTTAAAAATCTTAAATTAATATCAAACCACAAAAACATGTTCCCTCTTAAACACACAAGGTATTTACTAGAAAGGTCTTCCTGTCGGAAATGACGTTTTGGGTTGTTAAAATTGGAAAACAACTCTAGAAAGGAGCAAAAGATACGAAATACGATATAACGTTGATCTAGTCAATCTGGTATACCGTTGATCGGGACTTAAAGAGTTAAACTTATTTATTTTTAGAAGAGAAGAAAAACTCTTGATGCATTCTAATCTAACTGTTGTCTATCATATTACTGCCCCTTACATCATCAACATTTTGCAGCATGAAGCCACCACCGCAGCTGGTCTCCTTGCAGAAAACATGCCCCAAGCATCCACGTGCTCTTGCAGTGGTCGTTTATGTGGCAATATGTTTTACACAATGAGGTTCTCAGCCCCACGCACAACCTCATATTAATCATCTTGTACATTCTTTCTATTCTTTCTTATCTCACAACAGACCTCTGGAAACTACACATGGCATCTTCTAATACATTCTCAAGAAATAAAGAAAACTTTCATACATAATCCGGTATGGCGGATTACAAAATTCCCTGCATAAACAAAAATTATACAACTTGTCTCCAGTTTCCTAAGAGAATTAGTTCTAAGAAAACTCAAAGATTTTCTTTGTCATTACTTTCTAAAAAAAATAGTTTCACCAAGTCCTTAAAGTCATAAAAATAAATATAAAAATAGACATTTTTAAAAAATAAATCTTTTGGCGTACTTAACAAACAATGAAGTACAATACAAAATTAATGATAAATCAATAGTAATGTATTTATATAACTTGTTGACATCCTTATTCACAGCCCCACTGGTGTATAACTATATTTTAAAGCTAGCATATGTGATTAAACACTATCTGTTCTCACAGAACCGCATGGGTAGTGCAGCACCCTGTCAGGGGTTCCACGATAAATAACAAAAAAAATAAATAAAAGGTTCTGAAGTGTTGCAAACATCTTTGAAAACACTCAGTGGTTTTTGGACAGCAACCTAAAAACTTCTTACGCCTTTAGAATCAGTCCGGTTTTCTCTCTTGTAGTTCTCATAATCAAAAGTTTAAAGCAAACAGGTGATTGGCCTGTTGTGCCTTTGCATGGTGGAGGGGCTGCCTCCTTACAGCCTCCATGCAGGCTGCCCTCCTCCTTTTTCAGCCGGGCTAGGGACCGGCTTAGGCGGAGTTTGTGAACAAGCTTTTAAGGCAATTAAAAGTAAAGAAACTTTTAGCAGAATATCGAGAAAAGAAAAAAACTGCTAGTGTCCAAAATTTTGTCACAATTTCCAATTGCACAAGTGTCACAGTGAAAGTTAACCTTATATTAACTTTGGATGCAAACTTCATTCTGACACTTTAATTTTCTTTTTTTTTTTTTTGTGAACTTTATATTGATTTTATTATTAGAAAAAATAAATAAGATTAAATAATATGAAACAGAAAAAGTTTTTTTCTTTTTTTTACAATGGTCATTTTGTAATCATGTATGATTAGGTTACCATTTTCAAACTCATTATTAATGTAGTTAAGAGCACTATGCATCAAGAAATTTATTATGCAAATGTACTCATTAAATATGCATGATATCACAATTGTTGATTGTGTCAGCTGATTCATAATGTCAGTCACTACTGCAGCTGTAATGTGCTACTTAAAACACAAGTCTGTGTTGTCATTTACAACTTTAACTGCTTTTTTAGAATGTGTTGTCTAATTTAAATATAGTGAATAAATTATGCAAACTACCTATCACTTGATAGCAGAGAAACTGAAGCTTCATAATATATAAAAAATTAGAATCAGTAGCTTTAATTAAATTACAGATTATTTTGATTTCCTCCGTCACAACTGCAGATATGCTGACACATTACCAATGTCACTTTGTTATGTCTTGCCCTCTTATGGAGAATAACAAAAACAATAACCAAAAAAGCTAGACATTCATTAGTGGGTGAATGGAAGGACTGAAAAGATATGACAAGGTCCCCAATGATGACAAGAACCAGACATGTACCAGTGGAACAAAAGATGAGTAGAATACGCTGGCAATGGATAGGATACGCAATGAGGAAACTTGTTGATAGCATTACCAGGCAGTCATTCGTCGCCTTAGTACTGCTTTATTCCATCTCCACTTCTGCTTGTTTTGAGAAAAACGTGATTAAAGTTTTTGGGTTACTAGTTGAAAAGAAGGATATATCACATTAAAATGACATTTTTCATGAGGATCTAAAGAGTTAACTGTAAGATATTGTGTAGGACGATAGATTAAACTTTTTTATATCAAAATAGGACATCAGGTCAATTTTGACCAAAAGTGGAGCTAGAATAAAGCAGTACTGATGTGATGCCATTGTTCTGGAATTCCCACGGTAAGAGAGGTAGAGGCAGGCCAATGAACACATGGGGAAGAGAACTGGTCACAGAAATGACAAGAATAATGAAGACATGGAAAGACAGGGCAGGAAGACTTGGCATTATTTATTGAAAGCCTATGCTCCTCGTGCAGCTGAAGGGTGATGATGATGAAATGTTTCCATGGGTAAAGATCCTCAGGATTTTTTTTTTTTTAAAGTATCCTGGGAATTCCTCCATGGATTTAAAAGAAAATGGTTGGGAAACTATGAGTTAGAAGATGATTCACTACACAAGGTAAAACAGGACTGCAAATAAATTCAGTCATTTTTTTCCCAGAAGGTCAGGTTAAGACTTCAAGAATTTAGCCATGTTGCAAGCCATTAACAAAACTGGTCCCTTTAAACTCCTTCAGTAGGTCTGATACTAGTGCAACCCTTTCTTTTTTTATAATGTGGTGAACATTCTTAGAACCACTGATAAGGATTTAGAAGGAGCACACATTTTACTTACAAAAACATCATAAATGTAATTGAAAATAAAAATGTAACACAACATAATACAGCTTTACACTCAGTAAACTAAAAAGAATACCCCTGGAGGCCAAAGAGATATTGTTTTACAGAAACACGTTAAGAATATCATGGACAGCTAAAAAGAATAATAATGATGTTCTGAAAGAGGCTGGTGTACATAGAGAGCTCATAACATATTAAGGAAGAAGAGTGTTCCTATCATGTTGTTCAATTCTAGATAATGCTTTGCAAGATGTAATCATTGGTTCTACACACCTAATACATTTTGATCCAAACCTAAGGATCATTTTGGCAACAGATACCTCATCTAATTGGATTGAAACTGTTCTATCATCCCAATATCATGATGGATCAGAGAAACCTATTCTGCTGCAATCATATCAAAGACTATGACAAAGTTCAACGTAAACTAGTCAAATTCAAAAGAAAGTATTATCCATTATCTTTGTTGCCAACAAATTTCACCAGCATCTATATGGGCCGATATGACAATTCAATTTGCGAACAGATCACAAGCCTCTCTTTGATATATGTTTGTCAAATCACAAACTACCTGTTTTATCAATGCAATGTCTTCAGAGCTGGGCAATTAAGTTGATGTCTTACAACACTGCCCCTGTTGTTCAAAGGTCTCTGAGGAGAAATAGAAAGAGTAGGATACTGCACTCTCTCAGGCATGTCATTAGCATACCTGTCAAGCTGTACAAATTTTTCGTACAATGTACATATTTTTTATTCCGGGAATCTCGGCGTCTGTTTTTAAACTGAGGTCTCTCCCAGCAACCAATCAAACCCTTTCATACCCAACAATTCGGCAAAAACTTTGAATTTTGCCTCAAACACTTTCGGTTTTCAGCATGACATGATGTATTTTTAAAGTTACCTGTTATCAACCACGCTTGCCACCACAGTTCGATGCTATTTTGTTTAAAAAAAGCTAAGTACTTATAACTTGGTTAAATATTGCTGTTGTTTTGCTTTGTTGCAATTTAATCGCTGTCTTAATCTTTCCAGTTATATCTTGCTATTCAAAATATTTCCGATAAATTAATGACATAATATTCTGTGTAGGCCCTACATAACTAGAAAAAAAAAGTTTTTTCGCGTTGAGTAGGCCTACTTTATTCCAGCGGTCGAGATTCGCTGCTTTATTTTTTTAATAAAGTGGCAATCTATTATCACTGGTCTAGGCTACCAACTCTTAAATAATAAGTTTGTAAATTTTTGGTGGTACGTTTTTCTTCCTAGATTTGATATTCTGTTCATAATTTGGTTAATTTTTTTGCTGTTAGCCGTTTGCTTTGCTTTGTTGTATTTTTTTTTTTGTTGTTCTCTTAATCTTTCCAGTTATATTTTGATCATTTAAATGTTTCCAATAAATTAATGTCATAATATTCTGTGTCGGCCCTACATAACTAGAAAAAAAGTTTGTTTGCGTAAACTTCGCTTCTTTATTTTTAAATTTAAAAAAATCCACATAGACTGCAGGAGGTCCATGAATGCGGACACACTCACTTCTTTTTTACAGTGTAAGATTAACATTGATACATGCTGTGCAGACTTTAAGCCCACAAATGCAATTCTGCAAAGTGCTAAAAGTGCATGTGTTGATTATAATACAAAACATTGTGCATCGAAAGAATAGTACCTCACGATCACTAAGTTTTTTATTTGTAAAGAACAGCATGAGACTATTAGCATGTTTTATATCACACTAATTCAAATGCTAATAGATTTGAATGTGTCATTTCTCGTTTTAAAACTGTTTTGTGAATAATTTATTAATATATTTTTTGCATAAGGATTTTTGGGTGTTTGTAAGGATTTTTTTGGTCCGGCGTACAGGTTTTTTTGTCTCAGGAGGTTGACAGGTATGCATTAGAGAGCCTAATACAAGGTTGTGGACTGGACACAGCAACCTCATTATGTTAAAATTGCCACAGAAACCACTGCTGCAAAAGCACATAAATGCTTTGACGTTGGCTTCCTGCAAGGGGGCCTTCAGCAGTAGTGGCTCCATACTCCATAGGGAGTGAAAAGGAAAAACACAAAGTGTTGTTCTCAATAACATGATTTTCTCTTTTCACTCTGCTGGAGATAACAGCATCCTGATTATAACCCATATGTGTGGAGGCATATCTGGAGTCTGCCATCAATGGTACCTATACCTTGTAGCGGTATGGCAGCTTGTGTACCCTGACAATCCCTAGAGCTATGCCAGTGGGAGATTTACTCCTGGTAGGTTCAACCAAGCTGGACTGGTCTGCGTGGGTAGGGGTCAGACAAAAACTGGTACCCTGGTCCTCCAGGATGGGAGTTTTAGCACAGGGCCGACACCCCTGTCTATGTAAAAAAAAATCGCACATGTGACGGAAACAGCAACAGATGAAAAAACGTTGATGCGGGATGGACATCCGGAGTCTCAGGCTCATATGACTGACAGTGGTGAAAGCCGAAAGGAAGCCACTGGCATGAAAACGGATGCCCTGACCACAAAACCAGAATTCGTTTTTGGAATGTCAGAACTATGAATGAGGCAGGAAAGCTGAGACAAATCGCAGCAGAGATGAGGAACTACAAATTACATATCCTGGGAATAAGCGAGAGCAGATGGACAGGGATGGGGAGAATAAAAACAGCTACAGGGGAAACAGTACTTTATTCTGGCAGAGAGGATGGTCAGCACAACGAAGGTGTAGCCATTATGCTGAAGAAACGAATGGAAAGGTCTTTACTGGAATGGAAACCCATCAACAACAGACTGATAAGAGCAAGACTGAGAGGGAGATTCACCAACACCACAATTATACAATGCTATGCACCAACAAACGACAGCGATGATGAGATCAAGGACGAGTTCTATCAACAGGTACAAAAGGAAATAGAAACTGCACCCAGCTACTGGAACCACTATTTGCACAAGTCTGGGAAACTGAGACAACACCAACAGAGTGGAGTAAAGGAATAATTGTCAAATTGCCCAAGACGGGCGACCTTGCTCACTGCAACAACTGGAGAGGAATTACTCTCCTCTCAGTTCCCAGCAAAATACTAGGCAGGATAATCATCCAGAGAATTTCAAAAGCAGTTGACCATAAACTGAGGAAAGAACAAGCGGGCTTTAGAAAGAACAGAAGATGTGCAGATCAAATATTCACCCTCAGGAACATTATAGAGCAGTGCTCAGAATGGCAGAGACAGCTGTACATTAACTTTGTTGATTTTGAAAAGGCTTTCGACAGCATACACAAGGACAGCCTATGGAAAATACTGAGGGCTTATGGAATTCCCAGCTGCATTGTTTCCATCATAAAAAGCCTATATTCTAACTTTACGTGCAGTGTCGGATTGAGTAATGTAACTTCGAAGTGAAAACAGGAGTACAACAGGGATGCCCCTTATCACCAACATTATTTTTGACAGCCATAGATTGGGTGATGTGCCAGACAAGAGAGGGCAGTCCAAGAGGAATAAGATGGACAACATTTTCTACACTGGAAGACCTGGAATATGCAGATGACAATGCACTACTCGCGCATTCACATCAACACATTCAAGACAAAACCGATAGACTGAATAAGTATGGCCAGCAGGTTGGCCTGAACATCAATCTGAAGAAGACAGAGGTCAGGACACTAAATGTGGGCAATCCTGAGCCAATAACAGTAAGGAACCAGAAGTTAGAACAGACAGACACATTTACTTACCTAGGATGCATAGTAACACCTGACGGCAGAACAAGCAAAGACATTAACAACCGAATGAATAAAGCGAGAACAGCCTTTGCTATTCTCAACAACATTTGGAAGTCTTCCCAGTACAGCACAAACACCAAATTAAGACTGTATGAGAGCTGTGTACTTTCTGTGCTTCTCTATGGTGCGGAATGTTGGAGAGTAACAGAGAAGGAAATGTCGAAAGAAACTGTCCTCCTTCCAAACAATCTGCCTAAGGAAAATTCTCCGAATCTTTTGGCCAAACACCATCAGCAACCAAGAACTACTTATTCGGAGTAACCAGGAGGACATGCACACCATCATAGCTGGCAGACGCTGGAGTTGGGTTGGCCACGTCCTCAGAAGGGACCCTGATACCATCACAAGAACAGCTATGCTATAGACCCCCGAGGGAAAGCGAAAGAGAGGCCGACCAAAAACAACTTGGCGGAGAACTGTGGAAGCCGAGATGCAAAGAATGAACCAGAGTTGGGGCACTGTACGAAGGATGGCCGCCGACCAAGCAAGGTGGAATCAATTTGTTGCTGCCCTACAGGACGCCACCAGGCGTGATGGTTGCTGACTGCTTTGACGGTTGGCAGTTATGGATCAAAGAAGAAGAAAGATATCTGGAGTAATCCTTATATGACCACCAGCTATGCAAAATGCTACAATATACAGATGTGGAAGTGAACCTCTGTCTGTGAGGCTAATTACATCCTCACTGACTCTTGAAATCATCATACTTCCAAGGATTCCCCCTGTGGTGAAACTTGTTGAGAACCCATCACTGCACACTAAGCTTGGAGGAGTCACCTCAGCCCTAGATGTAACTCTGGCTTTTTACCTGGTTGGCTGCATGCAGGGGGATTTCACTATGGGCCCATGATGGGCAGGGGGAGCTGTGAGTTGACTGTGTAGGACATGACAATTTCTTGGGAGAGCCCAGAATCAGAGCACAGTAATTTAGCTCTGCATATTTGGAGAGCCCCTTGGATGGCAAGGGATGCACAGTATGCCACACACTTTTTCTTCCTAGCTTTGGACCAGATGTGACGATCCTGTAATGCCAGCTAAGCTGTAGAAACTGGAGCTCGTGACTTCAACTCAGCCCTTTTTGGAATGGCAGAAAAGCCACAGGAAAAGCCTAGATCTACAGTGTAGACAATACCAAGAACTCTTCAACTTGGTATTGGCTGCCAGAAAGCTAGAAGCTTAGCAGCCCTAGTTAAACAACAATAACAATTATAACCCATCAGGGGTTGAACAGAATATTCTTCTCCATCAATAAAACAAAATAAATGATAGAAATATGCAGTTTCTTGCCACATGCAGTTCTCGAGGGTGTGCAAGGAGACAAAGACACAATAGGACTATTGCTCCATAAGCTACATTGTTGGAAGCGACTAGCAAGAGGTTGTGCATGGGGCTGGCAAGTTGATTGTGTAGAAAAAATGCTGCAGAAACAAGGTAATCTTTACCTTTAATGCCGTCGAGTATGTATAATATGTGTATTGAGTTATGGTTAGGATTAGGTTATAATTTCAATTTGGTACGAATATACACATTTTATGCAAAGGCCTACTCGACGGCAATAAAGGTAAAGATTGCCGAAACCACTGCTACATGAGATGAATGCTTTGGTGCAGACTTCCTGCTAAGGGAACAGCTGCAGTTGTGGCTCAATGAGGAGCATAAAAAAGTGATGCTGTTGCTCAAAGGTTAAGGTTTCTTGAGTGATGCATGAACGCCTGATAGCAGTGTCAAAATTCTGCATAGTTCGTTGACATACATCCCGTTTCTATGTCCATACGTTAGCTCTGTGAACATGCATATTTCAATTCCTTGACTCTGACTTGTTTGAGCGTGGTAAAGAGACATGGAAGTGGCTCGCATATTACCTATGTTCTATAATTATTGCTGACATAAAGCATACAGCCGCGTCACGCCTCCAGCTGGCAGTGCGATAAACCGATGCCAAGAAAACGGTTTCGAATTAGAGAATCTTCCTGTTTTTCAATAATACTGCATGTTTCAGTTTCACAACAGCAGCGGTAAATCATGCTGACTTTCTGGCACTTTTCCCTAGCTTATAAATAATAAATGTATAGAATACAAATATGGACACACATGAGTGCGAAGCATTTGCAGACTTACAATAACACACGATTTACCTAATCGTGGCAGTAACAGGTTGTCAATACAGAAGAGTGAGAACAACCGACGCGGTGACGCCAATACAAAAAGCTGGCATAAGGTTATGAACATTCGAATATAAAAATATGTACTCGATTCTAACTATTATTACATACGATTATAACAGATAAGGAACTGTCTCCATGTCTAAATTCCTATACTGTGTAAAACCCGTCCTTTTCTTTATGTGGCTCTTAGGTACACTTCTTTCCATCTGTTCTGTGCAAACCTTTGTCTTTTAGTTAGCATTCATTATTTCTCCCTAATCACACCTGCTTCTACGGCATGCGCTTCAGATAGCCTCTGATAACCAAGCATATTGCTGCCAAGATATGTGTACTTCTTCTTCTTCTTCTGCGTTCGACCTGAAAAGGGCGTTGGTGTTGCTGTTGAAGCTGCGATATTTGCGCCATTCGGCCCGAAACATCCGTTTTCAGCTTGGCATTTTTGGGACCGGGTTTGCCTTCCCTCTTCGATCCCTACTCTCTCGGCCAGACTGCAGTGAAGCAGCCTGTTTCCAGGACCACCATTTGGAGGTGGAGTAGGGTCTTGGTCAGCTCTGGTAAACTGACCCTGACGCAAGCAGTCAAGCTAAGAGTCGCTGACTGCATTGATCTCTCTTGCTGCGCATGTGTACGATTCTACATCTTGTAGGGGTGTTTCTTCAAGTTCGACCCTGTTATCATTACCTGCATTTATTCTCATTATTTTTGTCTTTTCCCTGTGTATTTTCAGACCCAATTGCTGTGACCTCTCATCGAGTGTTTTCAATTTGTCCTGCATCTGATTACGGTTATGGGACAGAAGAGCAAAGTCATCAGCAAAATCCAGATCATCCAACTGCTTAGTCAGAGTCCACTGGATTCCATTTCTGTTGTGTGTTGTCGATGTTCTCATAACCCAATCTATTGCTAGTAAGAAAAGAAATGGAGACAAGAGGCATCCCTGTCGCACTCCTGTTCTTATCCCAAACGGTTCTGTAAGCTGTCCCTCATGAAGAACTCTGCATGTTATGTCTTCATATGTTTTCTTTATTAAATTAACGATCTTCATGGGAACTCCATAATGCCTCATCAATTTCCAAAGTGATTCTCTGTCTACACTGTCAAATTCCTTTTCGTAGTCCACAAATCCGATGTATAGTGGTGAATTCCATTCCAGGTTTTGTTCAACTATTATTCTCAAAGTGGCTATCTGGTATGTACAGGATCTGTGTTGTCGAAAACCTGCTTGTTCATCTCCCAGTTTCTTGTCTATGGACTCTTTTAATCTCTCGAGGATAATCCTGTTTAATACTTTTCCTGGCACTGATAGTAATATTCTTCTTCTTCTTCTTTGATCGTTAGCCGCCGACCGTCAAAGCAGTCAGTGGCCATCACGCCTAGTGGCGTCTTGTAGGGCAACAACAAATTGATTCCACTTTGCTCGGTCGGTGGCCATCCTTCGTACAGTGCCCCAACTCTGGTTCATTCCCTGCATCTCAGCCTCCACAGTCCTCCGCCAGGTTGTTTTTGGTCGGCCTCTCTTTCGTTTTCCTTCAGGGGTCCAAAGCATAGCTGTTCTTGTGATGGCATCGGGGTCTCTTCTGAGGACATGACCAACCCAGCTCCAGCGTCTGCCAGCTATGATGGTGTGCATGTCCTCTTGCTTGCTACGAGTAAGCAGATCTTGGTTAGTGATGGTATTCGGCTAAAAGATTCGGTGAATTTTTCTTAGACATGTTGTGTGAAAGGAGGACAATTTCGACATTTCCTTCTCTGTAACTCTCCAGCATTCCGCACCATAGAGAAGCACAGAAAGCACACAGCTCTGATATAATCTTAATTTTGTGCTTGTGCTGTATTGGGAGGACTTCCAGATGTTGTTTAGGCTAAAGAAGGCTGTTCTTGCCTTATTCATTCTGATGTTGATGTCTTTGCCTGCCCCACCGTCTGGTGTTACTATGCTTCCTAGGCATGTGAAGGTATCTGTCTGTACCAATTGCTGATTCCTTACTGATATGGGCTCAGGGTTGCTCACATTGAGCGTCATGACCTCAGACTTCTTTAAATTGATGTTCAAGCCCACCTGCTGGCTAAACTTGTTAAGTCTATCCGTTTTTTTCCTGGATGTGTTGATGTGAATGTGCTAGTAGTGCAATGTCATCTGCATATTCCAGATCTTCCAATGTAGAAAATGTTGTCCATCTTATTCCTCTTGGACTGCCCTCTGTTGTCTGGCGCATCACCCAGTCTATGACTGTTAAAAATAGAGTGGTTGACAAGGGGCATCCCTGTCGTACTCCTGTCTTCACCTCAAAGGTTAGGTTGCTCTGCCCAACACTACACGTAAAGTTGGCATAGAGGCTTTTTATGATTGACACTATGCAGCTTGGAATTCCATAAGCCCTCAGTATTTTCCATAAACTGTCCCTATGTATGCTGTCAAAAGCCTTTTCAAAATCAACGAAATTAACGTAAAGCTGTCTTTGCCATTCTGAGCACTGCTCTATAATGTTCCTGAGAGTGAATATATGATCTACACATCTTCTATTCTTTCTAAATCCTGCTTGTTCTTTCCTCAGTTTGTGGTCTACTGCCTTTGAAATTCTCTGTATAATTATCCTGCCTAGTATTTTGCTGGGAACTGAGAGAAGAGTGATTCCTCTCCAATTATTGCAGTCTGCAAGATCTCCCTTCTTGGGCAACTTGACAATTATTCCTTTGTTCCACTCTGATGGTGTTGTCCCCGTTTTCCAGACTTGTGCAAATAGTGGTTCTAATAGTTCTGCTGCTAGCTCAGGGTCTGTCTTAAATAGCTCTGCATTTAAGTTATCATGGCCCGGAGCTTTGCCGTTCTTTAACCCTTTGATTGCTGTGATGATTTCTTCTTTTCGTGGAATGTCTGTATTCACATCTAGATCGTTTTCAGCTTCAGGAACATTCAATTGTGTCTCTGGTGGTTCCTTGTTCAGAGTTTCTCTGAAGTACTCTGCCCATCTTGTTTCCTGTCCCTCTGCTGTCGTGATGAGATTACCTTGCTTATCTCTTACTAATGTAATATTGTTTGCACCTCGTTTTCCGCTGATGAATTTAGTTATTTTGTATACTGTGCTTTGTTCATTTCTCAGTGCTGCCTCCTCTGCCTGTCTTGCAAGATCGTCTAGGAAATTCCTTTTGTTGGCTCGGGTTTGGCGTTTAACTTCCTTGTCCAGCTGACTGTACTGTTCGCTATATAGTTGCTTTAACCTGGGGGACTTCGCTTCTGTTTTCTTTCTTTTCATTTCCTTTCTCATCGTTATGGTGTTTAATGTTTCTGGTGTTATCCAGTCTTGCTTCTTCCTTTCCTGGAATCCCAAGCATGATTTGCTGCTTTCTTTGTATATTGTTGAAATGGTGTTGAAATTCTGGTCTATATCATCAGTCAATGTCTTTTCCTGACTTTTGGCAAATTGATATCGTTTCTTTATGTCGGCCGCAAAAGCTTTTCTGGTAAGGGAGTCCTTCAATTTGCTGATGTCAAACCTTTTCTGTGTAGTTACAGTTGGTGCAGCCCTTCTTAGTTTCACTTTCAGTTTTGCTACTACTAAATGGTGATCACTTCCCACATCTGCACCTCTTCTTACCTTCACATCTTGTAATGCATGTCTCCATCTACCGTTAACCATGATGTGGTCTATCTGGTTTCTGTCCCGACCATTTGGTGATTCCCATGTTAATTTGTGAATTTCTTTATGTGGGAAGAGTGTTCCTCCAATGACCAGGTTGTTAATGCTACAGAAACTTATTAGTTTATCCCCATTTTCATTTGCTGTTCCGCTGCCGCATTTCCCCATTGTTCTTTCATTATATGTATTGTGTGTACCAACTTTCGCATTGAGGTCTCCCATTACTATAACAAGATCATATCTAGGTGTGTCTTCCATTTCTTTCTGCAGTTGTTGATAGAATTAATCCTTGACCTCCTCATCGCTATCATTCGTTGGTGCGTAGCATTGTATTATTGTAGTGTTGGTGAATCTCCCTCTCAATCTTAATCTTATCAGTCTGTTGTTGATGGGTTTCCATTCCAGTAATGTCCTTTCTTTTCCTTTCAGTAGAATAATGGCTACGCCTTCATTGTGCTGTGCATCCTCTCTTCCAGAGTAAAGTACTGTTTCTCCTGTTGCTGTTTTAACTTTTCCTGCCCCTGTCCATCTGCTCTCGCTTATCCCTAGAATGTGTAACCTATAGTTTCTCATTTCTGCCGTGACCTGTCTTAGTTTACCTATCTCGTACATTGTCCTGACATTCCAAAAACCTATTCTTGTATCCTGTTTTGCGGTCAGGACATCCGTTTTCATGTCAGTGGCTTCCTTTCGGCTTTCACCACTGACAGTCATACGAGCCACAGACTCCGAATGTCCATCCCGCAGCAAAGTTTGTTCATTTATTGTTGTTTCCGTAACTTAATTGTTTTTTTTTTACATAGACAGGGGTGTCAGCCCTATGCTAAAACCCCCAACCTGGAGGACCAGGGTACCAGCTTTTGTCTGACCCCTACCCACACAGACCAGTCCAGCTTGGTTGAACCTACCAGGAGTAAAACTCCCACTGGCATAGCTCTGGGGATTGTCAGGGTACCCAAGCTGCTATACCGCTACAAGGTATAGGTACCATTGATGGCAGGATAGTAATATTATTCCTCTATAATTTGTGCACTTTTGTAAATTTCCCTTCTTAGGCAACTTAACCAGATATCCTTCCTTCCATTCTGCTGGTATCTCTTCCTTTTCCCAGACTTTACCAAGTAATTTATATAACATCTCTGTAGCCGTGTCGATATCTGCTTTGATGGCCTCTGCTGGAATGCCATCTGGTCCAACCGCTTTTCCTAGTGCCCTAGATTTCTATAGAGAGTTACGCCAACTAAAATTTGGCCGCCATTTTCGGCCGTACCCGTATTGCAGGAAAATGGACCCGATCATGAGTTTCGGACCCAATTTGCATTTTCGTTTAGGTTAGCTAATAATTTGAAATAAAATTAGATGCAAATACAGTAGCACATATTTGTACTATTATTTTTATTTCAAGTAACAAAACAAAAAGAAGAAAACTAGTTTACTTACCGGTTTATTGAAAAGAATCAGTAGCGTGGATTTTTAACACATACTCCGTTGAATTTTATATTCCGTTAGAATTCCACTATTTAGCAACAAATATTCCGTTAGAGTTGCAACACTCAGCAAAACATACTCCCTTCGAATTGAACTATTTACCTAGTTTGAAATGTGGAAACTGGTGAATGACTGTTGTAGACACTGACAGTTTTACTAGATCCAGATGATCACACCAGTTTATGTTTTCATTTAAAATGCGACTATGTACAGATAGTTTTAACAAAATCTAATTACATATTTTGGACCAGAGATTTCCTGCAATGGCTTTTACTGCTCATTGATGCTCGAGCATGCTGTTTAAGACCATTGTTTTTATTTCTGCAGTAAATATGAATTTTGACACTTATATACTTTGCTAATAGCTTTTGTTTAATATCATGGCAGTTGCTCAGTGTGCATTCAGCTGTTTCCTGTAATGCCATATCCAAAAGTAAAGTTGCAATGTTTTTCATGGTTGCAAATCTATGCACATGCTGACGGATCAGTTGTTCAGTTCTTAACATCAGATTTACTTCTGTGTCACTTGCATAAACAAGTGAGCCTGGAATGTACTCTTTATGTTCTGTTAGTCGTGCAATGTCAGTAATTGTTGCACACTGAGGGGCAGTGACAGCTGCAATGCAGATATGACAGGCAGTATGTTGCTTTAATACACTGTTCACACAGTAGCCACTTAAATAATGAATTACATGGACCTCAGCTGAGCTTTCTATTTCTATTTCTACGTCTGACAAATCAACATGCTGCTCGGTGTGTGTAACTGTTGTTGTATTCATATCAGTACAATTAAGCAAAAAGTCATTATCATCTTCGTCGTAACTACTTCCACGTGTAGTGTTGAGGAATTGTGACAAGCAGATAGTTCTCAATCTATGTTTGAATTCAAAAGGTGTTGGCACTGCATTATGTAATCTCATGGAGCTGAAAAAATTCTCCAGGCAGTCTTGACTCACACGTGATGTCAGCAAGAAACTGAAATTTCCACTCAACATGTCCTCTGCAAGATCAAGCACAGATGTGGTGGACAAAAGGATGCCTGTCTGAAATGGTTTCCAAGCTCCCTGCTGTCCAACTGAAAGCGTTGTAAACATTCGAATCACAAGTCGTAACATTTCAACAGCATTTGCATACCTATCTGGAAACTGCTTAGTTAGAGCCATGACACGACTGCGACTTGACATTAAATCAAACCATTTAGATATCACCTCAATGAACCGAGCAGTTGTCAGATTATTCACAGGTCTGCCCTCCTTTTCTACCATGTAGTGGATTCCTGCACTGACAGATATACTGAAAAAGTGAAGTGCCTGTGACACCTTCATCTTATCAAAATGTCCAGGGCAGAGTATGTCATCAGTAAGGTGTGGAGCTAGTTTCAGGGTACTGTTCCTTTGTAAGTCAGCCAGTTCCCTAACAGGCAGTATATTTGCAATGTTAGAAGGCACATTTAACAATACACACATCTCCTCAGATAATCTGAAATCATGGCCAGAGATAAATGCAGACAGCATTTTTGATCAAATGAGGTGTGTCAGCTAGGAAATATAGCCACTTATTTGGTTGCTCTGGATGTGCAATTTTGTTCACAATTTTGTTTCTGGAAGCACAAACACCAAAGCTGGCCCACATTGCTCTGTTTGCACTTCCCATGTCACTTGTGACAGTTACCACATGCAGACCAATTGCAGCAGCTTTATGTATTATTTCCAGAATAATGGGTTTGTAAACATGGCCTTTAGTTGACCTTCCTGAGTAAAAAAAAGCAACAATTTGCTTCCATCTGCTGGATAGTCCACTTAGCATGAATACTAGTGCATTTGTCGCAATGCTCTTATGTTCAGGTACAGTGACATGACCAAGAATTTCTCCTATTTTTGCATCATATTCAATAGCAGATTTAATTGACATTTCATCTAATGTCAAGCAGCACATCCGTTCTACTCCTAACATGTGTACAACCTTTAATTTCATGTAATCAAACATCTCATTGAGTATTCCCCCAGAAATATGAATGTGCTGTATTCGGCGCTGAAGTGTACGTATAGCAGGCAGTGGGTAATGCTGTTTCAATAACATATTATAGCCTGTTGCTCCACAAGCAAATCGAATTTGCAACGCTTTCTTTACAGTCTTACTGCCCCATTTTACTCCTCTTGAAGACCTACAATTAAGGACCCGGATCTGATCCTCAGATAGCATGTTTAATATTTTATCTGTCTGGCATGACAATTTTTTCTTCATTCTATTGTTCTGCCTCTTCTCTGTAGCTAAACTTGCTGCAAGTTTACTGATTTTTTTTTCGAAGTGTCTTAATCAATGTTTCCTTAGCAACACAGCCGGCACAGTTATCTGTAATGACTTCTGTTTTCATGCTATTTTCTGATGCTGAAGAGTCCGTGTAGTTGTCACTCACACTATCTGTTCCTACATTGTCTTCAATGGAACTCCCAGTTGCTGAATTTTTCTTCTTGTTGTAAGTGTGATCATGGTTTAGGCCTAGCGCTTGCAGTGTGTCCTACAACAGCATCCCTTATCTTAGGTGATTTTCTGTGCTGACCAGGTGCACGGTGTAAAAATTTGGTAGGTACTGCATTCCATCTAAGTTTCTTCTTCCCATCCAGTCGCTTCAATTCAAAATCAGTGGACTCAAAGTGCTGTTCACACAGCCTTGCATTAATAGAAGCTTTCCAATGTTTTCTACTCACTTTGCATTCCCAGATTGATCTAAGTTTCTTGTCTGCTGGAAACGAGAACAATCTGTATCCTTTGCTAGAACTATTGCTACAGCCAAAAGCTGAACAACTAGGCATCTTACTCGATACTTACTCTCGCTACTAACCCTGGTATTGTCGACCAAAAATGGCGTCCACGTCGTTCAGCCTCGTTTTCGATTCTGACTTAGTTGACATAACTCTTATAGAAATCTAGGGCACTAGCTTTTCCATCTCTTAGAAGCTTTATGGCTTTCTTTATTTCTTCCTTCGTAGGTCTTTCACAATTAATGTGTAGCTCTTCTTCTGCTGGCTAAATGTCGGGGGTGGGGTGGGGTGGTGGGGTGGGTGTGGAGCTGGTCTATTGAGAAGGTCCTCAAAATATTCCGTCCACCTCTTCATTTGCTCTTGTATATTGCTGAGCAGTTTTCCATTCATGTCTTTTATGAGGAAACTTGTTTGTTTGTATTTCCCTGTTAGCTTCTTTGTGCTGTTATACAGTTCTCTCATATTTCCTTTGGCTGCCTCTCTTGCCAACTCCTCAATATACTTCCTCTTGTTTCTTTTGATATTTATTTTTACGGTACAATATTTCAAATAAAATAAACGGTAATTTGCTACACGTTCTGTCAATAATTGTCACGATTAGCTCACAGGGGACTGATTAACTGATTAGACAAAGAAAGAATTGTACCACTGCACTAAGACATATCGTACAAGACGAGTAATACGAGGCTTTAAATGAGGCTGGCGACCTCTTCCCGTAGAACCAATTGATACATAAACCATCCCCTGTAAGAGCATGGGAATGCTTGAGGTAGGCTTCCTGCAAGGGGGTCAGCTACAACAGTGATTATGTGACCAAATGGCAACACTAGACAGTCTGGCTGTCTTATGTTCTCTTAGTTCCCTGTTCTTTCATCCTTCAAGCCTTTTAAATCGCATTTGTTGAAACTTACTTTAACAACACGACTATTAAGACCTGTCGTTGTTCTAAAGCTGTGCTCAATTTCCTTGATAACTTATGCACAATTATATGACATAGACGCAGGGCACATCTTCCTGCTTGTTTACAGCAATGAACAGTTTAAACTTCTTCAGCATTAACACATTGTTCTCTTCTATTTTCCGACTGGTCATAGATCAATCTACTTCAATGTTTCATTTCATTTTTTTTTCTGCGTTCTTATTCTTCTGTAGCCTACTAAGGGAAGGAACTGTGGTTTAAGTATAGGTTCGTTAGACATTGGTAATGGTAATACGCATTGAAACAAACAAATGCGGGGGAGGACAGGCAATATAACATGACCTATTTTGCAGTTTTAAGACTCTGTGAAAATTCACTCGTGTCAAGAAGACCATCAGACTGTCAGAGTTAGAATCAGATTTCATATATATATATATATACTCGTCAAAAGTCAAGGGCCACTTAGAAAAACAAAACCTTGGTTGAAACTATAAAACAAATCTGATATAAACGTAATTGTTATCAGTCAAAACGGCATTTATTGAATACCAAATTGACATGACACGTAAAGAAATGGAAACACACATTCAAACGCAATGAAGCTGTGAAGTGTGTCACCCACCTTTTCAAAAGTCACACAATAGATATTGGACAAATAGACATTTCAAAATCGGGTATGACAACCGTTTGCAGCAAGACATTCAAGACAGCGTAAACGCATCGAGTCCACAAGGGTCCGAAGAGTGTACTGAGGAACAGCTTGCCATTCCTGAAGCAGAAATGCAGTCAGCTGTGCAACATCCATTAGCTGGGGGTGATTTGTTGACAATCTTCGACCAAGGACATCCCAGAGGTGCTCAATCGGAGAAAGGTCAGGTGAATGAGCTGGCCACGCCATCCTGATGATCCCATGTTGCTGAATAAACTCATTCACCACCCGAGCTCGATGGGGTCGAGCGTTATCATCTTGGAGGATGGCATTACCACCTATGGCCTCCAGAGCAGGCTGAACAATTGGTCTCAAGATTTCGTTCTGGTATCTTGGGCCGGTCAAGTTGCCTTGGATGATGTAGAGTGGGGGTCCTGCCGTGTCTGTAGAAGCCTCCCCAGACAATGACAGAACCCCTACCATAACGATCCATCTCTCGAATTTTGTCATCAGTAAATCGCTCTCCTGGTCGTCTCCACACTCGAATCCTGCCATCATTGAATGACACAGTGAAGCGAGACTCATCAGTGAAGAGAACTTGACTCCATTGTTGCCTTGTCCATCGGATGTGCTCGCGACACCGAGCAACACGGGCTCTGCGATGAGCAGGAGTAAGAGGGATTCTGACTGCAGGACGTCGAGCAGCCAGCCCAAATTCATGTAAACGTCTGCAAATGGTACTTTGACTGACATTAACGTTTACAGTTTGTCTCAGCTGACATCTTAGAGTGGAACAAGTCACTGTTCGATGGCGCAGGGCTGACAACAAGAGGTACCGGTCATCATGTCTATTGGTGCATCTAAGGCGACCTGGCCGGTGGCGATCCTCCACACTTCGTGTGGCCTGAAATCTCTCCAAAATTCTTTGGATAGTAGAGTGTGACTGTAGAGCCCTTTTCGTAGACCTCTACAGTCCTTTACAGATTAAGGTAGTCTCATATTATTAATATGTGGTCCTACCTCTGTAATAAACTTTACGCACCGACTTACATGATAGTAAGTATTATTGGTGAGTTTGATTTCATTAGCGCACGGTTGTGCACTAATGGGAATAGGGGTCATCCCGTTCGCACGTGTATCTAGACAGTCAGTTGACGTCATGTGTGGGTTGGAGAAGCAAGAATCCCAAGTTCTACTAATGAAGCTTTGGGAGTTCGAAACCCGTGTTTTGAGTTAAGTATTTATGTTTAGACCCGACCCTGCGGATTAGCAGTCGTAGCCGGTAGTCGTCCATGTAAGTGTCGATTCGTTGGAAGAATCAAGTATGTAATTATTTTAATAATAATGATTGTTCTCCAAAGTCGTGAGTATCTAGTCGATGACAGGTAACTAGCCTACACCGAAATGGATTCACCGCTGAAGATATATTTTTATATGCCTGTAAATGCCTATCAAAGGGATCGTCGGTAACTACCGTGGATCTACGTTATATATATAATATTAGGAAGCCGTTGGGGTCAGTCACGGCTAATACAAGAGGTAATTCAAGTATCAATGCCTAAGTAACTTTACATGCCTAGGAGGTATTTAGTAGGAACCTGCACCTACGTTCGACTATGATTAGTTAATGAGGACTTCTTTATAAATGAACATACTAAAGATCGGGATCTTAGATACTACCAAGTATAATGAGAATCTCCTGTCCTTGAGGAAAGGTCAACCGTGATCAATATAACCTTGTACTTAACTACTTCATGACCTTTATGACTATTGATGTATTCACTCAGAGACCTGGTCAGAATTTGCTTGAGGATTCTTCTGAGACTATTTATTTGAATTTTTATTGAGGACATGCGTCCACTATCATCATGTTGAATTACCTATTAACCGTCAACGTTGAATGTATCGTCCCGTATGATGTGATGTCAATAAACAATGTATGAACTTTCAAGTAACGAGTTTGACTATCCCAGTATTGGCACTTGTTGATGTGCCTACGTTGAGTTTTCATCTTACTGCATCAAGATTTAATATATTCGCGAAATCAGCACGATTGACACAAGAACACAAACAGTCCCAACAATATAGTAAAAACAGCTTCAGCAATATGGCGGCGCAGTGTGCTCTGAGAATATCCAGTTTTCAGTAGCGGTATCGAACTCAAGTCTACATTCAAACTCGGTTGAACAGAAATATGTTATCTTTCAAGGCGACAACATCCTGGACCTTATAGCAACTTTAACGGTCATCCCATGTCAAGGACAACCCAGGGACTTTAACTGTCAAGTTCAACATTGGACTCCGTCATTACAGTACTTCAAGTCATCATCTCATCTCAACCCATAACCCGTCATGGGTCGTAGGGGTGCCATGGTGGAAGCATCAGCAGACAGGGTCCTCCACTGCTCTCTATTCTCAGCAATGCGTACAAGTGTGGAGAAACCGTGTCCTGCCCATTCTTTGATGTTATCAGCTCAGGATTTTCTTTGCCTTTCTCTTCTCCGTTTACCTTCGACTGTTCCCTGGAGGATCGTTTTCGAAAGGGAGTCATGACGAGTTACATGCCCAAACCAGGCAAGCTTTCGACGTTTCACTATTGACAAAAGTGGTTCTTGATGGCCTGCATAGGTGTTTATCTTCTCTCTAACATAGACATTTGTTTTGTGCTCTTTATAGCAAATGCGCAAAATTCTTCTGTAACATTTATGCTCGAAAGCCTGAATCCTTCGCTCCGTATCTGCAGTGAGTGTCCAGCCCTCAAACCCATACAAGAGAATAGATAATACAAGTGATTTGTATAATTTGATCTTCACAGGAAAACTGATGTTACTTTTCCAGATCACATTCAACCTTGTCATGGCAGCTGAGGCCATCTCAAGTCTTGTCTTGATTTCTTTATTTGATCTTTCATCACTACATATAGTGGACCCGAGATATTTAAAGGTGTTAACTTCTTCTAACGTTTGCCCATTTAACGTAATGTTGGTCGGAACATGTTTCTTATGGCTATTCACCAATATCTTGCTTTTTTCTATATTAATTTCCATCCCATATGTTCTTGTTACTTTCTCCAGTCTAGAGGTAAGGTCTTGAAGTTCTGATTCTGTTCCAGCTATCAGATCAATATCATCAGCAAAACGTAGATTACACAGAGGTCGGCCTCCAATCGATATGGTTGATTTATAATCGTAGAGAGCCTCCTGCATAATATGTTCTAGATAAATGTTAAAGAGCACTGGTGACAGGATACATCCCTGGCGAACTCCTACAGTTGTTTTGAAAAATTCTCCAATGTCATTGCTTGCAAAAACAGCACTGCTTGCGTCCTTGTATAGTGCTTCAATGATATCTATGATGTTGGTATCAAAATTGAATTTTCTCATTATTTGCCATAAACCTTCATGCCAGACTCGATCGAAGGCTTTTGTGAAATCGATGAAGTTATGGTATAAATCATGTTGATGCTGGAGATGTTTTTCGATCAGTAATCTAATATTGAAGATTTGTTCTGAGGTACTTCTTTTTGGTCTAAAGCCAGCCTGTTCCTCTGACAAGATTTCTTCTGATTTCTGTTTTATTCTGTTCAAAAGTATCCTTAACATCACCTTACTTGGATGGCTAATAAGGCTAATGGTTCTGTAGTTCTTGCACATTTTTAGATTTCCTTTCTTTGGAAGCGGTATTACTAATGACTGCGTCCATTCTTTTGGCCATTTTTTTTAAGTAGATGACTTAAACATGCAGTCCCGGATGCGAGGGATATCCTTTTTTTTAGCCGGTTGAGATAAGTAAAAACGTCGTGTTGTTATTACACCGTTTTACGTTTAGCTGTGCCTTGGCTTAGTAATATGTCCACTATTTTTTATTCATGTTTCATGTTCTATGTGTTTACGTGGGAGGTTGGGAATGGCGACTTAGGACGAAAAAATACCAGTTTCACCACAGGTCCGTCTTGAGTGTTCTATAGGAATTGTTTTGCAGACTTCCCTCAGTGGAATGTTCCTATGCGTGAGCATAGATGGATCTTTGGTCCACTGTGTCTGGTAGTCTGTGACACCTGACTGTTTTAGCTGTAGTGTCGAGTTTTAATCGTTGTTTTCGTAGTTATTTTTACTCATACCTTAGTTTTATAATGTATTTTGTTAGTATTATGCGTCTTTCTAACCTGACTTTCGTTGAGTTTTTTACAAAACATATGTTTTTACACTGTCTTGTCAATTGTATTGTTTAGTATTGGATCGCAGTTATCATCGTAATTCTTTACGACATTCCATTTTAGTTTCACATTTTATTTTCATTGGATTTCTGCGACTGTTTTCATTTGTCTTGATTATCGTGTCGTGTCAGTATTGTGCCTATTGTCTGTCACGTTATTGCTTTCATAACATTTCATTGTATAAATTACTTTATTAATTATTAATATAATTGCCTATTATATGACGTGAATTTACCGTTCTAGGACAGGAACGAAGACCACTCGTTATAGTAACAATTTTATGTAGAAGTATTTCAGAATAATCTTGAATAATGTCTACCTTAGAATATTTTATGTACCAAGCTAAATCCCTTGGTATGACTCCTGATGAGGCAACAGCTTTTGCAGTTGTTGAACATGCCACGGCTCAGAGGTACGAGGTATCTCATGTACAGTATCTCATTAATCTAGGGCAATCCCGTGGTTTATATAAAGAGAAGCTTAGAGAATTCGTAGAAGAACAAAAAATTAAGGACCTACTGGAGGAAGAGGGTGTTGGCTACCCAACAGCTGTCTCTGTCAAACACTCACTAGTCAACGGGTTCAAGCGCATGTTGGCTATTGCTGTTGAGACAGACTACACATTTAAGGAAGCGGAAAGGACCAAGGATTTATTAAACGAACAGAACATAAAAGTTTTGGATAAAAAAGTAGCAAATCTTGATTTGACTAATCAAGAACTCAGGAATCTTCTATGTCAACAGGAGAAAGTGTCTCAGGAAAAACAGATAAATATTGAAAAATTACTCATGGAGAAAAATGAGTTAGAGAATGAAGTACGCTCAGTAAAAAAATTACTTGACAAGGAGAATAAGGTCATTGGAGAATTTGATAAGTTAAATATGGCTATAAAGACAGACTGTCATGCTCATTTGGCTCAGATTCAAGATCTTACATCTGAGATTCCTCTTTTGAAATTAAGGGTTGAGGAACTTACGAATAGCCATCAAAATGCCATTGAGGCACTTGAAAAAGAAAAGGCCATTAATAAAGAACATGTCAGGAAACACACTATCGATGTTGAACATCTAACTCAAACTGCTGCTGCAGAACTCGAAGTTAAAGATTTAAATATTATGAATGGGATTGCTAGAGAGCTAGAACAAGTCAAAATGAATTATGAGAAGTTGAAGTCAGATTATGTAGAGTTGAAAATAGAAGCTGAAAAACAAAAAAAATTGATAATGAATCTTAGAGATAGAAAAGTCAGAAAGGGAAATAACAAGAATTGCAATTCTTTTAAAGGGAAACAATACCCACATTCTGCTCCATTTAATGTATCATGGGGCAATCTCACAGATCTCGAGATTTTATTAACAACAATCCTAAATATAATCAAGGTAATAATAATAAACAACATTAGAGATCTCAATCATATCATCCTGAAAATAGAAATAGATTTATGAATAAGTTATTTCGCCAACATCACAACAGTGATAACTTTCATTGGCGGACTCAGCCAAATTTTAATGATGACAGAAACAACAATTATAGCAATTTTAATGACAATAGTCAAATTCGATCGCGACGTAGAGATAGATCGTCGAGTAGGCCACGACAACATTCAAATGTTGCTTCAATTGAAGCACAAACTAACAAAGATAAAGATAATAATGTTAATCAACATAACGCTATGTCTTGTATCGATCTAGAACAGGTAAAGACATGTCAAGAATGCTCAACGCTATTCCAGCCCAGGGCGATCACGACGCCACGATGCGAACATGTGTTGCCCAGCCTACCAGTGGCTTGTACGGCCACGTCAGCTACTGACTATGGAACAGGAAGCCTTAAATTAAATAAGGGTTTTTTAAATTCCACTCCATGCTCTCTTTTATTTGACTCAGGTTGTAGCACAATCGGTGTACGGACTTCGCTGGTCGACCCATCATGTGCTACTGGCCAGACCGTGCAGTGCGTGACTTTTGGAGGGACTGTGGAGATTTTTCCTACAGCTATAGTTAACCTTCATACACCATTTTTTTTCAGGAAAAATTCACGCATGCCTTCTTCCTGAACCTATAATTGATATTATACTTGGCCGCATACATGGTATAACAGAGTGTACCCCACAGCAGATTGCTGATTGGGAAGAGCGAAATATACATGATACCCGTGCATTTACGACTATTCCTAGATTTGTTTCACATACACATATTGCTAAATTGCTATGTAATGATAAGATCTTGGAATCTAGCATCGAAAATGATTCCATTGTTCATTACACCACTGTTGCTAATGCATTACAGCCTTTACGACATGCATCCATTCTTAAGAAGGATATTAAGGTTTCAACGCAACCTGTGAAGACTAGTAAGTCATTCCGGGGGACATATACCTTCCCTCGACTTGATCAGCAGGCAACTGATCGTAAGAAAAAAGTTACGTTTGAGAAACAGGAAAATGATGTTCCTAATAAAAATAAGAGTAGTTGTAACTCCGTTGGGAAAATTAATACCAATAAGGTTGCCAGTAAGATTTTAACTTTGCCCAGCAAGCAGGTGTCTACGACATGAAGTACACCTACACATTTGTCTGGCATAAATAGTAATAATCAAGTACAAAAGTATGGCACATTTAAGAATAATCCTACAGGTATAAATAATAAATATTATAATATACCTAAGAGGACTAATGGTACCCATCAACCTTGTTCACATTCTTGTGACTATGGTACCACTTATATTGGTAGAGGTGCATCTTCTCGCACCATCCTTGTGCAAAATCTGCCACAGCGAACTAGTTGGCAAGCACTAGGAGATTTTCTCAACCACACGGCAGACGTTAGGTTCGTGCGTCTGTTACCTCATACCAATAACAGGTATGATGACGCCGTGGTTACTTTTAGGACCAATAGAGATGCTCGCATGGCTATCGAGCGGTACAATGGTGTGTACTTCCACCACCATTCGCTCCGATTACAATTGGTTCCCGATTCTGCGTCACGCAGATAGTAACCTACGGATATTTGATTTTGATTTCACATTCTTTGATGACTCAGCCTATGCAGTCATCATCTCTTTCTTGTAATAGTTACTTGTTCTTTTTCTAGTTCTCATGAACTATTCCAATGGAATTTTATGCCATTTGGGTTAGTTAACGCTCCTGCCACGTTCGTACGCATGATGCGTCGAATTCTATCTCATCATCCCAACGTCATTGCGTACATAGATGACATTTGTTTTTTCAGTGACTCATGGGAAGAACATTTGAAAGGATTAAACTCATTACTGTCCACGTTACAATATCATAACTGCAAGCCATCAAAGGCATTTGTGGGTTTCCACGATATTTCTTTTTTGGGGCACCGTATTGGTCGCGGTATGTTATATACAGAGGACAGTAATGTCTCTAAAATCCTTAATATCTCTACACCAAAAACAAAGAAACAAGTGCGTTCTCTATTAGGACTAGTACAATATTATGGGAAATTCATACCACATCTTTCGTCCATTACTGCTCCTTTCTCTTCATTACTTAGGAAAGGTGCAGCTAACGTAATTCGGTGGTCTAACGAACACCAAATCGCGATGGATACCATAAAGAAATTTTTTTCGGATCCTCCTGTGTTAAGGTTGCCTAATGCGAATTTACCATTTGTCTTACGCAGCGATGCTTCTAATTACGGCGTGGGAAGTGTCTTACTACAAGAATATAATGGCACCTTGCATCCAGTTCTCTATGTATCACGGAAGTTAACTCCGACTGAACAAAATTACTCAGTTTTAGATAAGGAACTTCTCGGGCTTGTTTGGTCAATAACCAAACTCCAGAGATATCTGCTTGGATCACACTTTATTGTGGAATCAGACCAAAAAGCGCTTACTGCACTCAACACAAAGGACGTGAAATCTGCCAAATCTACTAGGTATGCGATCGCTCTCCAACCATATAGTTTCACAATTCGATCCATACCTGGCACACAGAATGTTCTCGCTGACATTTTGTCGAGATGTCCGAATGAATCGAGTTAGCAGCTACGCACTAAAGACAACTGAACTTCGACACTGACAGTTCGTCGATTGTAACTTTTTACGCGTGATACCTTGATTATAAGAGTCATTAACATTCAGTCAAGTGTAATCTACAATGCTTATGTATCAAAATAACATGGAACGTTAAGGTATATGACTATCTTTGTGAGAATAACATTCACTTAATTATGACATTAAAGAGAGAATAACGTTGGAAAAGGATTATATTTTCTCACTGAAATAACATTTCTAGCTCTTTGATTTCTTCGTGGAACTGAACTTGTTAGATTATTAACTGTTCACTAATAGGAAAATGGAACTTCCGTTATTTAAGGAATTAATAACATTATTAGAGTGAAATAAATGAATTAATTAGATTATTAAACTTGGATACTTAGTTAGTTAAAATAATGATTAATGTAATTAACTATACAATATTTAAGTGGATTGATCAATATTTGTATTTAAGCACATTAATTTAACATTAGTACTTTAATTAGTACCACAAAAGGACTTAGAGACACAGTTAAGTGCGTTGATCTTATACATGTTTAAATTGTATTCTTTCATTTTTATTCATTTTTTCACTTGTCATTTTAAATGCATATCCATCACTTTTCTGTATATTCATTGGTTTCTCATCATTTCTTTGTATTTGCGTTTACATTTGTTTTAATTCAATATTTCTAATATGATATTTTATTTCATTGACCACATTGTACCAAAGGTGTGCAATTGTGGATGTATGCTTTTATGCATACCTTTTGTTGTTTGATTTAACTGGAATTTCATATTTTATTATTTTTATCATGATATATTGGTAAAATACGAATATGTAAACTTGACTTACCTCTATCCTCGATTAGTAAAGAAAAAAATTAATATAATTAATTTTTTTTTTTTTTGGGGGGGGGGGGGGGGGGGGTGGTAAGGAATCTGTAGAGCCCTTTTCTCTACAGTCCTTTACAGATTAAGGTAGTCTCATATTATTAATATGTGGTCCTACCTCTGTAATAAACTTTACGCACCGACTTACATGATAGTAAGTATTATTGGTGAGTTTGATTTCATTAGCGCACGGTTGTGCACTAATGGGAATAGGGGTTATCCCGTTCGCACGTGTATCTAGACAGTCAGTTGACGTCATGTGT